>VDFB02292527.1:40707098-40995226 GCA_007258455.2 Sequoia sempervirens | reverse complement strand
AAGGATTAGGGTTTAAGGGTTGAGGGTTGAGGGTTGAGGGATTAAGGGTCAAGAGGGTTCAGGGATTAGGGTAGAGAGTTTACTAAATGGGTTTAAGGGTTGAGGGATTAGGGTTGAGGGTAGAGGGTAGAGGGTAGAGGATTGACGGTAGAGGGTAGAGGGTAGAGGATAGAGGATAGAGGGTTTAAGGTCCAATGTATAGGATAGAGGGTATAGGGGTTGAGGGATTAGGGTTTAAGGGTTGATGGATTAAGGGTCAAGAGGGTCGAGGGATTAGGGTAGAGATTTTACTAAGTGGGTTTAAGGGTTTAAGGGTTGAGGGTAGAGGGTAGAGGATTGATGGTAGAGGGTAGAGGGTTTAAAGGTTTAGGTTTTAAGGGTTGAGGGTTTAGGGTTTAGGGTTTAGGGTTGAGTGTTTAAGGGTTTAAGGGTTGAGGGTATATGGTTGAAGGATTGGGGTAGAGAGGGAGGGATGGAGGGAGGGAGAGATGGTATAGTGGTTGAGGGAGTAGGGTTTAAGGGTTGAGGGTAGAGCGTAGAGGGTAGAGGGTTTAAGGGTTTAGGGTTGAGCTTTTAGGGTTGAGTGTAGAGGGTTTAGGGCCAAGTTAGGTTTCCAATTTCACCCACTAGCTTTCCAATTTGGTGAAATTGGCAATGTAGTGGCCTGTTTGAAAAAAATGGGTCCAAGAAATGGGGTCTCTCGATGATTTACATCACCGGGAGACCTCATTTCTTGGACCCATTTTTTCAAACAAACCAAGTTAGGATGTCAATTTCACCCACTAGCTTTCCAATTTGATGAAATCCTGTTTGAAAAAATGGGTCCAAGAAATGGGGTCTCATCACTGGGAGACCCCATTTCTTGGACCCATTTTTTCAAACAAGCCAAGTTAGGTTGCCAATTTGATGAAAAAAAACTGTTCCAACGCATCCCAATAGGTATGTTTACGTTAGGCATGGTGGTCTTTCACACCCAAACACACAAAATCTCGAACTACATTCAATCGGCTTGATCCCTTATGATGGGATGCAAAACAATCGAAAAGATAAACATACACACGAAAGTTGAGAAGTCTGAGTTTTCCACACAAAAAGCATATGATCATCCTCAAGTCTAGCAAGTGCAAGATGTTTTTTAATTATCCTCCTTGTCGTTACAACAATATACAACCAATTGTAAATGCGTACAATGGTGGAACTTGGAAATTTTTTATTTTTCCTCAATTAACAACTTTGGTTGTGAAGCATTTTGTCATTTTCATTTGAAATGATTTACTATGCTTGAAAATTGGAGTCTAAGAGAAATAAGTGATGCTCTCATGTACATTTATTATTTGGTGTGATAAATAAAGTTTCCACCGTTGAGTCCATTTCTTATTTGTATTATAAATTATAACTTGATTTCTCCCAAGTCCATTTCCTATACAAGAAAAAATATTACAAAAAGTTGACATATACATCTTTCGATGTGTTTATATGGTGATGGATCAAGAACATAACAATTCATTTTGCACTATGATGATTATGCTGTGAAAATGTTTAAATACTATTCAAGATAAATGTTTGTATGATAGTGTGTCAAGAAGTTAACTACTCATCATCTACTATGAATATTATGTTTTGCAAGTGTTGTGAAGATTATGTATCCTTTGCTTGATTGAGTTGTTCCAATTAAAATATTAAATATATTGAAATATTTTTATGAAACATTTCATGGAAAACCAATTGAAAACATTTTTTTACTTTTAGATAAAGCATTTCATGGAACTCTTTGGATTAAAATGAATTGAAATATGTAAGAACAAGGGAGCATTAGGAAATACAATGCTCAAGGATCTTAAATAAGCCTTCTCTCCCATTGCAATTTTGGGTGGATTATTACTTTCAAAGTATTGGGAATGCTTTGCATATCTTCGAGTTGGAAATTTTCATTCTAGAAGGCTCATTTCTTGATATATTTTATACTCATTTTTAATCAATTATCAAGTTAATAATCAGTGCATTTAATTACAGTTAATCTTTTCTTTTCAATTTGTGCAATTTTGGAATTTGTAACTCTACTACTATTCCTAGAAATATTGAAGTTGTTTAGCATGAATCAATTAATATTCAAGACAAACCATGAAGGATAGCAATGGTCAATGCTAGGGCTAACCAATTAATAAGTATACATGTGAATAAGTTAAGCATGCACATGTGAATAAGGGAAGCACAAGTACTCAAAAACACGTAAGCCTTGAAGTATACACACGAATATATAGTATACACAAATTAATACAAAGTATATACATGAATACAAGGTATACACATGAAAACATGTAAGTCACAAAGTATACATTGGAATACACATAAGTCACAAAGTATACACGTAAGTTGTAAAGTATACACTTGAATACACGTAACTCATATCTATTGAACTGTGAATTTATAATGCAAATATGGACACCATCGATAAAAAAGATTTGTATTAACCAAATATCCATGTAGGAAAACATCAATATATGTCGATATAAGTATAAAATATAGGTACAAAGTAGCCATATAGGCTTACAAGAATGCCATATAGGCATACAATGTCAAATATATCTAATACAAAAATGTCATATAGGCATACAACAAAGGGCTCTGGAATCAAAAGTCATCACTCTCCATGCTCTTGAAATAAACTCTTTCCCTTTACTTGTCAATCAGATGGTGATACGTCTGTCACTCATTTATGTTGTGGTTGAGGAGTGCTCCTGGTGCTCCTCCTAGGGTTTAGTTCTTGGTCAAGTCTTATCTGTTACAATAAGAAGTAAAGACATTAATATATAGAAATTACATTATAAAAAATGATATATTTAACAAAATAATCACTTACCACCATCTAATGATCACTCTCCACGAGGGAAATATTCAAATTCCCATGTTGAGGTGTGCTAAAGCCCTGTATAAACCATCCAAATAGAAATTAAACTACGAATCAATAATGGTTTGATTTTTCACTAACTAACATCTATAACAACGAATGTAAATTGAAATTTAGTAATTTGCCTCATACCTCCCATGTCAGAGCCATTGAGGATTCTATAGCAGATGAAACATCGATCTCCATTTCCCTCTGAACATTCAGAGGTGTATCCGCTTGCAACATCTAAAAATAAAACAACAAATTATTCAATCACGAAAACTACAATAGCGATCCACATCATGGCTTATAATGTATGAGATAATGAACAAAATTTTGAGTACTTATTAAACTACATATTTTTTACTATCATGCTTACTATTTTCCCTATCCATATCTTGTTCGAAAGCACATGTTTTTAGGCTTTTACCCATAGTAGCAAGCCAGTGAACCGTTTGATAAAATGTTTTCATAGACATGTACGATAATTGTGGTGGCATAGAGAAGGTAGTGAACTTTTTGAAAAAATTCCTCAAAGAAATGGGGTTTCATGGTGATGGAATTCCATTACAAACAAATGTGTCATGGCATTCCATCACCATAAGACTGCATTTCTTTGAGGCATTTTTTCAAACAATTCATTGCCTTCTCTATGGTACTATGCTAGGATGGGGTGGATGGTATAGTGTGGCCTTGGTTATGAGATGGAGGGTGATCATGACATGAAGAGGGAGGGGTTGGGACATGAACAAGTGGAATAAAAGGTGGAAGGTTCCATGGATTGGTGAATTGAGGATGAGGACTTTGAAAAGAATTTGGAGGGGAATTTTGGCTAATGGGTTGGTTTCTATTCTTCAAGTAGTGAGCTGCTTGAAAAAATGCCTTAGAGAAATGTGGTCTCGTGGTGATGGAATGGAATTCCATCATCATAAGACCACATTTCTTCAAGGCATTTTTTTATACTACTCGTTACCTTAACTATGATATTGCTTACTATTATGCTTTGATAGATTTTTTCCAAGCATCCATAGTTTGTTGGAAAGCACCTATTTTAGGATTTTAGCCATAGCAGCAAGGAAGTGAGTAGTTTGATAAAAAAAATTGGTACACATGTATGGAAAATGTGGTAGCATAGAAAAGGTGGTGAGCTATTTGAAGAAATGCCTCGAAGAAAATGGTCTCATGTGATGGAATGGCATTCCATCACCATGAGACTACATTTCTTCGAGGCATTTTTTCAAACTACTCTACCTTGTCTCTATGTATATGCTTATTATCACACTTTAATATATTTTTTCCAAGCATCCATAGTTTGTTGGAAAGCACCTTTTTAAGCTTTTAGCCATAGCAGCAAGGAAATGAACTATTTGATAAAATACTTTGGTAGACATGTATGGAAAATGTGGTAGCATAGAAAAGGTGGTGAGCTGTTTGAAAAAGTGCCTCAAAGAAATTGGGTCTCATGAGACCGCATTTCTTTGAGGCATTTTTTCAAACAACTCATTTCCTTGTCTATGTTATTGCTTACTATTATTCTTTCATATATTTCTTCCAAGCATCCATAGCATAGACAACATAGTGAACTGTTTGAAAAGATCCCTCCGTAAAAAGTGGTCTCATGGAATTCCATGACAAGCAAATGCAATTGGAAGTTGCTCCTACTTATTACTTATGTTATGTGAAGTAATTGCATCACTGCTTATGTTGACTTTCTAAACAACTATATTGTAGTTAAAATTTTGTCATCTATCAATATCTAGTTACTAGTTATGGAATGTGAAGTAATGCTTTAAGTTTGAAAGATGTGCAATGCAACATAATCAACAATATGAATATAAATTACACAAATCTATTAAGTACAATTCATTAGTTAAAATATTTATTCTATTACCTACGTGTAGGTTTTTCTAAATCCATTGGCACTGGGAGGTGTTCCCTCGAAACCTCCAATATTAGCCTATTCAACATCCAAAATCACATATTAAAATACCATTCATAAAACAATGCTATCAACATGTAATAAATTTATAATTGTTTACTAGTTACATACCTCAATAGTAGATGCAGTGGAGAAATAAGCGGGTGTAGGGCCAGTGTATCCAGTATCAACACTGTGACCCTAAAATTTTATTAAAATCATAAAACTAAATTATTTAATCTTGCATTTCAAAATTGAAATTTAATAAATTAAATTCAATAAACATGCTAACATTTACCTAAGTATCAATGCCATGTGCCTCATTCAAAATTTCAGCTACCCTCGTCATCTCCATAGCTACAGATGTATCTTGCATAGTAGCCTCCTGAGTGTCGATGGGGTCATATGAACAAGTCACCCCACATGACTGACAAAAATGGAATCAAATCCCACCACTTGAAGACTCCCCTGGATGACATTGTAGTATAGGGTTGGCATCTTGGATGACACTCTAGGTCAAAAGTTGATGGCCTGCAACGTCTCTACCTTGGCACTCTTATTTGCGATGGAAGGGATAATGATGTGCTCATGAGGCAGTCCAATGAGAGGTCGTCTCCCTTTCCGCATAGGATCCTATTGTGCACTAGGTCTATCTTGAGCTGATCCCCTACCTCTCCCCTGGAAGTCCCTCATATCAAAATAATTCAAGATTTTTTTCAAGATGAACTCACATTATAGTTTCCTAAGGAAATATTACGGGAATTCACAATTGTTGCATGGTGGGTAATAAAAAACCATGTACCACCTATCCCAAAAAAAGTTCCTAGAATCTGTTGGTGGTGGCACCAATGGATAGGAAACCTCTTCGCATTGAGGGTAAGATTTACATTTGTGCATGGGTCAATGAATTATGAGCACAAATCAAATTTTGTAATTTTTAGATCTTTTACATCTTTATATGATCATTTATCCTAGGAATAAGCCCTAGTCGCCTGCCTCCTATCTTGCCAACCAGTTAATTGTTTGTTGATTGAATCTACATGTTTTAACATTTCTTTGAGTGAGGTTTTCAGGGTCATTCTTTCCATGGTTGAACCGTTTGGATCATTCAACCTCCTAATTAAATCCTCAATTTGTTTTTTATTATTTTTAATTGCACTCATTAAGTTTTGTTGAGTGCTAGGAGGATGTTGATGGATTGGTGGAGGAGATTGTTGTTGTGGTTGTTCAAATTGAGGATTTTGTTGTTGTTGTTGTTGTTGTGATTGTTGAGGATTTTGAGGAGGGTTTGTAGGTTCATTAACATCTCCTACAAAGTCAAAAAATGAATATCAAAAACAACCTAAACCTAATAAATTCACAACAAAAAACAAACAATCCTTACTTCTCAGACCTCCTCGTTGAGTGACGACATCCTAGTGATGAAACAATAATAGTTTGACAAAAAATCTTGCAAAATGGCTCCACCCAAAATGTGAGCACGAAAATGAGGGGTTTTGGCCATGGGCATAAAAAAACACAGTCACAATGAAAATGATTTTGAATTCCTTTTTTTTTGCTTTTAATACCTCATAATGCAAGCGCATTATAATGTGCTCACGTTATGGGCTCATTGTGGTCGAGCCTTAGGCTCAGCACACCAAGCCATAACGCGAGCGTGTTATAATGTGCTCGTGTTATAACACGCTCGCATTATAACGCGCTCACATTATGAGCTTTCAAAACTTATTTTAAAATTTTGCCACAAATTGGCTACCCATCTTTTTGTGCCCGCCCAGAGACCTTATAATAAACATCCTCTTGAAAATTCAAGGACTAATCAAAATTATTAATAGAAGTATCAAAATAATAAATAATTTTTTTTCACTTTATCCTCACTCATGTTGGTATTGAAGGTAGGAATCCTATAGTTTAGTGTTTCATATAGTTAATAACGATCATAAAAAGTCCCTAGTGAAGGGGAATCATGCTCAAAGCATGTTTATATTATTTTAGAGACACTTCTAGGGATTAAATAAGTTAAAATGAGAGGGAAATAAAAATATTATGTCTAAAATTATTTCAAAGGATGAAGTGGTATACAATGATCAATTTAAACCTCCCTTCTAATGTAACATACCTCATGATACAATATATGACTTGGCCCCATGGTGGTTTAAGGAAACTCTTAGTGTGGTAAGAAAAACAACTTGACCAACTCCTCATTGAGTTTTAGAGTGGTATCATGACTTCTTCCATAAAACTCCTACCCTCAAATACTTTGGATCCTTCCATGGACAAACCAATAATGTGGGCTAAGAGTTCCTTCATTATAATACAATCCATCCCTAGTTGCACTATCACCTTTCTATATTTCTAGCATTTTGAAAATTCCTTCACCAAGGTTATGTCATGCCCTTTCAATCTCTCTAAATATGGAGTCAAGTCACCTTTTGATAAAATTTTCTAGACCTTTTATCTTTTCATATTCTACTAAAATTGGAGGGCTCCACTTGATACTTTCCATTGTCCATGATTGATTTAGACTTGTTACCTTATTCTCTATCCTAAAAAAACTTATTGATAAGATTAATCAAGGATAAGGAAATTAGCATCTAATTGAGGAAGCCGATAAAAGGTACATGCTTATCAAATTACTCTTCATTATTAAGAGTGATGTTATCTTCATTCATGTGATTGATAATTCAAATCCTTCATAGGGAATGAATAGAATAAAAATAAAAATAATCATTACCGGCTAAATCATTATGTTTTTCCTATCATCATTAATCAATCTTGTAACTTCATTGGGTAAGGAATCTTTAACCTACAAAATTGCTATCCCTTTATTCAATACCATATATTTGAAAATTATTTGACTACTTTATTACCTTCATAATAAATATGAACAATATTATTTCATCAAATTTTTGGCTTAGGATGATAGCATACTTGATAAAATTATCAATAGTCCAACTAGGTGGACTTTTACCTTGCAAGATCCGTATGATATTCAATCAGTCCCCCTCAATCATTAATTTTTTAACTCTAACCTAATAGGCTATTTTACTGGAAGTATACATAATAGTGGATCAATAAAAATGATTCATTTTCTCCTCTAAATTAATATCACAAGTTGTAATCATATTGCCATTATGGATTCTAATAACTCTGCCTTCACCAACAAGTCTGAGATTTCCTTTTGAGACCTCATTGAAGTTCAACTTAAACCAACTAAGGGGTGGAGGGGTCTATTTGAGTCCTATTTCATGTACCTTAAAATGAAAAAATATAAAGTATTGGTATTGTGAACATGAAATATAATCAAATTAACTATGCTAGGAATCAACTAAGAAACTAAGCAATTAACCTAATTAGATCATATTCGAATGAAATTCTTGCAAATGCTAACTAGGAAACCATTAAACATGAAATAACATTCAATTTATATATAAAACCTAATTTAACATAAGCAAACCTCATCCCATTAGGGTATTAGTGATGAATTGATGTGAAATGCTTAGCCCTTTCCTAATCCCATTGTTGAATCAAAGCTTTGATGACCTCTAATGGTGAAATTGATGGAAATGGAAAAATTCTCTCAAAAGTGCAGGTGAAATTGGCTATAGTATGATTACTCAAATGCTTTGTGGATGATTTACTCATAGAAATGAGGGCTATTTATAGGATTTTTGGTTGAATCAATGGCTAAGATTGATTTGGCTAATCAATGGATGGAAATGAATGTGAGAATAAAATGGATCAATGATAAAATCCATGGATGAGATTAAAGAATGACATGGATCATTGAATTTAATCAAGGGCTCTAATTGAATTAAAATGTGCAAGTCCCTTAATTTTAGGAAGAATGTTGGAAGATATTTCCATTTGGTGGGAAATATTTGAATTTGAATGAGAGGAATATTCCCTAAGAATATTATTTGAGGAGTGGGCAATTAGTCGATTAAATAATTAGGAAATTATTTAATTGTGCAAGGTGAAGGAATTTAAGACTTTAATTAAATAATTAGATCATTTAATTAAAAATCAAGATTTATGACATTTAATTAAACAATTAGGATTATTCAATCAAATGAGAGGAATTAAGGGATTTAATTAAATAATTTGTATTATTCAATCAAATATGATGAAAATTAGCATGAAAGGGGTGAATTAATCCAATAATATTGATTATCTGATTAACAAAAGAAAATGATGAATTTAACTAAACAATTAGCATTTTTTAATTAAATAGACAAGAATGATTGAATCAGGATGAAACTGGTATTAGTAAATTGAATCAGATGCATGATAATGACTAGGACAATTTTAAGTGTCTAAATTTTTCCCCTCTTTGAAGTGAGGTGCCTATTACATTGCTTTAAAGAACTGATGCCTCTCAAATCAACATTGTTGTTCAAATAAAAAAATTTAAAAATCATGATTTTTATGGATGCCCCACTATGCCCCAACATAAGGAATGAATGTTGGTTTGCTGCCCCCTTGAGAGATTGATCTAAAATTCTAATTTTTAGGTCAATATCGTGACAAAGATACATGATCAATTCAGTTGTGAAGAGAACAAAAAACAAGCTCTAGGACATTGATAAAATGACCACGACATGCTTGCAGGAAATAAAATGGAGATTTAGGGCCAAAACCCTATGCATCCAAGGTGAAAACCCTAATTTTTCATGTATATATAGGCGTTTAGGTCACTTTCAAGCTCATTTGCACACTTAGAGTTCAAATAAGCTTGAGAGCTTTATGAGTGATTTCACGAGAGACCTAGTAGAGTATCTAATGGAATTGTGCACCGTGTGCTTCCCCCACATTAGATGGATTGATTCCATGAGTTCTAGTAGCTAGTAGATGCATGACCCCTGGTATGTACCTTGAAAAACTTTCCTTGCACGTCTTTTGAGATAGCTAAACGTAGGCTAGATTAGGTCAAACAAAAGTGATGTTATTTCAGCAGCGCTTTTGAACCTTGATGTGGAGCTTTTATCATGTTTAGCGATGCTCTTGCAATGGAGTGTCACTCCAGAGGATATCCTTTGGACCTTAAAATGCTTCAATTCTTTTGCACACACACCCATGTACTTGCATGACACATGACGACGCTTCTACTTTGTGGTGCTAAAATAGTGACACTCATAAGTTATAGCTGTGCACATGCAATATAGCAATGCTTTTGTAGAAACTAAAATGATTTTGCTAATAGGATAGAGCAATGCCTTTGTATGAAGGCTCACTTTTACATTTTAGGGTTCTAGACGTAGATTTTATTGGGATTTTTAGCAAAAATTGGCGTTGTGTGTGTCATGCATGTAGGAGGTATTTCAACCCTTGCAGTCACATCATAAGAGACCAAGGGTTCTTTAGTGGATTTATATACTTGAGGACGAGGATGAAGATTTTATAGCTGTGGTTGGGTTATACCATATTTTCTATATGCTTGAGATTAGGACAAATCTTTCTATGATGATTGCACTTGTTGAGAGATGGCATTTAGAGACTTCATCATTTCACCTTCCTAGGTCAGCAAGCCTATATTCACTTTAAAGGATGTTTGGCACATACTACAAGTTCTAGTCCATAGAGAGAGGATCATATATGATGTTGACCTCAACACAATAGCCTTATTCCATCTAGTATGATTTGAGGAGCTTGAGGTGGATACCAAATAGATTGACCTTAGGAGATACCGCAAGAGGATGACTGACCTGACCTTGGTGATCGTAGGGTTGATCATGGGTTTCCTCATCCCTAATAGGAGGAGTAGAGGGTTCAACATTGGCTGGGGTGCAGTTCTTTTGAGGATCATTGAGGATGTGACCTACTATGCATGGGGCCCCTACATTTTAGCTACACTTTACCATGATATGCATCAGGTGGTATATGTGAGGGGTGTGAGCTTATTAGCTGGAGTTACATTACTTCACATCTAGGCTTGGGAGCATATTGTGGTGCTCAAACCTTTTATCACTTTGAGAGACATATACAAGGAGTATTTTGCTTCATACATATATGTCAAGATGATGACACTACACCACACAAGGGCCGCAAACATAGCCTATTGGAGGTGGGTCCTCGATGATATGGAAGTCTTTAGGTGGAGACCCTGGCTACAAGCTGAGCAATGGGAGGATGATTAGGATCATTTTTTTATGCTCACTAGACCATAAGGCTCATGGGGAGACAAAAACACATGTTATAGAGAGGTACCTTCTAGATCGGTTGGCCCGATAGTTTAGGGAGTAGAAGGATGCCCCTGGAGATGATTGCAGGGTAGTATATGCTAGACCTTTAGAGAGATACATGCATGGGGACCCCAGATGGGTCACCAGGTTTCTATTGATGATTTCACACTACTAGCTCCACTACCTTGGGTGTATGCAAGTGGTGTTGATGATCTGCATATGGCTTCGGCCTATGATACTTGGTTTGTAGAGCATAGACCATTTAGATTGACAAACCTAGTAGGGGTCGATGGAGAAGGATAAGGTAGAGGCCAAGGGAGGGGTAGAGGATAGGTTCCTCAGGATGGATAGGTTCCATGATATATATCACATCAGCCAGAAGGGCCCCCACCACCGCCACCACCATCGTCACCACTGGTACAATAGCACTAGGGATAGGGAGGTTAGGATCTTTAGGCCCTATTATAACAACATACAATAGAGAGAGATACTACTATATAGGAGAGGGACACCACTCAGGTTGAGCAAGACTGATACAAATAGGAGAGAGACCAGAAGTTCCAATAGCAATAGCAGGTAGATCTACAACTGGCTCAGGAGATGGCATGCATGTAGCAATTAGAGGTTACTGCACATATTCAAGCGCAAGCACAGGCACAAGCACATGCATAGGTTCCAAAATCCTTGTATGGGTAGGCCATGGCTAAGGCCTCTACTACATGACATTATACCATCATGAGGTTCCTCAGTATTGATGACAACCTAATTTTTCACATATGAGTGCTCTTGGACTGAGTAGATTAGTAGGTGGGCCTTCGGTAGGCCAATCAGATAGAGATCCACCACTCCAAGAGGAGGATCAGGGGAGCAGAGGATACTCCCCAAATATAGACACTTTTTTGACGTAGCTTGATTATTTATGTATATTCATCTATTGGCTCATTTTTTATAGCCTCATGCATATTTTGATGACATATCACATATTGATATATATCATTACAATCATTTATATATAAATTAGATGATCAGATGTGATGTTATACTTATGATGTCTTATTTCATGTTCTTATGCTCATTTTCATGTATGGATGTAGATGTTTATGAGATGCTTATATGATAAATTATGATGATTATCTTTATTATGCTTATGATATGTATGATTATTCCCATGACGATGATGTGGATGTATGTGTAAATGATGTAATGCGATATGGATGCAAATGCAATGGATGATTTCTTTTTTATTTCTTTTCTCATATGATATGTGATGATTTATGGATGCAAGATGGATGCATTTATGTTATTTTTGTATGATTTTCATGATACTAGGTTGGAAATATTAATGTGGATAAAAGATAGAATAATGAGATGGATATTGATTAGCCATTTATTATTGTGATTGATTCAGAATTCCAATAGATCTATGATTATTCGAGACCTTATTAGATATGTGATGAGATAGGATATATGATGCTGCTTTTCTTCTTAGATTAGGATAGATTCATCATAGCATTCCTTATTTCTAATATAGAAAATATACACGATGCACCAAGGTATTAAGAACCAGGATCAAGCTATTAAGAACTAGGATGATGTTGTATCTAATACAGTGGACTTTGACTCTACAAACAGATAGGAGTATCCATTCTCATACCTAACATACAAAAACCTTGTTTGATCATGTGGAAGAATGAATCCATCAAATTAAGGATACTAACACACAAAAGGTATGAAGAACTTGATATGTCCTAGCCATTGTTTTACTTGATACTATCCCCACACACAAAAATCAAGCATTCACCAAGGTTGTATTACAAGAATATCCAACAAGTACAACAAATGAAAGAAATGATCAATGTCCCATTCCTTTCTCTCTAAATTGTTTTGAAAAACATCATCAAGAGATCATCAAAATAGACCAACAAGATAAACCATAAGAAAATATCAAAATGAACAAACAGTCGATGTTATTCATATCTCTTGCCAAAGTTATGTGATTAAGGTGATTCCAATGATGATGTCTATTGTAGGAAAGATGTATCTGTAGGACATGTTATCATATGTTTAACTAATTCTAACTATTTGATAGGTTTTTGATAAAAATGTTAACTAACATTCTTACCCACAATCAAGACTTAAGACTTTTACACTTTAAAGTTTGTGCTTCACTGATTGTTATACCTATTTCCATTTGTGTTAACAAGGGTTGAAGATGGCAATCGATTTATTAGGGATGAAATTTTATTCCAAGTGAAAGCGAAATGGGATGGGTGATTTTTTTCCAAATATTCCAATGTTTTTGACATTTTGAAATGTTTTGAGGTTATTTTTGAACTTTTTTAGATTATTTGAATGTTTAAGTTTTCAAGTTATTTGAGGTTGTTTTTGGTTTTATGAAAGATATTTGAATGTTTTTATTTTTAAAATTAATGCATTGGGAGCTCATCGATGATGGCCTTTCCTACAAAAGCACAAAGACAACGTAGTTCGATCAACCTTGACCAATGACCATTTATTGATGAGATATGAACATTGATGGATTGTCAATTTATTATGACAGACTACTAAAAGACTAAGCTAAGCCTCAAGGGATCATCGAAAGATGGCCTTGCCTACATAAGTGCAGAGACAACGTAGTTTGACAAGTGTTTTTGACCTTTTTGATGTTTTAGACTTGTTTAGGGGTTTTGACAATATATGGATGTTTTTGAGATTTTGAGGATGATTTGGATGTTTTTGAAATTTTTAACTTTACAAATGTTTTGATGTTTTTGGATTTTGAGCTTTACAAATGTTTGGATGTTTTTTAGATTTTGAGCTTTACAAATGTTTGGATGTTTTTTAGATTTTGAGCTTTACAAATGTTTGGATATTTTTGGATTTTGAGCTTTACAAATATTTGGATGTTTTTGGATTTTGAGCTTTACAATTTTTTTGATGTTTTTGGATTTTGAGCTTTACAAATGTTTGGATGTTTTTTTGATCTTTACAAATGTTTTTTTGTTTTTGGATTTTGAAGAACATTTTGAATGTTTTTGGTATTTTTGATGATTTTGTAAATTTTTTTGGGATTTTTGATGAATTTGCAAATGTTTTTGGGATTTTTGATGATTTTGTAATATTTTTTGGTTTTTTTAGAATAACCTTAAGGGAATATACAAGAACCTGATTCGATGCAAGTATAGGAATATGCCCCTAGTATGATGTAATAGACTACCTCAATATAGGAAAGACAAACTAACCTTAGGAGTATGCCAAGTAGTACTAAAGAGGAATACATACTTTCTGAATACCAAGATATGGTATGGATGTAGATGGATGAAAAGAATAAATAAGATAAATAGGATGGAAGATGAACACAACAAATGGAGGATGCAGGATAAGTGAAAGAGCCAATGGTAGATGTGAAATGGTGCTTATTTACACAAGGCGCCTATTTGCCAAGTTTTCACCAAGGTAGTTGCCCAAAGCGCCACTGAAATGGTTTTAGTTAGAGGATAATTTTTATCTTTACTATTTTGATCCTTTTTCCAATTTTTTTTGGATTTTACAGCTTTTCTCACTTCTTTGGAATTTTATATTTTATACCCCTCATGGGCTAGGCATAAATTTTTTTGAGATGTGTGTTACTGATGGGCTCCTACAAGGGTTCTTCAAGCATAGCTAGTTGATAATATCTTTTGTCATAGCTTGTTGTGACAATGAAAGGCCCTAACTAGTTCAGCTCAAATTTACCCTTGCTATCTTGATCTAGCATGTTCTTTTGATTCTCTTTTAGGATAAGGTCTCCCACCTAGAAACATTGGATTTTGATATTTTTGTTATAACTCCTTCTAAGTTTGTTTTGATAGGCTTGTAGGTGATTCAATGCTTCAAGGCGATATTCATCCAACAACTCTAGCTCATTCAGCCTAGATACTTTGTATTCTTCATCAGTGATGAGATGTTGCAGCGACAATCTCAGGGATAGGAGCTTGACCTCAATATGAAAAAAAAACTTTAGTTCCATAGACCAAGGAATAGGGTGTTTCACCTATGGGTGTACGGATGGTGGTTCAGTAAGCCCAGAAGGTAGGGTTCAGTTGTAAGTTCCAATCACGACCATCTTCATTGACTGTCTTCTTCAATATTTTGATGATAGTTTTGTTAAAAGCCACAACTTGTCTATTTCCTTGGGGGTAGTAAGGGGTGGAGAATCAATGTTGGATATTAAACTTGTTACATAGTTCTCAGAAATCTTGGTTCCTAAAAGGTGTTATGTCATATGTGATAAGGGCTTGAGGAACACCATAACAAAAAATGAGGTAATCCAAGATAAACTCAAATATCTGACATATGATGTAGGTCATGGGTATTGCTTCAATCCACTTCGTAAATTAATCAATGGTTGTGATGATAAAATTATGACCATTAGAATAAGTAGGGGTGATTTTTCCTATGATTTCGAGTCCCCATTGTGAAAAAGGCCAAGGTATAGTGATAGGCCTGAGTTCCTGAGCAGGTGCATGGATGAGGTCCCCATGCTACTGGCACTACAAAAATTTCTTGATAAACTGATTGACTTCTTGTTCCATGGTGGGCCAATAATATCCTATCCTCAAATTTTTTTTGCCAAGGTTACACCACTTGAATGTGACTCGGAAATTCTTTCATGCACCTCTTTTAAAGCTGTCAACACTTCCTCTTGGTTAAGACATCACAATAATGTTCCTTCGAGACTTTTTCGGTAAAGGGTATCACCTAAAAGGAAAAATCAGGATGCTCTTTTGATAAAAGTCTTTCTAACGTTAGAGGTAAGGTTGAATGGAAGGATACCCCTATGGAGGTAAGTGAATATGTCATGCTACCACGGGAACCAGGGCCAATGATTTCACATATAGATTTGGATTTGGTTACCTCAAAATCTGGTACGAGAAGCTTCTCAATGAGAAACTCACATTTCAAACTATTATGAGGCATGTCTAGCAAGGATCCAATGATAGCCATGGCATTTGTTTCTCAATTATTGATTCTCGGAATTTTTTAAAATGTCATATCAATGAAATAGTCCTTGATATTGCCAACCATCTTCTTATAGGGAATTAGCTTGGCATCCTTATTCTGATAGTCATTGTTGACTTGGTTCACAATTAGCTGAGAATCTATGTAGACTTTTAGCTCTTGGATCTTCCATTGTACTACAATTCTTAACCCTGTGATGAGGGCCTCGTACTCAACTATATTATTGGTGCATGGAAAATCCAACCTGTATGATTTAGGGATGCAATCACCTTGTGGGGTGATGAAAAGAATTCTTGCTCTAGACCCATGTTGTGTGTATGAACCATAAAAATACAACTTCCATTGATTTTTTGTGCTAAGGTTGAACACTGATTCATTAAGAACCTCTATCACCAAAGGATTCTCTACATAGATGGGTGATTTTTCTAATTGATTAGCGATGACTTTTTCCTTGATGGATTTTTGATCAACATATTCTATGTCAAAATCTATAAGGATCACCATTTTGTTGTAAAATTTGTGAGAGTGGCTTTTGATAATAATTACTTGAGTGGATCTACCTTGGAAATGAGTTTAACTTGATGGGAAAGAATGTAGTGCCTGAGTTTTTGGGAAGCAAACACCACTTCCAAACAAACATTTTCAATGGGCATATAGTTTAATTCGTATCCTACCAAGGTTCTACTTATGTAGTATATAACGCTCTCTTTTCCCATTTCATCATGTTGAGCTAAGAGAGACCCTAAGGCTACTAAGGTCATTGAAATGTAAAGTATCAAAGGCTTTCCTACTAGCGGAAACATCAAAATAGGTGGTGTTGCTAGATATTCCTTTAGTTGTTGAAGTGATTGCTCACAATCCTGATCCCATTTATAGGCCACACCTTTGTGAAGGAGATGGGTAAATAGGTGAAATTTATTTGCTAGTTGCATGATGATCCTTTTGATGGATTGGATTTTCCCTTGTAGGATTCAGAGTTGTTTGAGGTTCTATGATGGTTG
Source organism: Sequoia sempervirens (assembly GCA_007258455.2). Lineage (NCBI taxonomy): Eukaryota > Viridiplantae > Streptophyta > Pinopsida > Cupressales > Cupressaceae > Sequoia > Sequoia sempervirens. The sequence continues at coordinate 40,978,237 of VDFB02292527.1, read as the reverse complement.
CATGTCCATGATTGTCTTGACTTTAGCTGGGTCTACTTCAATTCCCCTTCACGACTCAATGTATCCTAGAAGTTTTCCCGTAGTGACACCAAAGATGCACTTCTTAGGGTTTCACCATACCTGATACTATTCAAGTATGTCAAATATTGGTGCTAGTACATCCAGGTGCTCCTTCCTTGCTTTTGATTTAGCTAAGATATCATCGAAATAGTCCTCTAGAGTCTTATGGATCATGTCATGAAATATGAGGGTTATCACTCTTGGTATGTTGCTTCAGTGTTCTTTAGACCAAACAACATTACATTCCAGCAATAAGTTCCCCATGGGAATGTAAATGTTGTCTTATGTTGATCATCCTTGGCTATCATTATCTAATTATATCCCAAGAATCTGTCCATGAGCGAAAGGATTTCATTCCTAGCTGTCAAGTCTATAATGATATCTATGTTTGGTAGGGGAAAGTCATCTTTGGGACATGCCTTATTCAAGTCTCTAAAGTCCATACATATCCTGATGCCCCCTAATGGGTTTGAAAAATGGAACCAGGTTGGAAACCCACTCAGGGAAGTCAATTAGTCTGATGAACCCTACGTCCAAAAGCTTTTATAACTCAACTTTGACCAACAATGTAATTTGTGGGTGCATTTTTCTCAACTTCTACTTCACAAGCTTTGCATGAGGATGAGCTGTAAGATGATGAACTACTAATGATGTGTCTAACCCTATCATATCTACATAAGACAAAGAAAATTCAATCTTGCACTGCCTCAGGAAATTTTCCAAGTTTTTTTGTTCTTCATCATCTAGGGAAGAAGCATAGAATGTGACCTACAATGCTTCATCTACTCCCACATTGACTAGATTAGATACCTCTACTAGTACTCCTAACTTTTCTTGCTCTATTATGATACTAGGAATATTGAATCCCTCATCCTCAGGTGCCTCAAAGAGGTTTTCACCCTTGAATACATCCTTTATTTTGATCGGTTTGCAATTAGAAAGTGCCACAGTGTGGTTTTCACTTAGGGATCGAGTTATGATTTTCATATTTACAATTTTGCAACCAAGAGATTCAATCATTTCACCATAGTATGCTTGGGTGTCTAACTCAATTACAAATCCATCCTTGTGATCTCCAAATGGTATACAATCTCGAAGCCTCATAAATTCAGAGATAGGTTCATTATTTTTGAAATATTTGAGAATTGGTGGTCCTTGTTGGTCCCAATTGATGAGTTGTGGATAAACAAGTATCAGTTCAATAATTTGGCTAGAAGACTCAAAGGATGTAGTGGTAATCATGAAAATGCAAGTATCCTCAAAAATCTCTACAACATTAAGGGGAAAGTCATCAATGATGTTGTTATGCAATCCATTTAACCAAGAGGAAGAGTTAACTTCCTTAATAGAAGCACCCTTTCCAAAAAAGGTCACTTTTCTCATGGTATGTTGGTTATTTTTCAAGAACCAAGTTGATCTTCAAAGAAGCCTATGGAATTTCCAATTCCAATTCTTAGCAACCTAAAGGGATTGGCCAATGAATGAGTGAAAGAAACAATGCTTTCCTCCTAATCTCTGGGCTCTGCAAAACTCGGGAGGGTGATCCCACAATGTACTTATAGATTCATGCACCTAATAACCAAGTACATTGCAAATAACAAAAACATTCTCACAACTTAAGCTTAATAGATGAAATCCTTCAAGAATTTGGCAGATTCTTTACACATTTAACATCTAGAGCAGAGAATGATACACTTGACATTAAATGTTAACACTTAATTTCAATAGAAAGTTTGATTATGAATTTATATTGTTGATGAATGATCAAGAAACTACATCAAGAATACAAAACTCGTACCAGTTCCTTAACCTAGGAAACGAAGTCAATCTCAACATAAGTATAATTGGATAACAACTTAATACTTAGCATCATAAAGCTTCTACGATATTGCACTACAACATCATACCATTGTATCATAAACAAGAACTTCTTATACAAATCTTGATACTCAAATTACATGAACATATAGCTTCATCCAAGCAATTTAATTAATTATTTGAATTAAAACAAAGATAGAACCACATATTCATTGGAAAACAATGAAGATTAACAAAATAACCATTTATAATTTTATTAATAGCTCATATAATGAATACACTAAGAGAGAAATGGCTTTGAATTTGCTCCATCTTCTATATTCAAATGCTAGTATTGTTATTGAAAATTACAATTGTATATCAACAAACTCAAAAATCTAATACTAAACTCTAGACTATTCTTTGTGTATATGCATAAAATTGGTCATGTCCAATTAATCCTGGCACTTAATTAAATATTTATTATTTAATTAATCTCTCTAAAATTCCTCTACATATGATTAAATTTAATTAATTTAATTGTTCATTCACTTTATTCTTCCACCATAATTAAATAAATCAACTTTATTTAATTATTTCACATTCATATGTCTACTTGATTAATTAAATAAATACACTTTATTTATTTTAATTAATTATCACCTTTTGAATTTAATTAAGTCTTTTGATTTAATTAAATTTAAATATTTCCTTTCTCCTATTCAAATCTTTCTTCTAATTAATTAAATATTTTATTTAATTAATTTCATTTACATGTCATTTCCTAAAAAATTAATTAAATATCTTTATTTAATTAATATCCTTCATATCTTTTCAGATCATAATTAAATATTTACTTAATTATGAAATCTTTTATTATTCTTCAAATCTTAATTAAATATTTTATTTAATTAAGAAAATAATTCCATGTCACCAATAAATGAATAATTGAATTTATAATTCATTATTTATCTTCAAAATCTTTTCTCAATCTCACAAAAAGATGATTTTTACAATTCATCTTTATCATCTCATCTTATCTCTTCTAACGAAAAAGGAAACAAATCTTGCTTTCTAGTTTTCTTATATTTTTCTCTCCAGTCTTATCCATCTTTGACCATTCGATTTGCCAGGAATTTTCACAGTCGTTGATCACATTAGCCAATCAGAATCTTTCAAAAACTCTATAAATACCCCTGCAAATCCAAGCATTGGTTACACAGACACCGACATACACACACACATTGGTGATTAGTTGCATTCTAGCATTCTAACATCTTAGCATTGTCATTATCATCTTTAGCTTTCATAATTTCGTAATCTTTCATTCTAGCAATCATGTCTAGTTTAAGCATGCATTCATCTTCAAATCTCGTTCTCTAGGAAGACCGTTTGTTGAGCCTAGCATACAATCTAAGAGCAAGTTGGAATCAACAAAAACACTAGAGATAGAGGACAATAGGACGACATCAAGGACAAAAGACTGAGTTTGCATTCCTTTTATTTGATTTTCTATTTTGATATAATGTTCTATCGGTGTGTTTGATTTATTATTTTTTAATCCATATATTGTTACACTTAAAATCGATCACACATTTTTGGTGCCCACCATGGGGCCTTTGCCCCGTTTTTAACATCTTCTTGCAGGTTTCTCGACAGGATTTCACATTCTCGAATTTGGCTTTCCGACAAAAATTCTCATTTTAGTGCATACGTTGCTTTCTTTAGCGCATCTAGGGCTTCTAACAGTGCTTTTGTAGGTCTTTCGGCGCATCCAAGAACTGTTTCGGTGCATCTAGGGAACATAACAACACTTCTAGGGAACAAAATGGTGCATACACTCAGCTCACTTTATTAAAATTTTGTAAAAAAAAAATTGTTGCATTTCTTTTAGCGCATTTAAGGTTTTCTGCAGTGCATTAGTTGCCTATTTTAGCGCATTGACTGTTTGTTTTAGTGCTTTTGTATGATCTTTTAGCACATACAGGTTGTAACTAAACAAAGCTCTAAGTCTGACGCCTTCCGCAGATAGAGCTTTTTTTGGCATAAAAAGAACCAATCTAGGATAGTCACATCTAATTTTAAAAAGAAGCAACCCTAGGGTAGACATGGATTAAAATGAAGCAATCTAGGGTAGTCACCACACATTGATTTTGCAATTAAAATGAATTCCATGCTTGTTGTGAAGCAATATCTTCACATAGATTAAATCATTGCCATTTGGGCTCTAAAAAGAACATTATTTGTTTTGTCTGTGGCAATAGGTCTATGCTCTCCCCTTAATTGGGTGATCAGAATACCAGATTTTCCTTTTCAATTTTTTCAATTTTAATGCCTTATTACATCCTATAGAGGGCCTGCTCTTGTGGGAAAAAGTACTCACCCAAGAGGAATGACCCAAGTGGGTTCAGGCCAAAGCCAGGCTATTCCACCCCACTATAAAATTTAAAGCAAATATGGGGAAACCCACTTTTTCCGGTAGTGTGCAAGATAACCATCCCCAAAGCCTTTATTCTAAAGGTTGGGAGGTCTCTTGAGGGAGTTTATTATTGTCGCATCGAACAGAAAGCCTTACTATGAACCTAGTGTAGTAGCCAACCGTGTCAGTTTTCGAACATCCTAATAATCACAGTGCAAGGGGAGGGAAGAATCTACCCCCAAGACACTCACCATATAACTTCCAAGAACCGTTTGCTCAAGGGATCTGGTATCCACTTTCATCACTCTAAGTACACACCTAGAAAAGACAAAAACACGGGTGCCCCTTCGAGGGTGACACGGTTGTGTGAGTCGACGCAGTTCTAAGATGTGGGTTGTGGTTATTATGATGACCTACTTGAGTACTAAGAGTGAGTCTACCTGAATTGTCTATTATGTGCAAAACATGTGAAACCACTTTTGAAAAGAATTTTGAAAATACACTTGATGTTTAGTATAGGGCTTAAAAACAACTATTTTCAGAATATTTGTTGTGTTTTCAATCACATTAATTCAGATAAAAGATCATCCAAGATGAACATGCAAAAATTCAGCTGAAATTGTTCAAAACTGTTCGGAAAAATGCTTTGGAAAACTGTTTAAATGCATCTAGGGTATATCTTAGCGCATATAAGGTTTGTTCTAGTGCATTCACTGGTTAGTTCATCGCCTTTAGAGCCTGTTTCAGCACATAGGCTGAATATTCTGTAAACATTTTTTGGTCATTGTCAAAGCATTTTTTCTGCACATATAGGACACATAGTAGAATATCTGAGGTTTGTTGTAGCACATTTGACTATTTCTCTAGTGCATATGCCTGTTTCTGAAGCGCATATAGGACACAGAGTAGCGCATCTATCACTTTCTAAAATTTTACTGTTGACAGATCTGAATTTATAACATCCTCGGTCTAGTAGCATCTCGACATTTCTCTCATGCTTAGAGAGTGGAAATCAACCAAATTTGTTAGGAATTCGATTGCCAGTAAGATAAAGAAACCTAAGAAATATTTAGGTTACAAGAAAACCTTGCAACGAAGAATTTTTTTGTATAAAATTCAAAATGTCTTGCTCCATTATTGTAAGTTTCTCCATAAGTACCAAGATTTTGCTAGGGGATTTATCGACGAGTACGCTGTAGAGCCTTTATATTCACAAGCCTATTTCGATAGAAGAGCTCTATCACAACAACACAATCACAATCAACCTCTCAACTTCGATTATCTACCACAACCTTCCATTGAATATTCAACACATCCCAATCAAATCATTCATTGAATTTAATTAGGCTATCATTCTTCAAAAATAATGATCAAATCTTAAAAGTGCACCTTTCAAGAAAATTTTTGATTATTGATTCAACTTCCCCAACAAGATTCTGATATCCTTTATCATTGGAAGCCACAACCAAGAATTATGAACTTCTTTCTATCATATCGTAAGATTTTCATCTTATCGGATCAAAACATCATCATTTTTGCACTTATCAAACTATGATCTAAGTCTAGAAGAACATTTCAAAATCATATGCCTATTTTTACAAGATCTCAATACAATAAGCTGAGAGAGGATATTCAACAAGAAGTTCATACCCGAAGAACTCAAGAAGAAGGTGAGAGTAGTAATCCCCTTTATAGTGTGAGTTGTAATCCCCTTTTTAACAACATGAGTGAAAGAGAAAAAAATATGTTCCCTTTCAATAAAGACATGAGCAGAACTCCTATAGATAGTGATGATGAACGGGATGAAGAACATCACCTTAGAGAAGCTAATAAAGATCCCAAATTTCACAAAGCTTTAGAAAATATTTTAGAGCACAACAAAGAGAAATATTTTCTATATTTAGCTGACAAAGGAGCTAAATTGCCTCATGATTTTAATACTGAGAACATAAAGAGTAATCCTAACGAAACACCCTTGTCTGATCTTAGTGCCTTGTCTCAACAAATTAAAGCACTACAAGGACAAATTAAAGATCTACAAAGGGGAGCCATAACAAATACATATGCTCTTGATGACATATGTCCTTATTCTTTTGACCGACGTCTCAACATGATCCCATTTCCCAAACATTATGAAATCCCAAAGTTTGATCGTTATAATGGGAAATCGGATCCAATCGATCATATCAGAGACTTCTGAAATATGACTTTAGAGTTTGCTCATGAAGATACATACTTGATGTGTTTGTTTCCTAGGAGTCTTGGAGGCCAATCTATGGAATGGCTATCAAAAATCACACGTCCTGTCAAGACATTTGAGGAATTGTTTAACGAATTCATATCATAATATTCCTACAATATACAACATCAAATCACCATGATTGATCTCTGAAAGGCTAAATAGAAACCTGGTGAACCAGTCATTACATTTCTTCAAAGATGGAGAAGACTGTTCGCTAGATACCTGTGTCATGTTCCTGAAAAGGAAAAGATCACCAATTTCATAAATAGCTTGGATCAAGAGATGAGATATCGTCTTAATATTCATTGTCCTCCCTCTTTTCAGAAATTGATTGAAAATTCCATCACCATTGAAAGTGCCTTAGTCCAGAGAGGGATAATAAGACTTGATAAGGACAATCCTAGCTCTTCAAATCACCACAATGACAAATCTAAGTTCTGGACTTGCAAAAAACACGTGGTGAATGATGGTGTTGTAGATGTAAATCATGTCTCAACTAAGCCATTTGTTCTTAGTACTCCAAGTGCTCCTCGCAACAATAACTATAATAATTTCAACTCGGTCACAAATCAAGGAAACAATCCTCCTCTGACGAATAACGTGAATCAAACTTCTACTCCCAATCAAGGGAATGCCAATAATCAAGGTTACCATGGAAATAATAACAACAACAATGCCTCGAACACAAATCTGCAACAATATTCATTCTTCTCTAGCAAAAGAACTTTTACTCCACTGGGTCAATCTCTAGAATCTGCCCTTAAAGAGTTGATGACAAAGAACGTTATCACCCTACTGCCTCAACAAAATTTTGAACCCAGTGTGAAGCCTCCATCATGGAATGATGTATACTATTGTGATTATCATCGGTGCAAGGGTCATCGCACAAATAATTATCAAGCCTTGAATAATTTTATGCAAGACTTGATAGAAAATGACACCATCAAAGTAGAAGGACACCAACAATCAAACGAAGACCACCAATCATTCTGCAACCCTTTTCCCAACTATCAAAAGGGTGAGTCTTCTGGAAAAAGTGTGAATCATATCAACGACAATATAATCAACCATATCTACACTGACGACGAGCAGGTCAATGTTATAAAGGTGAAGAAAAAGATGGAATATAAAGAAGTTAATGCAACAACAAGGGCACAATCTAAAGTTGTCTTAAAGGGTGCTTCTTCAAAATCCACTATGCCCCCGTCTCAACATCAATATGACTTAATCAATCAAATTGGAAAAACTCCTCCTCATATTTCTATCTTAGAACTCCTAAAGATTTCCCCAACACACAAGGAAGTTCTAGAAAAGGCCCTCGTTGAAACAACTGTATCCATTGATTTGGATGTGGACTGATTTCAAGCCATGGTGGGACACTTGTCCTCACCCACATTCCTCTCATTCTCCAAAAAATATGACGTTTCCATGACACATCCCCATAATTCATTGCTATACTTAGAAGTCATGATCCACAAGTTTCGTGTCAGACGTGTACTAATAGATGGAGGTGTTGGTTTGAACATATGTACCATAAAGTTAGTTCAGGCTTTAGGATTTTCTGAGGACTCCATTGATCCCAGAAGAAAGATTACTATTAAATCCTATGATGATGAGGAAAGAGCGTCCAAGGGTTTAATCATGTTGTCGATTAGAGTGGGACCAGTCAGAATACTTTATGTCAAGTATTAGACCGTGATCTTGCATACAAAATCTTGTTGGGTTGTCCTTGGATCCACGAAATGCAAGTTGTCTCGTCCACATATCATCAATGTCTTAAGTTTCCTTATGATGGATAAGATATCACAATACCAGCTGATAATTCGAATAGTCAGACTTGCACCAACATCAAAGCTAGTCAAGACACTTTGGTTCCTAACAATCGAGAAGCTCCTGCTAGTACTTCTCTGAAATTTGATACACAAATAAGTCAGTTAACCAAAATCTTTGACAAGCAACTACGGTTCAAGGACAATGGAGTAGGGAAATACTCTTTATGTCTTGCTAATCTACCTACATCACCTCGGTCACATGGAAAACCTTCTATCACACAATAGAAAATATCTGTAGCATCAACATCAACGCAATCACCAACAGAGCCAAGTACAAAGTTTAATGGATGATTTATCAAAGAAAAATTCACCATGGAAGATTCTGAGGATAGAGAAGTTCTAAGTTGGCTCTATAAAGATGAAGATGAAATAGTTCTCAATGTCAAACTACCAAATGATCAATATGGTAAAGGATATTCAATCATGCAAAAGATGGGCTATGATGGTAATGGTCCTATCGGAAAGAGAAAATGAGTAGTTGAGCCTATTCACCTTCCAGGACTTGCTGCAAAAGATAAAATAGGACTAGGCTATGATACTAACTCAAAAGAAAGACCATCCAAGCAGTTGCATGATACTGTCCTCACATTGCAAGAAGGTTCTGATACAAGAGAAACATGTTTGACATCAATTCATAATTTCATGGATAATAACTCTGACACAAATTCTGGTGAATACGAATGGGACACCATCTACAATGATGAGTTCTACAGGGACAAAAGGGTCGATGTGGTACACAAGTACACCCCAACTCTAATCGAAGGTGAAGGGTCAGGGTCCCAACCACAAGGATCTGAACTACAAGGTAACTATGATTCTAGTGATACTGAGTCAGATTTAATCGAACAAGACTATCATGAGAACAGTATCATCATTGATCTGCCTCATACCTTGGATCCTACAGACAACTCTGTTATGACCATAACCATAGCTGATTTCACACAGCCTAATGATCCACTACCTTTGATCCATCCCGGCCTCATTGACTGGGATCTATCTGAACCTATCGATATACCTATATTTCCAAGCGATGAATCTATCATGAACTTCCTTTACGCAAACGACACAAATGATTGTTCCACTAGCAATTTTTGGTATAGAGTCTTTAATCAAGAGAGTGTCAAGTCTCCTAGCTGCAAAAAGAAAAATAAAAAAGAAAGATCTAATGGTGAAAACCAGAATCTGGCAGTATTAGATCAAACAAAAGATAAAACAAAGAGTGTATCAAATGGTGAAAACCTTTTTAAGGAACCATATGATGGGAAGCTTGACACTCTCTTGGAGAACTATCATGAGCGATCGCCTATCTTGATTGAGCCTACCAAAGAAGTTAATCTTGAAACTACAGAAAAACAAAGGATTCTACAGTTAGTTGTGTCAATGATAGAGAAAGAAGTGCCAGAATTCACGAAGTTCCTAAGAGAAAATCAAGTCAACTTTGCTTGATCTTATACAGACATGCCAGGTCTTGATCCCAATCTCATAATGCATCACTTGTCCATCAAACCAGGAGTTAAGCTTGTGAAACAAAAACTCAGAAAGATGCATCCTCATGTCACACTACTGGTTAAAGAAGAGCTTAGAAAACTCCTTGATGTGGGTTTCATAAGATCAATCGACTATGTAGAATGGATCTCCAACATTGTTCCTATATCCAAGCCAGACAAACGTATCAGAGTGTGCAAATATTTCAAAGATCTTAATAAGGCATGTCCTAGGATGACTTCCCACTTCCAAACATTGATACTATAGTTGATCTGACAGCTGGCCATGCCATGTATTCACTAATGGATGGTTTTTTTGGTTACAACCAAATCAAGATTGCACCTGAAGACCAAGAAAAAACAACATTCACATGTCCATGGGGGACTTACTATTGGAATGTCATGCCTTTTGGTCTAAAGAACACTGGGGCTACTTACCAAAGAGCTATGACTACAATTCTTCATGACAGGATGCACACATTCATGGAAGATTATGTAGATGATATATTGGAAAAGTCATACACAAGAGAAGGACATCTTGAAATATTATCCAAAATCTTTGCAAGGTTGGAAAAGTTCAAAGTTCACCTCAACCCCAAGAAATGCGTTTTTGGGGTCACATCTGGGAAGCTCTTGGGATACATAGTATCAGCAAAAGGAATTGAGGTAGATCCTACCAAGTTACAAGCAATCATGGAGATGCCTCCACCAAGGAATATTAGTCAATTGAGATCATTATAGTGATGACTTCAATCTATACGAAGGTTCATTGCACAACTGGAAAATAAGAGTCTACCTTTCACATATCTACTGCATAAGAATGTTCCTCTCAAATGGGATGATAAGTGTGAAATGGCCTTTCAATAGATCAAGCAATACTTAATGAACCCACTGGTAGTAGTACCACTAAATCCAGACAAACCTCTAATCTTATATATTTCCGCAACAAAGACATCTTTGGGGGCATTATTAGCACAAGAGGACTCCATAGGAAAGGAACATACAATTTATTACATTAGTCGAATGCTAACAAGTCATGAGATCAACTACACTTTCATCGAGAATGCTTGTCTCGCAGTAGTCTTTTCCTCACAAAAATTTTGGCACTATATGTTAACTCATACAATCAATCTTGTTGCAAAGATTGATCCACTCAAGTATCTATTAAGCAAAGCTACATTGATAGGAAGGCTAGCAAAATGGGTCATGGTCTTAAGTGATTTTGACATCCATTATGTTGATCGCAAAGCAATCAAAGGACAAGTTATCGCTGATCAACTGACTGACGCACCACTACAAGCAGAACATCCCATGCATATCGAATTTCCAGATGTTGACGTTTTCAGTGTGAAATCAAAACAACCATGGTCATTATATTTTGATGGTTCTTTCACTCAACATGGATCAGGGGCAGGCATACTCTTTGTCACCCCTCAAGGAAATACCATTCCTCGGTCATATAGGCTAATGTTTCCATGCACTAACAACATAGTTGAGTATGAAGCTTTAATCATTGGGCTCAAGATCGCATTGGAATTGAGGATTACAAAACTACAAGTTTATGGTGACTCACAGTTGGTCATTAATCGGATCAATGATGATTACCAGACCAAAGATGAAAAACTGTTGCCATATAAGAAAATGGTTGACGATTTCAAGAAGTACTTCATGGATATCAAGTTCATATAGATTCCAAGACTTGATAACAAAGTAGCTGACGCCATGGCCACAATCGTATCATTGCTACAACTCCTAGAAAATCAGACTCGCTATGAATTTCTGGTGGAACAATCATTTGCACCTTCCTATGACACACCTGAAAGCCAAATAATTTTCCACTTAGTAGGATCCGATTCACCCTAGTATGGCAAGATTTATGCCTACCTAAAAGATGACATCTTACCACCTAACTTATCTCATAACCAAAAGTGCAACTTTATTTTCCAATCCTCTCGCTATACTCTTATCGCTGATATCATTTATTGTTGCAGTCTTGATGGTACTTTACTTTAATGTCTTGAGCATGAAAAATCTATAAGGCTTTACAAGAAGTTCATGGTGGAATTTGTGGTACTCATTCAAGTGGACTGACCTTATCCAAGAAATTGATTAGAATGGGTTACTATTGGCCGACTATGGAGAGGGAATCATTCACTTTTGTGAAAAAAGTGCTCTAAATGTCAGATTCATGGGAATCTCATTCATGCTCCTACACAAGAACTTCAACCGTTCACGCCAACTTGGCCATTCTCTAAATGGGGGTTAGATCTAGTTGGAAAGATTCATCCTTCATCATCAAATGGACACAAATTCATCATCGCAGCAATATAGTACTTTACCAAGTGGATTGAGACAGTACCTCTCACTAAGGTTACCAACAAACAAATCTCATCATTCATACTCAACTATCTTATTTTCCAGTATGGCATTCCCAACTCCATCATCACAGATAATGGATGACCATTCAAGAATCAGGATGTTGATGAAATTTGTGAGAGATTCCATATCCAACACAAATATTCAACACCTTATTATCCACAAGGGAATGGCCAAGCAGAGGCCTCGAACAAAACAATACTGAAAATCTTGAAGAAGACTGTGAATGATGTAGGGAAAGATTGGAACGTTCAACTCAATCCCACATTATGGGCCTACAAAACTAGCATCAGAATGCCAACAGGAGCAACACCATATGCTCTTGTCTATGGATAGAATTCATTTTTCCACTAGAGGTTGAGATTCCATCACTAAGGGTATCATTGAAGGGCCTCACAACAGATGATGACTACAGAGTTTCCCGATTGCAAGAGCTGGAGTCTCACAACTATAATCACAGAGTCAAGCCACATACCTTTCAGGTTGGTGATCTTGTTTTGAAGGAAAACCCACGAAATCAACAAGACAAAGAGAAGAAAGGAAAGTTTGAACCAAATTGGCTGGGTCCTTACGTGGTCATAGTAGTATACGGTTCAAGAGCATACAAGCTATCAACACCAAAAGGGGACATGTTTGATGAAATCATCAACAACATGCACCTAAAAAAGTATTATGTCTAAAGCAGTTATCAAAAACATCCAAAAAAAGTTCTAAAAAAAAACATAAAAACATTCAGAAAAAAGTCCTAAAATTTTTTAAAAAAAAAATCAAAAAACTCATTATAGGGTGAAAACCTGGCAACAGGCAGTCTATTGACAAGAAAAATACAAAAAAATCAAAAAGAAATCAGAAAAATGCAATAAAAAAAAATAGTGAAAATTTGGCAAACAGACGCTATTTGTAGCTCTCCATCTATTAGCTCATGTTTTGCACTTAGCTTCTCAGCCTTTATTCCATGCATCTTTTCACCATCATCTTAGAACCATAATAGCATCATACTGCCATCATTTTCCTAGAGCAATAACATCTTACCATGGCTTGATCATTGTACATATCCATTTCAGCAAGTTGTGTCAATACTGGGGGAAAACGTTGATATACTAGGGGAACTCAACTTTCAGGTTCTACCAAATCAGCTAGACAATGACATAAAATCCAATCATGCGAACAAACAATCAAATCCGATGAGCAGCTATCCAATCATTGATCCATATCATGATAGTTTTCAACAAATACCATATCATGACACATATCTAGATGATCTAAAATCTGAATAATGTTTGGAATAGGAGTATTATATTTTGAACAATGGTTGTTTGACTTTTGATATCAACCCTCTGGAGCACACTCGATGATGTACTGAACTAGAGTGGCGAGGAAAGAGGATGATTTTTATTTATCTGTTGTCTTGAGGTTAACTATCAATCTATTGCAAATATGTCATGAGGCATGATTTCCAAAATGTATAATTGACGACAGTTCCAAATTTGCATCAGAAAGTGGTTAATCTTTGTCTTTTTATGCATGAAATACTCAGGTCATCTTGGTTCAATTATACCCCGATGCTTGTGTTCACTTGCTATATCAAAAATCATGAAAGTTGTACTCAGGTCATCATTGGTGCTAATTTCCCCTTTGATGCTTGTACATACTTCCAACATTTTAAAATGCTCTATGATGATTCAAGAAAGATAACAAAAGGCTCAACAAATGGTTGGTTTCATTTCGTTGCATTTCATTTAGATCATTGTACATATCTGCATACTGGATTTGCATCAGAGTTTTAAAAGGCTGAACAAAAACATCAACGGTTGTCATGTCTCTTTGGACTAGTTGTGGAGGACATTCGGACATTTGTTTCATTATCATCTTTCATCTTCATCATCATTTCATTATCATTATCATTTCATCTAGGTCATGTACATATCATATAGTTTATCATTTATCATTCATTTTCGTACCATTTAGATCCTGTCTCATTTCACACCATTCATTTATCCATTAGGTATTCCATATCACTTTCATTATCTATCGTCTTCATCTCATTAACATCTCACTTATCATTTCATTTATCATTGCATTTCATCATTTCTTATCATTTAATTTCATCATATTTTTTATCATTTAATTTCATCATTTTATCATTTTATTTTATCATTTCATTTATCATTGCATTTCATTTTCACTTATCATTTCATATCATTTTCATTTATCATTGCATTTCATTTCATTTATCATTCCATTTCATCTTGCTTATCATTTCATATCATTTTCATTTATAATTGCATATCATTTTCATTTATCATTTCATATCATTTCATCAAAATTTCATTACATTTCATTTATCATCTTCTCATACATCTCATAATTATTAATCATGTTCATTTCATCCCATTATTTATCATTTGTCACATTGCATTCATATCTTTAATCATCTATCATTTTCATATCATGTCATTTTTCTCATAATCATTAATCACATATCATTCCATATCATTTACTAATCCATCTACAAATCATAAATTCATGATGCATTTCATAAACATAATATCCATTTTCCATCACATCATCATTAGTTATTGCATTTGGAAAATCCAAAACCATACATTACATTTCCACATCATTTGCAAAACATAACATTTTTTTATAAGCATATCAAATATCCCATTACATATTTTCATAATCACATCATAAGTAATCCACCTGCATGAAATCATTAGTAAACACCATAAATCATCATCATAATCATCTTGCATCACAATTTCATCCTTGAACTATCAAAAGAATCATACGTCCATCTCATAACATATACAAACAAGTGCATATCCATATCATCAAAACTCATCGCCGCTGCATATCATCGCTCATCAAAAATACATACAAATGTCCAAAGTCCAATGAAACTAAACAGTATAGAGAGATACATGAGATATGATAAAAAACAATGTACATGCTCCAAAAAAAATGATATACATCAATAATACTGCATCAATAAATCAAGGCTGGCTGGTGGAGCCCCCTGATGGAGCTGGTCTAGAGGATGATGGCCTGCCACTACCCCCTTCATTAGGATCTTGTCGCAGACCTGTGACCCCTCTGTTGTGTGTCGTAGTCCATGATCTACTCCTGGTCCTACTGTGGAATCGAGGGTAAGGCTCTCTGCGGTCGGGAGGGCACAACTCCTCCTACCTGATCAGATAATGCTCAGCCTCCCTAGAAATCTTGAATCCCTCTGCAATAGCCTCTCACAATGATGCACTCTCAACGGTGCCCATCAGTCTCTGTGCCACACCCTCTGCCTCTATTGCCCTCCATCTGAAAGAATCCCTCTTTTCTATCAACTGGGCTACTTGTGGGTCTGGGGTAGGAGGAGATGCCTATTCTTGTGCCTGTAACTGTGACTATGTTTGTGCCTCCGCAAGTTGTGCCTATAACTGCACTGCAACACTCTAAGCTTGAGCCAACTAGCTCTAGAATTGTTCCTGCTGCTCCTGGAGCATCTGTACCTGGGTCTGCAGAATAGCTATATGTGCCCCTTGTGCTATAGAGGAGACCCTGATCACCGTCCACTGTCCAGTACCATTCCTCGGCCTCCGCATGACCTGAGCACTGCCCAAGATATCCATCCTTTGCCTCACTAGCCTCTGCTCCTCCCCTCCAACATCTCTGTTGTCATCCCCATCACCATAATTTGAGCTCTCCTCCTCTCCACTCTCCTCCTCATCTCCACTATCCTCCTCCTCTCCACCAACTGCCTGCTCCTCACCTGCCACATCCTCCTGTCTCCTAACCCTTGGCTGTTGTGCCACCAAAATGAGCGCCGACTCATCTAGACATGTGAACCACAGAAATGGGTGTGTGTGATAATCAACATATTACTCCTCAAACATACCCATATCAACAATATCAAGCCTGCCATCCCATACCTCAGGCTGTAAATCTATATACTATGTATATGCAACTTGATAATAAATGCAGGGCCCCCATCTAGGCTCATCCTTGCACCGTGCATAGTGCGCAACACCTTGAGGCATCCCCTGTGTGAATCCAAACTATCTCTGTACTCACAATGTCAAAAATCTCTCTATAATGAATGGGGTCCAACCTATCAGAAACCAGGGTGTACATATAAACGACATCTCCAAATGATTTGTATCCCACACCTCACAATCCGTGTATGGCCTCCATATCACTGCATCCACATCATCTAGGGTCCATCTCCAGTAATCCAACTTGCCCAACTTGGGCTGGAAAAGTGAAATAGAATATGCATACACGTATGGCCTGCCTGGTGGCCTCGCTCTGGGACAAAGTGGTCTTGTAATAGCAATATAATCCCATGCCCAGATCTGGAGCAGGGTAACACCACAAGACAAGCTAGTTGATCCTCTGCATACCACCTGGTGCAAGTCATGATATAAATGTGCCAACATACAGCTCCCCCAAGCATATCTCCATGGCTGCCCCATAATTTTCTCAATGATCCTCGCCCACCCAACTGATAGTCCCTTTGAGCGGTGGTCCGGGCAAAGGAAGCCTCCAATAAATGCACCCAAAATGACAAGTAACGTCGGATATCCCCTCAGATCTTCCCATGGCACTCGATACTCTGCTATATGAACATCCTCAAACACCCTCCTAAGTGCATCTGTACATCTAACTCCTTTTGGTCATAGAACACAAGGGCACCTACCACTGGGATCCCCAAAATCCTATATACATCCTCTTGGGTCACCGTCATCTCACCCGTCAAAAAATGAAAAGTATTATGCTCAGAATGCCATCTCTCTGCTAGCGCAGTCAACAGTCCCCTGTTGACCCAAATAGGAGGCATAGACAACAATGGTCCCAACCCACATCCAACTATCAACTGTACATTTGTAGGTGTGAGATCTCGTATCCGATCCCAACCTACAGGGAAGCGCTCTCTAATCTGGAGGTTTTTTGAAAACCTCCTATTTTTTTCATCACAAGGACAATCAATTAGACTCATATCATCGACTCATATCAATGTGATCTATTTACTTCACATCATAAAACTCAATCAGACCCATATCAAGTGACCCATATCAGTGACTCATATCAAGTGAATCATATCAAGTACTCTATCTAAGGGACTCATATCATGAAATCAATGCAAAATCTATCTATCTGAATATCAAATCAATCTATTCTATCATCATTTACTATTTGTTTTCTTTTTCAGGAAAGCAAATTTATCAACAATTAAATCATCATCCTATTTGTACTTCAGTCACGAATGCAAATATGTTTTCAATCACATCATCTACTATTTGTTTGCTATCGCAGAAAGCAAATTTATCAGAAGTCATATCAATCATCTACTCTTTGTTTTCTAAAAGCCAAGTTATCAACAAATCACAATGCACTCAATCATTCTACTCTTTGGAAACACAGTTATCAGCTATCTACTCTTTGTTTTCTATTTTGGGAAACAAAGTTAACAATTCATCATTTATCAGATTTGTTATCATTTTTATCCATATCAACATGAGGACAAGACAATTTATCTATCTATGGACCAAAGAAGCAATAATACATCATCATTTTCATCACACAGTGCATTCTGCCTCAATTTCCTAGATGCGCTAATCTACGGCCTAAAAGTGCTAAAACCCTAAATGCGTTGAAGTTTCTCCCTAATGCGCTAAAACCTCGGATGCGCCATTCTATGCCCTAAAAGTGCTAAATCAATTCATTTATGCACTATTTCCCTATATGCGCTTCACTCCTAATCGAATGCGCCATTTCATCTACCCGATGCACGAAAACCCTAAAAGCGCTAATTTGTTTCCTATATGCGCTAAAGTACCCATTTCCTACCACAATCCTATAAGTGCTACTCTGGGTATCAGATGCGCTACACTGATTCTATCCTAAATTCACTGCTTTACACCCTAAATGTGCTACAGAAAACATCGTAAGTGCTACTCTATTTCCTAAATGCGCTAAAACAGACTACTAAACCCTAAATATGTGCCAATACATCTCAAAATTTGACTGAAATCAAAAAAATTCCAAAGTAAAGAGGTTTGAATCAACTCACCGATGGTCCATACTCGGCTGGTCTCTGGTATCGGTGGGTCCGCTCGAATCTATGCCTATGATACAAAATCTCCATCTCGCCAAGTCGTTGTCAAAGTAAAAAAAAGTTTCTCAAGTCAAATGGTGAAAATGACTTGGCCTTTTTACCCCTTTTACCTTTTAAAGGTCAACCAAGGTTGGTTTTTTGTGGCATTTTATTTTTATTTATTTTTATCAAACTTTGACCTTATTTTTCAAACTAGGGCATCTTTGAATCAATTATCAGGAGCTAAATCACTGCGTCCCTCTCATCATCCTAATTTCATCACCAACTCAACATTTTTCTCATTATCAATGATTTACCTCTCGAGGGGGCATCATCAATAGCATGCACATTTTTTTTAATCAGGGGCATATCAATTAAAAAAAATCGATCAGGGGCAAAATCAAACACAACAAATTTTTAAAGCATGAATATTTTCTTTGAAGCAATGTGTTTCACACATCACTTCAAAGAGGGGAAAAATGTATATGCATAAAATTGGTCATGTCTAATTAATCTTGGCACTTAATTAAATATTTATTATTTAATTAATCTCTCTAAAAGTCCTCGACATATGATTAAATTTAATTAATTTAATTGTTCATTCACTTTATTCTTCCGCCATAATTAAATAAATCAACTTTATTTAATTATTTCACATTCATATGTCTACTTGATTAATTAAATAAATACTCTTTATTTATTTTAATTAATTATCACCTTTTGAATTTAATTAAGTCTTTTGATTTAATTAAATTTAAATATTTCCTTTCTCCTATTCAAATCTTTCTTCTAATTAATTAAATATTTTATTTAATTAATTTCATTTACATGTCATTTCCTAAAAATTTAATTAAATATCTTTATTTAATTAATATCCTTCGTATCTTTTCAAATCATAATTAAATATTTTGTTTAATTATGAAATCTTTTATTATTCTTCAAATCTTAATTAAATATTTTATTTAATTAAGAAAAATCTTCCATGTCACCAATAAATGAATAATTGAACTTATAATTCTTTATTTATCTTCAAAATATTTTCTCAATCTCACAAAAAGATGTTTTTTACAATTCATCCTATCTCTTCTAACAAAAAAGGAAACAAATCTTGCTTTCTGATTTTCTTCTATTTTTCTCTCCAGTCTTATCCATCTTCGACCGTTCGATCTGCCAGGAATTTTCACAGTCGTTGATCACATCATCCAATCAGAATCTTTTGAAAACTCTATAAATACCCCTGCGAATCCAAGCGTTGGTTACAAAGACACCGACATACACACACGCATTGGCAATTAGTTGCATTCTAGCATTCTAGCATCTTAGTATTGTCATTATCATCTTCATATTTCATAATTTCGTAATCTTTCATTCTAGCAACCATGTCTAGTTTAAGCATGCATTCATCTTCAAATCTCGTTCTCTAGAAAGACCGTTTGTTGAGCATAGCATACAATCTGAGAGCAAGCTGGAATCAACAAAAACACTGGAGATAGAGGACGATAGGACGACATCAAGGACAGAAGACTGAGTTTGCATTCCTTTTATTTGATTTTCTATTTTGATATAATGTTCTATCAGTGTGTTTGATTTATTATTTTTTAATCCATCTATTGTTACACTTAAAATCGATCACACACTTTGTATTTTCTATTATAAAATTGCTCTTTGATCAATCAACTGGTACATTTGGTCGTGAATTCCTTCTTATAAAAATGAAGGAGCAAACAAGCTTCAGGCCAGAATGCACACATGTCATATTCTCATTTGACTGCTACAGAATATATTCCCCAATGTAGTTACATTTACAACTCAAAGGAGGGGAAATATCATGTGGGACAGAAACCATTTTCATTTGTTGATGAAGATTTGTCTCGCCTTCCAAAAGGCACCATTTAGTCATTGCAACATTATACCCGAGTGCTCCCAAAAAAATTTCTACATACTCCAAGCCTTAAAGAAGAAAAGCATAAAATAAAGAAAGAGGAAGAAGGAAAAGTACCTCCATGTATACAATCCTTGTCATCAATTTCAAACTAGAGAGAATACAATATTTTAACATTGTTGTATCTAAGGCCTAATCTGTACTAATTCTAGACCATGTATTTTATTCTCCCTACTGTAATTTCTATCATTGCAGACCTATAACCAAAATTTCAGTTACCATCTCACCAAAGCAGCAGCCTAATCATCAAGGACATCAAGATATTTGATTTTCCAAAGCTAAAAATATTCCTCAAAAGGTCAATTGAATTCAATAACCTTGTCAACTTTTTCCATGTATGGAGCATACTTGGTAACTACCTAGTTAGACTCCATGTCAAACTCCTCAAGGAAAATCCATGTTTGATTGAGCATGTCCATACTAATCCTTAGCATCCACATGTTAGCTCCTTCACAAATTAAGGTTGCTTGAGTTACAATAACCTCATTTGCTTGATCTTTCCACTCCTATAGGGGTTTTATTTCACCATTTTTATTTAAGATGTCAGGGAGTAGACTGAAATTCAACTCATCAAACCTCTTAACCATCTCTCTAATCTATGCCTCCAATGGTTCTATTTTTCCTTGGACATCTTGGATTCCACTCAAGAGCTTAAGAGTAGGTTGAATGTTTTCTGGCTTATTTGTATCATGCTTAGATCCAACAGCCATAAGCCTAAGATCCTAGTACTTAGGGATCCATTTCTCCATTAGTGGGATAGCCACTTCTTTATCCCTATCAAAGTTTCTTATTAATGCATCGAACATGGAGGAATAATTTGCATGGATTTTGATCAATCTCTTATCAATTCCTTTATTTAGATATTCCAACACTACTATCACAATCTTTGTATTGCTTACATGAATCAATTCATCCTATTTTTTACATATCTCTTCATAGCTCTTTAGCTTTTCAATCAGGTCTTCCCTATTGACTTCCATAGTTTGAGGTGTACCTGAAGTACTTGGTCCCTCAACTGAAATTGACACATTTCCCAATTTATATGGTACAATTGCCAATGAAACTTCTAGAGATGGAATAGGGGCAGATGGAATTTTCTCTCAAGGTGGAGGAGAAGCAAAGTCAGTTTGCACTAGCACAAATTTTGCATCTATTCTTTCAACAAAGCCATTTTTATTTGCAGTTCTATAATATTTTGTTGACCCTTACTGTATTCAACCATCATGTCATTATACATTTTTCTAAACTTATCACTTTCTGCAGTCACACACTCCATGGTTTCCTTTGTAAACTGGGAAACATTAACAGACATAGTGGTTGCTTCAATTGTAGGGGTGTCTGACACTCTCTTGATAATTAATCCTCCCCTATAATTTGTAGATGGCTCTACAATTGGAGGATTCTTTGTATTTGTGGCTAGGGCCCAAATTGAAAGTCTATCCCATTGCTCACTAAAACCAAAGAGCAATTTTTCTTCTTCTTCTTCTATGGTGTAAAGTAGCCTATCACATCTCCTTACTGTATCAAAAGTGATGGAAGAGGCAAGATCCCACTCTAGAAGCAAATGAATTCCACTCGTTCTCACCAATTCTTTTCCCTTTGTAGCTATGATGCTTTGAAAATTTTCCCTCATTTCTTGTCTAACCTCATCCTTTGTGACTTTATCCGAAAATAGAGTGTTCAACCTTTTCTTCTTAGCAATGTTTTCAACATATTCTCCCCTCTTTTCTCTCCATGCAAACTCCATGAAAACAGATGACTTGACAAATAAATCATCGTTCATTAATTTATTACATGCCTCTTCTCTAACATCATCAATATTTTTCATACTAGTTAGGTCTACCTTGCCCAGTTTGAGGCCCATTTGTGGTGGTACTATCTCCCTAGGGGGAGAAGGCATACCTTGTTGAATTTCCCCTTCAGTAACATAAATATAATCATCAGAATCTTCAAGATATTCCACCAAACCACTTGATTCTACCTTTTGTTTCTTTGGGGGTGGTTGCCTTGGTGGTGAATCAAGTTCAATAACTTGTGGAGCAGTAGACCTTGGCGGAGACAAGGGTAGCAATTCATGTGTTGGTGAAGGAATTCTTGACCCCTATGATTGAGAAGAGGTGGATACTATTTGCTTCTCCTTCACTTTTTCCTTCCTCCTTGTAAATACTAGTATTCTCTTTGGAGGTTAGTAGGTAGGTATTTCTTCCATATTAGGGGCCTTCCCCTTTCCTTGTTCCTCTCCTACCATAACTTTCCCTTGTATTGAATTATCCTTTCTTCTTTCAACCTTCCTACAACGTGCTCAAAGTTTTGAAACACATATTCAGCTCTCTCAATTTCACCCCTGATGTCCTTAAGAGCTAAAAATTGTGGATCATTCGACTGCATTTCCTTCTCCAATTTGTCAAATGCAATCCACTTCATTTTCCTGTCGTCCTGTTTTTGGAAATCAAAAATATTTTTGATTACGTCCTCAGGAAAGTAAAAATTATGGATAAACCTAGAACTTCTCATCCTGGCCTTTATCTTTGCCATGAAACCTTCCAAATCATTATTTATTGCTCTGACCCTCTTCATCCCAAGTATTTTGAGTATATCAACAATTTTTCTCCATCCTCCCTCTTTCATGAAAAAGTCATAAAAAATAGTGTATGTAGGGAAAAAGGTTCCCTTCCTCTGATTTTGCAAGTGATTATGCTCTACATCTCTCAATTTCCACATCACCTCAAGAAAAAAAACTCTTAATGGTGCATCCCTCAGAAGTATATGGGGTGCAACACTTGTTCCATAAACCCTAAGAATTCTATAGCTTGGGTATGGAATCACATCTCCCCAATTGTGCTCAATGTTCATATCAGGCCTCCTATCTTTCGGCCTCAAGAAATCATGTAGTGTTGTAGGGATCCTTGGCATATTCATAATTAGGTCCCTCCTTAGTTTGGAAGTGAAAATTTCTCAAACACCACAAAACTAAACTGGTGATCATTTTTATCCAAGAGTCCGGTCCAACATTGGATAGGCAAGTCAATATCACCCTCTTTTCTGACCAATGTCATATCCTTACCAAAGAAACTAGCTCCCTTGTACAGAAACATATGCATGGACAAGGAATACCACCAGAATCTCACCCCATCCTTGCCATCCTTTAATGCAATCAATCCCTCATGTATCCTTTCGGCCAAATATGATGCAAAGTCATAGAGGGTATTGCAAGTTGGATGTTGAATATGGGAAGCCATGTACATTTTAGCCATATGAATTCTTGTAGTCAAATCAAACCCTAAGATCTGACATAAGGAATAAAATGTCCTTTAGAAATATGTCACAAAGTAATTTATAGGGAAAGTCTCTTTATCAAATGGGCCCAAAATGATTTTTCCTTGTCCTTTTACAGATGCCAAATAATGTTGCAATACTGAGATCTTGAAATTTGGCCTCACTCTCTCATATTCAGCTCTTAGTTCCTTCTCATCAATCCAAACCATGTCTTCACTCTATTCAGTTAGCTTGAAGACCTCAACAATTTCATCCCTGGTAATCTTTACCATCTCAATGTCATCATAGGTTCTTACAATCCTAAAAATTAGGTCATAATTAGCTGCCACTACCCTCAAAAGGTCAACATCCATATAGACACTAGGAACTACAAGTTTACCCATGTCCAATATCCAAAGGTTACCAATAGTTATACAATAATTTATGTTGCCAAACCAGTAGTTCAATTGTGCCCATCCAGTGTATGGTAATGTGGCATCTTTGATAGTACATTGTTTGTCAATGATATCTTCTACAATTTGAGTGCCTCAGAACAATAGTTGACCCTTGGTTTTATTAGATGTTGATGGTTTTAATTGATCAATGAGGTCTTGGGAAAGTGGTATTTTCTTCTCTTTTGATCCTGAGGCTTGGGCTCGTGGAGGTGCCATGGTAATAGGGCTTATTGCAAACTAGGGTTTTACTTTGCAGAGAAACTAAAAGCAAATGAGTGGAAGATAACCCTAAACCATAGACCTAAAACCCTAAGCAATGAACCAGATAAGATCAAAAAGGCTTAAAATAAGTGGAACAAATGAAGAAAATTTTGAAGGTTCCACTAGTGGCTCCAATTGGGGACACATGCCTCTCATCAGGCATGATGAGATCTCAAACATCTCCTAGAAGAGAAGACCAATACAAAGAACCAAAAGTAGGAAACTACCTAGACAAGGTAGTCAAACCGAACTAGACCCAACCAAAGCAAACCAAACCTATATAAAAAACATACAAAATTTATAATGTACATGGAGAATAAAATATTTCAGGAGAAATGTGGCTTTAAGAGTGTCCATGTACTGGAAGTTCAATAATTTCACCAGTTAGATCTTGCAAAAAGTAGGAGTCCTGACCATGGGTATTGCTGATCAGATAGGGGCCTAGCCACAGTGCATCAAATTTCCCTTATTTTCCCTTGTCTCCAAACCTAGAATTCCACATTAATACCATGTCTCTTACTTCAAACTTTCTCGAAGATGATTTCTTGTCATACAAGTTTTTTACCTAAAATTGCAACTTAGCATTTTTCTTTTGAGCATCTCTCCTCATCTCATCCACCTCCATAAGGGTATCAATTCTATGTTGCATCTCATCACACACATCTTCATTATAACCTTGGATAAATTTGTACATCTTCATAAGATTATTCTATGGTAATCTCGTTGCAATACCATAAACGAAGTCAAATGGAGCATATCCAGTTGCTTTCTTGATTGTCACCCTATCCTCCCACAAAGCTAACTTCAACTTGGAGTTCCAAGCTCTCTTGGTTTTCTCAATGATCATTTTAATGATCTCCATCAAGCTCTTATTGCTTGATTCTACCTAGCCATTTCCCTATGGGTGATATGGTGAAGAATGGGAAAATTGAATCCCATGCTTAGAACAAAAAAATGTGAATTCTTTAGACCTAAAGCACATTGCATTGTCTGAAACAATTTTCTCTCGCACTCCAAACCTAGTTAATATATTTTCCATCAAGAAATAAATGACCACCTTACTTTTTGATCACTTTGTTGGAATAGCTTCCACCCATTTAGTAAATTAATCCATAGCAACAAGGATCCAAGAGTGACCTCCACTAGACTTGTCTAATATTTCTCCAATAAAATCAATTCCCCACTACTGGAAAGGTGTCTGAACTGCAACTAGTCTAAGTGGTAAGTTACCTTAGAATTTGAGCTTCCTAGAGAACCTCTGAAATGCATCACATGTTCTCACCAGTTTATAAGTGTCCTTGAAGATTGTTGGCCACCAAAACCTAGCTCTTAAGACCTTATGAGCAGTGATCTTGGCCATATATTGTCCTCCACATACTCCACTATGCATTTCAGTTAGCAACTCTAAAGCCTTGGCACTACCAACACATTTCAACATGACACCGTCTAGATTTCTCCACGACAATCCACCATTGATGATTAAATATTTGATATCTTGTAGCTTGAGAGTCCTTTTTTCATTGTATATCAGCCCTTCAGGGCATTGCATCTTTTGTAGATAATAGACAACATTTTTCTACCAATCACATTCTTGCATATCAAAAACATGTGACATATCAAAATAATCCTCTTGATTTATTTGATTGGCATCCAAATTTGTTCCATCCATTAGCTTGGCTAATCCTTGACCTCCTACCAACTTATTGATCTGTATTTCAATGTTATATTCTTGTATCCTATTTATCCATCTGCATCTTCTACTTATGACTTCTTGTTGGGTGAAGATGTCCTTAACAGTAGCACTGGGAACATATTCAACAACTGTAGCTCCCACAAGATAGGTTCTGGAATTTTTTATAGTCTTGACCAGTGCATATGCTTTTTTTTCAATCAAGCCATACTTCAAATCTATAGCTTGAAGAGACTTACCAAAAAGTGCAATGGGTTATTCGAAACCTTCTAGATTCTTTTGTAACAAAACTGCAACAATAGTGTGGAATGATGCAAATGAGAATATTTGCAATGGCTTGGAAAAATTAGCGATCCTTAGGACTGGGGCTTCCTTGATTGCTTGCTTAATTACTTGAAAAGGTTTACTTGGCTCTTCATTCCACTCCACTTTCTTACCCTTCTTCAACATCATTGATATGGGGAGGGTGATTTCTGAAAAGTTTGTAACAAACCTTCTTAAAATGTTAATCTTCCCAAAGAATGATTGAATGCCTTTCACATTCTTTGGTTGTGGAATTCTATCAATGGCAACTACCCTTTCAAGGTCAATCCTCACTCCTTCCTTTGACACAATGTGTCCCAATAACTTTCCCTCAGTGACCCCAAAGGCACATTTCCTTGGGTTAAGCGAGATTCCATATTCCAAGTCCCTGATGAAAAATTTCTCCAAGTGCATACAATGATCTTCTTCTTTCTTGGAGTATGCAGTCAAATCATCTTGGTAGATTGCCAAAAATAAGTCAATAAAATCAGAAAAGGCTACATCCATAGCCCTCTAAAAAGTTGCACCTACATTGGTCAAGCCAAATGGCATTCTAACATAAACATAGGTTCCCCGTGGAGTGGTAAATGTAGTCTTATACTGCTCAAACTCCTTCACTTTAACTTGATTGTAACTAGCAAAACCATCCATCATGGACAAGAGCTCATAAACAGTCACCTTTTGCAACATGGATTCCATGTTAGGAAATGGATAGTTGTCCTTTAATGATGACACATTGAGATTCCAAAAATCAATGCATAATCTGATG
This sequence comes from Sequoia sempervirens, assembly GCA_007258455.2. NCBI lineage: Eukaryota > Viridiplantae > Streptophyta > Pinopsida > Cupressales > Cupressaceae > Sequoia > Sequoia sempervirens. The sequence goes on along the minus strand of VDFB02292527.1, from coordinate 40,951,261 downwards.
TTACCATTCTTTTTTTTACTGGCACTAAACTAGACACCAAAGATGAGTGCCTAATAGGCTTAATTATGCCATCATCCCTTAGCTTTACTAGCTTTTCTTGTATCTTTGGTGCTAAGGTGGGATTGATAGGTCTTTGCTTTTTTCTGAAAGGCTTTGCATCTACCTTTAGAGGGATTTCATGTCACAACAATTCCTCCATGTATGCCTTCAAGTCATCATAGGACCAAGCAAAGACATACTTTTACTTCCTCAACAAAGCAATCAACATTGCTTTAATCTTGGGCTTCATCTTGTTGCCCACATAAACCTTCTTAGAGGAATTTTCAGTCCCTAAATTCACCTCTTCTAAATCTTCTAGATGGGTGGTAGATGTCTTGGAATTTCTTTTATGTTGGTTATCAAAGACTCCTCTAAGGCTACAAGGCCTTTAGGGATCTTATTGGTCTTCAATTGAATAACTTTATTACCAAAGATTGTGTCCTTTCCATCCACTGTCTCAACAAAACCCCCAAAATCAATCTCTTGACTTTCATATTGGTCTACACATTTCAAAAATCTTAAGATGTCTTCATCATCATTGAAGACTTGTCAATTTGTATGTTGTCAGGGATTGAAGGCCTTGTTTGTACCTCCACTTTGGAGATACTAGAAAAAGTTATATCATCAAGCCTGAGTGCAATATTTTCCAGCAAATTTGCTACTCGGTTCTGGCCTCTTTCAATCTAGTCAATTCCAAAAGTATCAAATTGTTATATGGAATCCCAAATGACATTCTTCTATTGCTTCAATATCTTATCCTTTAAAGAAAATCTGGATCTAACTTTGGATATCACCAATTACTTTTGGCTTTTTTATCTCATGTTTTTCTGCTAACCTTAACCCCAGCAGCAAGGCCTCATACTTTGCCACATTGTTTGTACAAAAATATGACAAAGTGAAAGAAAACTTGAATGTATTGCCACTAGGTGAAACCAACAATATCCTTGCACCTGATCCTTCCTTGGAGCTTATACCATCAAAATACATAGTCCAAAGATCATTATTATCAGAAAATTTTGTCATCTCCTTCTCAATAAGTGCAGGTTGCCTATCAATTTCCCTTGGTAACTCTTTTATCCTGAAATCACTGATGTCAGTATCAACCAAGTGGATTCTATCATCTTCAGGAGAAAGTTCAATCATGTGTGGGACCCTCGATTCTCTAACCAGTTTGATTTATTTTCCATCAATTGGAAAGGTGGAAAAATACATCACACTACATACTACCCCTCATGGAGGCACTCTATCTTCTTGACAACAACATTCCATAATTTGGTGGAATGTCTACCACCGTTACACTCATTTTCAATTCCTTTTTTGGAAATGTAGTTAGCTTATATGGGATTTCATTGATCACCCCAATTACAAGGACTTCTCTAGAATCCATAGCATAACACTTTCCATGGGAACTATCAATTTTCAACCCCATCTCCTTCATGATCTTAACTACTGACACTGATTTATTGCAAGTTTGTCGTAGCAACATTGATAAGGGCTATTGCCTTTTGTTTATGCTCATCAATCCTCATCATTTCAAGGAAGGGGATAGAAACCTTTACTTGTGAAAGTAATTGAAACATCAACAGGAGTATATTTAGGTATACCAATTGGTATCATACCTTGTTCAGTGTTTTTTTCCTTCTGTTGTTCACCTTTTACTTCAGCTTTAGGCTTGGCTTCCTTCTTCTCAGGCTCAAAATTCTACTTTTGTGTCTTTACCTTCACGAAAGGAGATATGGCTTCTCCATCAGCCTTTGGTTTTTCAGCCTTCTTTTCCCAAATTTTGTCTCCCTTTCCTTCCTTGGCTTTAGCCCCATCCACTTTATTATTAGCCTTGGGTCCTTTATTTTTTGCATTCTACTCTTTGATGAAGAAGCTACCAGCCTTACCCTGATCTCCACCTACCGTTCTATTTCTCAAATGGTAAGAACCTCTTGCATGCACTGCCAAGGCCATTGTCAATTTTGCACTTTCCTCATCTGAGGGTCTCCTTAAAGACACATCACCCTAAGTTGTTTCCAATGTGCACACTTCATGTTCATCTTCATTGTCCTCATCAAGGAGAACCTGTTGGTGATATACATTGGCTCTTTATCTTTTGTCATCCACATCAAGTTCATGAGACTCCTCATCGGATGAGCAATCATTACTAGAAAAATTAGACCTACTCATGATTACATTAACTTCAACATCATCATCATGAGAATGATCATAGTCTTTTGGTGCACTTTTTTAACCTTCCACAAATTTTACAACTGCACAGTGGTGAGAAGAATGAGGCAACTAAAAAACCATACACCAGGGGTTCTCATCAGCGAAATTTGCAAAATACTTTTGCAAAGGATCAGGTATGACCTGATCCTATGTATTTTTCTAATTATTGTGGATGGGATTTCCATTTTTCTAATTAGTCTTATAAGGATAATCTTGGAGCCTTGGGGGATTTTTATTCTTCTAGAAATGTTGTTTGTCATTTCCAATTCTCTTTTCATTTTTTGCAATAGTATATTTGATATATTTGAGAGTGCTCATCACTTTATCCTATCTTTCATCATAAGTAGGATTTGAACTAGAGGTATTTTCTTGCTTATCTTTAGGATTCTTCAAAATTTTAACATCATCTCATCTTCCCACCTTTCCTGAAGCTCTTTTATTACTTTCAATGTGCATGGAAATTTTGAAAGAATCCATCAAACTTTGAGGGTCTTTATCTCTCAAATGGTAACTCATTTTAGCATCAAATGCATTACAATAAGTAACAAGGAACACTTGATCATTCAACCTCAAATTTGGTGGTAGTCTATTCATAGCCTTCTAAAATTTGATGTTTAAATCAGAAATCATCTCATTTTTTTCCTTATTAATATTATTGAATTCATTAAGCATAAACTTGGGATCAATTTTATCTCCATATTGCTCCCTAAAGAATCTCTTAAACTCATCCCATGAGCCAATAGTACCTTTTGGTAAGCCTCTGTACCAATCCCTTGCATCCTCTATCAATGACTGCATGAACAATTTCATAACCACTTTCTAATTCATAATCATCAAGTAGATTAAGGAAAGTCCTCAAGTGATCGTCATCAGATATTGCATTATTTCCAGTGAACTTACTCAACACAACCCCGATATCATTGTCAACAAGATTTGGGCATCAAGGTATCCCATCAAAGCACAATTTCCTATACCTTTCCAATTGCATAGGTTGCCTATGAAATTCATTTTCTCTAACTTCATTACTCCTACTACATTCACCACCTCCTCTCTTATGATCCATGTTTCTATTAGTAAATTGATTGTAAGTACAATCAGTGTTACTAGTGTTCAGAGACTTGGAATTGGGAATGGATTGATTTATATGACATGAAGTATTCACATCCATAATAGGTGTATGATTTTTTGAGGAATGAGGAGGGTCTTGTGAATCGAATGCTACAACATTTCCATCAAGGTATGAAGTATTCAAGAAATAAATCTTTCTTTTCATCTCAATATTTGTTGCCATAATTTGCATCCTTTCTAACTCCTTTAAATCCTCATTTCCCTCCTTAATTGATATTCAAAAAAAATTGATTTATGGCGTAGAGGAGGTTTTTGAGATGTATATTTTTCATTTATGGTCAATTTTTTTATAGGCTACTTTCCCTTATCAATTGGTTGGTTGGGGATATTAACTGCATGGTGTGGAGCAATAGTGCTAGTAACAGCAGACTTAGTCTAGGTGGTGGTGTTGGTATCCTTTATGGGATCAGATTGAGTCTTCTTATCAAGGATTTCATATACAACAGGACTTGTGGTATTAGGTTCAAGCTCTTCTTGGTTCATGATTTTCATTTGCTCTACTTGTATTATTAATGTCTCTCTTTCAATCATGGAATTTCTAATTCGCTCTTCCCTTTCCTTCTCCTTCTTTCTTATCTCATCTTGTATTTTAACCTCTCTCTAGAGAGCATTAATATCTCCAAAAACTTCATCAAGATCTGGGAGAGTAATTTTTGAATATGAGGACTCTACCAAATCCATTAGGTTTTGGGCACTATCAGTGGATCCAGTTAGTAGGTCAAGTGGTAAAGGAGAATATCCATTGGATATTGGAGGAAGAATACCACCAGTAGCAACATTGTTAGCAGTAATATTATGATGGTGGCTCCTACTTCTACTTCTACTTTTTCTGGGTCTAGATTTATGGAAACTTACAACATTCTTATTTGTGCAATCTTCTTCATCCTCATAATCCAACCCTAATAGATTATGTTGAATTTTATGGCTGCTACAATTTCTTGAAGGAAATTGAGTGGATTCAGGCATAGGATGTCGAGTATACTTGTATTTGCATCCTTCTGTTTGCATAACTTCTTGGGACTATTTTCAAGTTCACCTTCTAGCTTTTCCTCTGGATGTTCCTTCATTTGAACTTTGGTTTTCCTCATCTTTTTTCCATAATTCCTCCTCTTCAATGTTTTATTGATTTCTTCAAATAATGCACACTGGTGTAGAGACTTCAAATTCACCACCCAAAATGATTGGGAATTGTAAATAATGGTATCACTTATATAGATCTTTAGAGAATTACAAGGATTTTCAAACGTAAAGAACTTCTAAGCCAACCCTTAACAATCTAGGTGGAAAATTTGCAAGGAAATACAAGGAGTGGACAAAAATTTAGGCAAATGACCTTAGAAAGATAAATGGTGGGAAAATTTGACAAGTTCTTGTAAAAATTGATACCCCATTTGGAAATGTATATGACTCTAATTGCAAATAGTCTTACATATTTTAGCAATGCTTGGACAAAGCATACTAGAACATGAATATTTTCACAGATAACTCCCTAGTAGAGTCGCCAATCTATTGGTTATTTTTCAAGAACCAAGTTTATCTTCAAAGAAGCCTATGGAATTGGTAATTCCAATTCATAGCAACCTAAAGTGATTGGCCAACGAATGAGTTAAAGCAAAAATGCTTTCCTCTTCCACTTTTGGCTTTGCAAAACCCGACAGGGTGATCCCACAATGTACTTATACATTCAAGCACTTAATAACCAAGTGCATTGCAAATAACAGATACATTCTCACAACTTAAGCTCAATAGATAAAATCCTTCAAGAATTCGGAAAATTCTTTACACATTTAACATCTAGAGTAGAGAATGATACACTTGACATGAAATGTTAACACTTACAATTCAATAGAAAGCTTGATTGTGGATTTATATTGCTAATGAATGATCAAGAAACTACACCACGAATACAAAACCTAGACCAGTGCCTTAACCTAGGAAACAAAGTTAATATCAACACAAGTACAATTGGATAACAGTGTTGGCCTCCTACAATGATCTAACAACTAAGCCCTTATAGCTATGATTCAGAGATTGGACATCTAAACTAAATAGCCATTCAATCATCATGAAGGTGCATTTAACTTGTCAACCTAGGGGCGTAAACTTGAAATGGGTCAACACAGTATGTGTACTAAGGATCCAAAGTAGCCATACTCATTCTACAACTAAGAAAAAAATAATGTTGAAGGTAAATTGCTTAGAAGGAAATAACATAAGTACTGAACATCAACCAACAACTATGCTAAGCTAAAATAAATGACAAAAATGAAAAATCTGAGCAAATAAATAGGAAACTACTTTGTCTACTTTGGCTATAGGAACAATCACAAAATGGAATTCTAGTGGTTGCAGGAACAATCAGTGCCAGATTCTTAACTAATTATTGAATAGAAAATACTAACTAAACTAAAGGATAGAATGCTCACCAAGTGGGCCCCCTTGGATGAGTATCCTCTAAAACTAATGCAAACTCAGATGCACAAACTTATAACTTCATCTTATTCATTGGAAAACATGAGTACAATAGAGCAATGTAACTGTATTACTGAAAACTAAGAATACAAGTACATCATTAGATCGTGCAACCTTCTGAGAAGGAGCATCCTACTCTTATTTATAGGAAAAGAAGCAACTAACTAAACAAGGCAGTCAACTCCACGAATTGGGAGGATGCCACTTAGGGAAAGCAGAGAAAATGGAGAGGTGGTTATGCATGCATGGAATCTGGTCAGACGTGCTTGCCTCAACATAGATTTAGCACAATAGTAATGCCTATATTCGCTCAATAGCAATAAAGATCATTTACAAGGCGGTTACAACTCGGTTTGCATGAGGAATCTTTGACCGTCAACCTCTTTGAATGATTCCCCTCGTTGACCTTTGCATGACCACTTTGTTAGTTGTTATGGTGAATGACCAGCTAGCGAAATCTTCTCAATTTAGTGGCCTTGAATCATATCTGCATGGAAATATTGGTACGTGCAATAATCGCATATCTGTAACTATCTTAAAGAACATTCATTAATCCACATGTAGAATTAACACATATAGTCCATATAACATGTCAATGTCATTAAAGATTTGCAGAGATAAAATTAGGCCCAATGTTTATGGTTTTGAGGAAAGATCAACATTCAAACATCAAGGTCCATGACAATTTCAACAAATAGATCATAAATTCTACCAAAATTAAACCATAAACTAGACTCATCATCCCCCCAACCTAAGGCTTTGCTAGTCCTCTAGCAAGGGAAGGGTTGTTCTTCTGCTTAGTCAAAGCCTTGAATTTTTCAACTGCCAACTGTCTTACATCAGTGTTTGTTGTGTGTGAATCAGGATCCCAATAGAACCCTTGTTGTTTGTCCAATCTATTCTATCTTTTTCTCTCTGCAACAATATCATAGTGGTAAAACTTGTAATTTGGCAAAGGCCACATCAAGATGGGTGGCTGAAAAGTCAGTGGAAACCAGAATCATCCTTTTGTCCTCCCAATCTATATATATTTTTCAATTCTTTTAAGTGCTGCAACATATTTTTGTATAGAGTGGGGCTCATATTGCTTTGGCTCATTAGTTAGGTTGTTCCATCTTTGTGATAGGTATCTCTTCATAGTTTCCTCTTTTGCTTTTTCCACCACCTCATATTCACTATAAACTGCTTCTATCCAAGGCATAATCCTATTACCATAGCTAGGTCTGAGAAGCATTTTGTGCCATTCTCTATAAATGTCCCTTGGATTTCTTGATTCATCCCTGATGAGTAGAGGGATGTTGGATTCCAATTGCTTATAAGCCCCATATTGTTGTCCCCAACTGATCTCATTTTGTACCCAAGACATAAATGCCCTTAATTGGACATCTCCAACATATAACAGTGGGTTCCAATCATGGTCTTAAGTCACAGCATAATTGTGCAAATAAAATTCACACAACAAATTCTTCATCTCACGAGAAACAATCCGATAAGCATTGAAAAATTCAATAGGAGTCTCAATGGAAGGGTTCAAACTTGAGACAATCCTTGCCAGCTTAAAAGAAATATCTTTCTCCTTCAAATGCAAAGCATAGACCCTTAGAGGGGCCCTACATTCTACTATCTGGGGTAACAAGGTTGTCATATTTCTTTAAAGTAGCAATTTTTGCATCCTTGTCTTCAATCTCCTCATCTTTCTTTTGAATTTCCTTCTTCAGCTTACATTTCTCTTCTTTTCATCTCTTTCCATAAATGCATAGATTCCATGTGCATTGAAAAAGTAGGGGGGTTTATGTATTCCTACCAGCATTTTTCTTGGCACTGATGCTTGCTCTTCATTTAGTACCAGCTGCAGGGATTCTAGTTGTTCATTCAATTCCAGTTGTAGGGCCTCTTGTTCCTATTCTTGCTCATGTTGTAGGATCTCTTGCTGTAGGAAATCCTGATTTTCCTCATACCCTTGATTCTCAACTTGTTCTGCAATATCAGCAAGATCTATCAGTGTTATGTTTGTTGCTTTCTCAAATATATCATCTTCCTCGACATTCACCTACCCCATTGGAGCTTTTGTGTCCCCCTGTGATATTTCTCTAGACTTAGGGCTTTCACATTTTTCTTTGGCTATAAGATGAATAGTGTCATCCTTCCACTTCCTAGAGCTTGGTACTTCTTTTTATGTTGGCTTCTTTTTAGCTTTTCCTTTTCTTATTTCTACTTCTCTCTTTTATTCCCTAGTTTTCATTAGGATGCCAAGTGGAACATCATCATTAGAATCTGGGGAGGAAATTTCTTTATCTGAGTGCTCTGTCTCAGAAGAGCTAATCTCTATGGTTTGTTCTGTTGCAGGAGGGTTTGCACTAGGGCCTGCACCAGAGGTTGAAACACTAGGAGTGGCTTCAACCATGCTCAATCTCCTGCTAGACCTACAGGGTTGAGGTAAAACCCTAGGTCGCAAATGCTATGGTCTAATTTGATCAATATTTATGAATTCTTCCCAAGTCATCTCAGATACATCATGCAGAGACTTCTCAACTATCAATTTAATCAAACATTGGTGGGAAACAGAATTATCCCTACCTTTATGAGTCTCGGCTGCCATGATTGAAAAAGGTGGTAAAGCACGTTCGACACATTCATCCTCCTCCTATACCTCATGTGATTCGAGAGTTTAAAGTAAATGGAATGTAGATTTGACTGGCATCCTTCATAGGTGATATATTTTATAACATGAACAACTACTTGCTTCAATGGCTTGGGCAGAGAGGTTCTTTTTGCACCTTGTTTTTCCACGCTCAATGGAGGGTCGCTAGGTTCTATAAATTTGGCCCTAGCTGACCTGGTGTCTCTAGAAGCAAGGTAATTCTCACCATTGGTAGGCAACCCTGTAACCTCTACAATTATTTCTTTAGTAGCCAATACTTCCAAATCTTTTACCGTGGCTTTTCCCTCAGACAATGTCTAGGAAAATTCTAATGCAATGTCTTCATTAAAACTATTCAACTTCATGAAATAGTCTAACCAGCCACAGTTTCTGAATTCAGCTTGTGAAGGTGCATCCTGCAATAATACATCATGAACCGTGGGTTCATTCCTAATTAATCCACCTCCCATTGTTCAGTTGTCTGCAATCAAACAATCGTTCTGCAAATTTTTTCTTCCTGCAACACTGCCAAATTTCCAATGCCAATGTCGTCTGAATTTTCCTTTTCTATTTTACCTTTTCCTTTCTTTCTATTTTACCTTTTGGCAACTGAAGAATATGATAGGATCAATAATGGTAGTTAATGAGTAATAAAGGAAGGGTATGATGGAGAAAAATGACGGAAGAAGTTGGTGTCACCTCACATGTACGAGTTGTCATCTTACTCAAAATTCAAATTGGCTCGATTTAAACTTGCTGACATAGACTAGTATGGACTAACACGTGGGAAAAGTACTCACATCTTCTTCCCCCCCAAACCTAAATTTTAGCATGTTTCCTCACATGTGAGGTGGTAAGGATGATTTGACAGGGACAAGGAATAATGACATGTTTATGGTGAACGTCCATATTAATTCACATCAATTAAATGAATGCACTAAAGACAATTAATAGATAGAAATCAATGTGCACATACCTGGATTTGTGGAAGATTAATTGCAAAGATTGTGGAGAAAGTATTGGTCACCTTTTAAGAAATAAGTTGAGAAATGAATGAAAATGAGGTGGAATGAGGTGAAGTGAAATGAAGTGAAGTGATGGAAGAGAGAGAAGGGTGGAGATGGATGGGTGGATGGGTGAAGAAGTGGACTCCCACATAAGTGGAAGTATTTATTATGACAAGTACATACCTTAATTATTTAGAAGGAGGGACACTAGGTCCACTTCCCTCAGCTGCAAGAAGCTCGGGTGTTACATGTTGAGTGAATTGTTGCAAGAACTCCTCTTTGGAAGTTGGCTTGTGATACAATCTGAGCCAATGACCATTGACAAGCAGCTTAAATCTAATTGGGTCAATAGTAGTGACTTGAATAACACCATTGGGGTATAATTTAGCAACCTCATATGGTCCTAGCCACCTTGTCTACAATTTTCTTGCATTATCTTGATATCTTGAATCATAGAGCAAGGCCCAATCTCCTGGTTGGAATTTCTTGTCCTTAATGAATTTATCATGCCACTTGATTCTCTGATTCTACACCACCTATGTATGATGCAAGGTTTCTCTCCTCATCTCATCCAAAGCATTCAATTGTATGATTCTTTCTCTTTGTGCCTCAGAGATATCCATCCCCAAGTCTACTGCAACCCTAAGAGTCTTATGTTCAAATTCAATGGGCATCATAGTGGTCTTTCCATATAGCAACTCAAATGGAGTGAAGCCTGTAGTTGTCTTCCAAGTTGTCCTATAGGCCGGAAGCCTATTTGCCCAATCTTTTTTATGAACAACCACTGTTTTGGTCAAGTTGGCTTCAATCTCCCTATTCGTCACCTCAACTTGGCCATTGGCCAAGGGTTGATAAGGAGTAGACTCCATGTGTCTTATGTTGTACTCATTGACCAGTGTTGCAACAAGGGTTGATGTGAATTGATCCCCTTGATCAGTCACTACCTCTCTTGGAACTCCATACCTTGTAAAAATATCCTCATAAAGAAATTCAACAACCTTATTGTCTCTTGCATGCTTCATGGCCTTAACTTCTACCCACTTAGTTGCATAATCAGTGAAAACTAAGATATAAGACTTACCATTTGATGGAGAATCAATGGGTCCCACAAAATCTAGTCCTCATTTGTCAAATGGAGTGATTACTATCCGAGGGAAAAGTGGTATCTCATCATATTTGGTTGGTCTGCCCATCCTCTAGCATCAATCACATTTTATTGTATACCTTCCTGCATCCTTGTGGAGTGTTGGCTAGTAATATCCTGTGTTCAAAATATTCATTGTTGTACTCTTGGCTGAAAAATGTCCTCCACATGGTTCATTGTGGCATGCATGCAAAATATCATATGTCTCATCTTCTCTCACACATCTCCACATGATATGGTCTAGTCCAGTATAAAACAAAAATCCAACAATCCATGAAAAAGGAAAAGATTTTTCAATGAGCACCCTTCTCTCTTTTGGAGAGAAGTGAGGAGGAACTCTCCCTATGACCAGATAATTAGCTATGTCAGCATACCAGGGTGTTTGCACACTGATGGAAAATAAGTGCTCATCAGGGAAAGATTCATCTATGGATTGATTTTCTTATGATGTGGTCAGCCTTGAAAGAAAATCTGCAACAACATTGGCCTTCCCTAGTTTATCCACAATGGTTATATCAAACTCTTGCATCAACAATAACCATCTTGCCAACCTTCCAGTGATCAGGGGTTTATTCATGAGATATCTAATGGCTACATGGTCGGTGTGCACAAAGATTTGATAGCCTATTATGTAGTTTTTGAATTTGTTCAAGGCATAGATCACTGGAAACATTTTTTTTTTGTCACTATATAGTTGAATTCAGCTCCTTGCAAGCTTTTGCTAACAAAATAAATGGCATTTTCAATAGCTCCTTCTTTCTTCCCTAAAAATAATCCTATGGCATAATCTGATGCATCTGTATGGATGTGAGAAGGAAGCTCCCAATTAGGTCCTTTGAGTATAGGAGCATGAGTCAAAGTTGCTTTCAAATCAGAAAATGGTTTGTCACAGTCTTTTGTCCATTGAAATTCAACATCTCTGGTGGGAAGAGGATACAATGGTGTTGCTATTTTTTTGAAATCCTTGATGAACCACCTATAATAGCTTGCATGTCCCAAGAAACTCCTAACATGTTTTTTTTTTTCCAGGTGTGGGAAGATTTGTGATCACCTCAATCTTTGCAGGGTCTACTTGAATTCCTTTGTGAGAGATGTAATGTCTAAGAACTATAGCTTCTTGCATCATCATGAAACACTTTTCACTGTTTAGGGATATATTATGATATTCACATCTCTACAGGAATCTCCTGAGATTCTCTAATGCTTCATTGAAATCAGCACCATAGGTGGTGAAGTCATCCATATAAATTTCCATGCAATCATGAGAGATGTTTGAAAATATGCTAATGACTGCCCTTTGAAAAGTTGCAAGTGCATTGCATAAGCCAAATGGGAGTACCAAGCAGGCATAGGTCCCCCATGGATAGGTAAAGGTGGTCTTCTCCTAGTCCTCAGGTGCAATTTGGATCTAGTTATAGCCACTGAAGCCATCTAGAAAAGAAAAGTATTGCTTTCCTGCAAGTGAGTCCAAAAATTGATCTATGAAGGGTAAAGGAAAATGGTCCTTTTTGGTGGAAACATTAAGTTCCCTGTAATCAACATAAACTTGCTATTTCCCTCCTTTCTTGGGCACAATCACCAATGGAGACACCCACTGGCTATTTGAAATGAGGTAGATAAATCATGCATCTAGCAATTTCTATAGCTCTCCTTTTACAATTTCTCTGCGTGCAAGGTTAATTCTTCTTTGTGGTTGTCTAGCTGGGGTGCAATCATCTTTGATGTAAATTCTATGAGTGCAAAGCTTATGGTCCAATCCCTTCATCTCATGATAGTCCCATGCAAACGCATGTTGGTGGGTCCTCCGTAAGTTTTCCAACAACTATTGTTTTTCATTCAATTTATTGTTAATATTCAGATATTTTCTTTCTGACACTTGTACTTGTGTACTTAACTCTAGCATAGTTGCTTCATTAACACATGGTACCTTGAGTTTGTATGGCAGCAATGTATGGGACATACCTGTTGCTGCAGGAAGTCCAGCTGTAGGAAGAGTGGTTGCAGGAAGTGCGTCTGCAAGAAGAATGTCTATAGGAAGAACGAATGCAGGAAGAGCAGTAGAAGTGTCCTGACTGGAACAACAGAAGGAGAAGATGATTCTTCCTCGACTTCACAATGATTCTAAATGATGTTAGCCAATACTCCATCTTCATCTTGAAGCTACATAAAAGAGCTTTTGCCTAACATCATAAGCTATGCCACATAATTAACTTCCTCGGCCTTTTCACCAACGTGTGGCCATACAGGATTATCCTCATCATGGGATGGTTGAGTAGGAGGATAAAGAGCAAGATTTTTGGTGCTCTTTCCATCATAAATGGTCATGTCTCCTGTCCTACATCCAATATATGCATCTGTTGTTGCTAACCATGGCCTTCCAAGAATAATGGGATACCCACCTAGTGTGGCTTTAGGAGAAAGAATCATGAAATCTGCTAGGTACTCCCATGATTCTAGAATTACCACAAGATCCTCTACTATACCATCACGCTTAACATTAGAACTATCAGCAAGCTGCAAGACAGTAGGAGTAGGTCTCATGCTTGTAATATTTAGTTGTTGCAGGATATCCTTAGTCATTACATTTATTGCTTCTCCCAAGTCAATCAGAGCATTCTTTATTTGGATCCCATTTATAACAACTCCTGCCACAGGACTACCTGGGTCATTGTACTTAGGGAAAGTCACTTTCCCAAGCATGATGTCAGCTAGCTTCCCCACCACATGAACCATAGTGGGGTCTTTCTTCTTTCTACCTGGTTTCTTGAGGCATGCTTCCTTGATTGTCTTGCCATATATTGGAACATATTTTATGGCCTGAAATAGGGGTATCTAGACACATATATGCTTCAGCTGATCTATAATGTCAAAATTTGTGTCCTCCTTTTCTTCCTTCTTCTTGGAAACTTCCAATCTCTGAGGAAATGGTGGTTTTTGTTCAGTCTGTTTGACTAGGACTGGTTCAGGATTTTTAGGTGCATTGGGTTGAATGGGGGTATTCAGAGGCTCCTCTTCTTCCGTAGGAAGCTCAGTGATAATGGTTATGGAAGGAGCTGGTATAGTAGTTCCTGAACGCAAGTGGATGTCACTCACACTCACAACATATGCAGGGAATTGATTTGAATCGGCAGAGTATACAGGCTGTTGTTGTGGTTTGTTATTTGGATTGGGTGTGGGTTGAGTTGTTAGCTGAGTAGGTTTAGGTGGATTTGATCTTGAATTAGCAGGAGGAGGCATTATAGCAAGTTGTTGGGGCTGAGAAGGTGGCTGCATGTAGCTATTTGGCAGGTTTGGCCATTGTTGTCCTCCCCTCCATTGATTTTTTTGCTGCCAATTTCCCTGAGGTTGCTGCCACTGGGGTGGAGAGTTTTGAAGATTAGGCCAGGTATTTGGAGGGTTACTCTAAGGTTGTGGTGGATATCCTCCATATTTGGATGGATATGGGGGTTTCCATTGGTTACCAGATGAATAAGAATTGAAATATGGCCCAACAAAAGAGAGTGGATCTGGAGGCATACCTTGTCTTGGAGTCCAAGGCCTCCTTTGTGCAAAATAGTAGACTTGATCCTCTTCAATCTGAATTGTCTCGAAATTGGGTGCAATCTGCTTGCTTTCAATATTAGCTACCATCTTACATCTGCAATCCTTCTTCTTTTGTCTGCAATGGGGGCAATACTTTGCCAATGTTGCCTCTGCCTCCTCTCCTTTCTTCTTGGCCTGAAGTGTATCTAACTGAGTAGCTAGATTGTTTATAATGTCTTGTTTGAAGTCTACCAACAAATGAGTAATCTCCATTCTTGAAACTCCACTAGTAGATGACTTTCCCATGGAAGATTGGTAAGCTTTCCCTTTCTTTGAAGCTTCCCTAGAGTAGTTCTAGCATATCTTCTTGATATCCTCCCAAGGAACTTGGGAGAGATCTCCTCCTCCCATTAGGTCCAAGGCATAAGTGCAACTGTCATTAATTCCTCTCAGGAAAAGCAACTTTTGTGAGTCTTCATTAAGTGTACGATGTGGAAATTTTTGTAGGAAAAACAAAAACCTTGCAATGTAATCCTCCAAGCTCTCATTTTCCTTTTGTTGCATCCTAAAAATTTCACCTCCTCTCATGTCACTGCCCCTACAATACTCCTTATATTTCTCAAGGAATTTTTTCTTCATGTCATCCCATGTCTCCACAGTGTCTCTACCTAGGCTCATGAACCATCTTAATGCAACTTCTTTCAGAGTGGTAGGAAATAGCTTAAGCCTGTGGGCATCGGTGGTATAGTCATAACTCCTACAGAGTATGTCAAACTCGAACAAGAAGGTATCAAGATCTTCTGTGACAAGTCCATAGAACTTAGGAAGGACTGAAGCAGGGATATTTTTGAGTTTTTCTACTTCATTTTGATGAGCAATGGGGAAAGGAAAAGCCAGTTGGTTAGGTCTATTTCTATTTTCATCACCCATGTCTACTTGATGTAGTTCCAAAGCAAAGGGATTCTCAAACTGATTTTGATCTTTAAAGGAAACTTTAGAGCTAGTCAGATCAAGAAATCCATTAGCAAAGGGGTGTGGATCTTCTTCTTCTTCTTCTCTTGGTAGGTTCTGATATTCAACTAGCTGGAATGGATCAGGATTGTTAGGAAGGAATATCCCATAAGCACCTCTTCTCCTTCCTCTATGCATGCAGTATCAACTCACTATCAACCAGCTCACACAAAGAATTGGTAAAGAATAAGGGGGGTCATTACTTCCTAAATGAGGGGTATACTAAGAACAACTTTTAGAAATACTACAGCAAGAAAAACTATGAATGACTCCAAAGAACTCCTAGTTTGACACCATCCCTGGCAACAGCGCCAAAAATGTTGACCTCCTACAATGATCTAACAACTAAGCCCTTACAACTATGATACAGAGATTGGACATCTAAATTGAATAGCCATTCAGTCATCATGAAGGTGCATTTAACTTGTCAACCCAAGGATGTGAACTTGAAATGGGTCAGCACAATATGTGCACTAAGGATCCAAAGTAGCCATACTCATTCTACAATAAAGAAAAACATAATATTGAAGGTAAATTGCTTAGAAGGAAATAACATAAGTACTGAACATCAACCAACAGCTATGCTAAGCTGAAATGCATGATAGAAACAAAAATCTGAGCAAACAAATAGGAAACTACTTTGTCTGCTTTGGTTGTAGGAACAGTCACATAATGGAATTCTAGTGGTTGTAGGAATAGTCAATGCCATATTCTTAACTAATTACTGAACAGAAAGTAATAACTAAACTAAACTAAAGGATGGAATGCTCACCAAGTGGGGCCCCTTGGATGAGTATCCTCTAAAACTAATGTAAACTCAGATGCACAGACTTATAACTTCATCTTATTCATTGGAAAACATAAGTACAATAGAGTAGTTATTACTAAAAACTAAGAATGCAAGTACATCATCAGATCACACAACCTTCTTAGAAGGAGCATCTGACTCTTATTTATAGGGAAAGAAGTGACTAACTAAACAAGGCATTCAACTCTACGAATTGGGAGGATGCCACTTAGGGAAAGCAGAGAAAGTGGAGAGGCGGTTACACATGAATGGAATCTGGTCAAACGTGCTTGCCTCAACGCAGATTTAGCACAATAGTAACACCTATATTTGCTCAACAACAATAAAGATCATTTACAAGGAAGTTACAACTCAGTTTGCATGAGGAATCTCTTGTCGTCGACCTCTTTGAATGATTCCCCTTGTTGACCTTTGCATGACCACTTTGTTAGCCATTATGGTGAATGACCAGCTGGAAAAATCTTCTCAATTTAGTGGCCTCGAATCATATCTGCATGGAAATATTAGTACACACAATAATCACATATTTGTAACTATCTTGAAGAACATTCATTAATCCACATGTAGAATTAACATAGATAGTCCATATAATATGTCAATGTCATTAAAGATTTGCAGAGATAAAATTAGGCCCAATGTCTATGGTTTTGAGGAAAGATCAACATTCAAACATCAAGGTTCATAACAATTTCAGCAAATAGATCATAAATTCTACCAAAATTAAACCATAAACTAGACTCATCAAACAGCTTAATACTTAGCATCATAAAGCTTCTACGATACTACATTACAACATCATACCATTGTATCCTAAGCCAAAACTTCTTATATAGATCTTGATACTCAAATTACATGAACCTATAGCTTCATCCAAGCAATTTAATTAATTCTTTGAATTAAAACACAGATAGAACCGTAAATTCATTGGAACACAATGAAGATTAGCAAAATAACCCTTGATCGTTTTATTAATAGCTCATATAAAAATGCACTAGGAGAGAAATGGCTTTGAATTTGCACCATCTTCTATATTCAAATGCTAGTATTTTTTGGAAAATTACAATTGCATATCAAACAACTCAAAAACCTAAGACAAAACTCTAGACTGTTCTCTATATTTTCTATTAAAAAAATGCTCCCTAATCAATCAACAACCCATACTTTTGGCGGTGAATTCCTTCTTATAAAAATGGAGTAAACAAGCTTCGAGCCAAAATGCACACGTCATATTCTCATTTGACCGCTATAGAATATATTCCCCAATGCAATTACATTTACAACTCAAAGGAGGGAAAATATCACATGGGACAAAAACCATTTGCATTTTTCGATGAAGATTTGTCCCACCTTCCAAAAGGAACCATTTAGTCATTGAATCATTATACCCACATGCTCCCAAAATTATTTCCACGTACTCCAAGCCTTAAAGAAGAAAAGCATAAAATAAAGAAAGAGGAAGAAGCCAAAGTACCTCCACGTCTGCAATCCTTGTCATCAATTTCAAACTAGAGAGAATACAATATTTTAACATTGATGTACCTATGGCCTAATCTGTATTAATTTCAGGCCATGTATTATATTCTCCCTACTGTAATTTCTATCATTGCACACCTATAACCAAAATTTCAATTACCATCTCACCACAACAGTAGCATAATCATCTAGGACATCAAGATATTTGCTTGTCCAAATCTGGAAATCTTCTCCAGAAGGCCAATTGAATTCAATAACCTTGTCTCTTTTTCCCTGTATGGAGCATACTTGGTCACTACCTAGTTAGCCTCCCTATCAAACTCCTGAAGGAAAAGATCCTTACTCGAGTGAACATGTCAATACTACTCCTTAGCATCTGCATGTTAGCTCCTTCAAAAATTAAGGTTTTTTGAGATGCAATCACCTCATTTTCTTGATCTTTCCACTCCTACATGAAAGGAAAGCACAGTGCGGAAATGCCTTCCAAATGTAAAATTCTCAAGAAAGAAGTGCAAAAAAAATTTCAGTTAATTCGAATTACAATCATTAAGATGCACACCATCAGAATACGAGAATAGACAATTTAAGAAACACACAAATTGAACACTAGTTTTACGAGGGAAAACCAAGGTTATAGGAGAAAAACTCACACACCAAGCAAAGTCACTTTGTATTATATTAAATAGATTACATAGAGATTTACAGACTCCACTTTCAGCTGTTAATTTGTAGGATCATTTCAACAACATTACATTCACCCTTCCTTTGAGAAAACACCAACTCAATGCAATACAACTCATCTCTCTCATTACATTACAAACATCCCATTTTTATCTCACTCATTCTTTAGGTCGGCCTAATCTCTCCATGTCGTAGTACCGATTTTCCAACCAATGAGCAATCTGATTTTGTAATGCAGTTACATCGTTATTAGGAAATATAGTTGTCGACTTCAGTTTGAAAAATTTGGTCCAATGATCATTGATTCACAATAGCGATGTAGAATCAACACATGGATTTGTGCCATGCCATGTGTCAACACATCACTTGTCCAATGTTGTTGACCATTGCACCATTTGGGTTCCACCAAGACTTTCTTCACAAGCTACCAAGTCACTCATCACCATATCGAGGGGACACCAATTCATCTCCCACCAATATAAGGAAGTCTCATTGATGTTCACTTTATAGCTTATCGGCTTGTCCCATGTGGTCCCCACCTCCATTAGCTTGTCTTTATGGTCGCTAAGTCGAAGGTTTCCAAAATCTCACAACCCGCAACAAGAGGTTCCATAGTTCTAGTTTTTTGTGATCTCGCGACATCGCCACAGCTATCGGGTCATCGAAGAGACTCAAGATAGAGTCCCACTGACGAAGCCAAGTCACACCGATGAGAGCCACCAACATGCTCACCACATCCCATCAGTTTGTCGGGGATACACAAAGCAGATTCCCACCGATAACACATTGTCACACTAAAACAGTCACATCTAAGTATTAGGGAGACAACATAGAGAGTCCCACCAAAGTGACCAACTCTCGCTAGTAAAACACACCACACTGAATAGAATGTCATCATTCCATCGATGGGATTGAGAACAAGGTCCCGTCAATAAAGAACTGTCTGGACTAAAGAGAAACAAACACAATTGTTGCAGGAATTTGATCAAGCCATTAAATCTTAGGCACCTTTTCCAACATGCTCCCACTTGACGAAGGACTGCTAGCTTCTTCCTAACTCAAAGTTACTGAAATTCATAGGCCCCTAGGCCCATCAAACTAACACACCACTTGTACTTGTTTGTACTCACAAGCTTTGTCAATGCATTAGTGACATTCTCCAGAGTATCCACTTTTTCAAGATTAACCTTTCCATCCTCCACGACATCACAAATGAAATGATACTGAACATCAATATGCTTCATCCTGGCATGGAAAGTGGGATTCTTTGCCAAACAAATAGCACTTTGACTGTCATAACAAATAATAATCTACCCTACATTAAACCCAACATCAGAACATAAATGTTTAATCCAAATGGCTTATTTACAAGCATGTGTTATTGCCATGTACTCCACCTCAGTAGTAGATAAAGTGACTATAGCATGTTCCTTGCTCATCCAACTCACTGCACCACCAAATAAAATGAAGATGTATCCACTGGTGGATCTTCTACTGTCAACATCCCATGCCCAATCAGAATCCACATACCCACAAATGCGAAGAGACATTTTTGATCCAACCAAGTTTCCATGATAGCACAAAGCATACTCAGAGGTACCCTTCAAATACCTAGAAACACTTTTCACCGCAACCCAATGTGGTCTTCCTAGGTTATCCATAAACTGACTAAGTACTCCCACTACTTGGGAAATGTCTAGCCTAGTACAGACCATTACGTACATTAAATTTCCAACTGCACTTGCATAAGGCACCCTGGTCATGTCCTCCATCTCAGTAGGAGACTTCAGACAATCTTCAATAGATAGCATCATTCCCTACAACATTGGAACAACTAACTGCTTGCAATCTATCATACTAAATCTCTCAAGGACAGTATTAATATACTTACTCTAGATGAGCCAAATTTTTCTACTTCCCCTATCGCTTATGATTTCCATACCCATAATATACCTTGCTACACCTAAATCTTTCATTTCAAGTTGTGTTGACAACTAAGATTTTAAATTAGAAATCATACCCTTACTATTCCCAAAGAATAACATATCATCTACATATAGGGCAATAATAAGTAAACAATCATTTTTCAGTTTTTTAGTACACACAATGATCTGATTTTGATCTCACAAATCCCAATGACAACACAAAGGTGTCAAAATTTTGATACCACATTCTAGGTTATTACTTTAAACCACTCAGAGATTTCTTTAGCTTGCAAACTAGACTTTCTTTACCCTTTTCAATAAAGTGCTCAGGCTGGGACATATAAATTTCTTCTTCTAGATCTTCATGAAGAAATGTTGTCTCACATCCATCTACTCAATCTCTAAGTCATACGCAGCTACAAGTGACAACAGAAATCTGATAGATGTCAGCTTAGCTACATGAAAAAATATTTCTCCATAATCAATTCCCTCCACCTGGGAATAACCTCTCATGACCAACCGAGCTTTATACTTCTCAACACTACCATCTAGGCCAATTTTCTTTTTACATACCCATTTATAGCCAATAGGCTTTCGATCTTCAGTTAAAGGTAACAAATCCCAGGTTTCATTCTTTTTCAATGATGTCATTTCCTCATTCATGACTTCCAACTAGGAATTTGAATCAGACATATTAATATCCTCTTTTACAACCTAGGCTTATCAGTGCTAGTAGTAAAAGAATAGGCACAACTCGAATCCAACATGGAAAATCCATACCTTTCCAGTTGTCACTTCTCACATGTAGACCTCCTCACTGGTTGAGGCTGAGGTTCTTCTTCCTGTTTAGAATTCTCAAAGATGCTAGAGCTCTCCTCAGTTTCAGATACACTTTGAATTTTTAGTTCCTCTTTCTCTGGAGTTTGAGGAATTTCAACTACATCATCCTTCTTTTCTTTTCCTTATGTCTCTAATTGCATATCAACTACAGAACGTTTCGGCTCTCGAAATATTACACTTTTTTTGTACACAACCTTCTCAGTAATAGGATTCCAAAGCTTGTATCCTTTCACACCAATGTCATAGCTGATGAAGATACATTTTATAGCTTTTTTTTCCAACTTATATATTTTCTCATTTGGCACATAAACATATGCTTCACAACCAAAAACATGAATATGTCTTAGAGAGGGCTTCTTACCAAACCAAGCTTCCATAGGTGTTTTTTCAACAAGAGTTGAACTAGGTGAACGATTAACCAAGTAACATGTTGTAGCTACAACCTCAGCCTAGAACTTCTACTCCAGACCAGTACTGCTCAACATACTTCTCACTCTTTCCATTAGTGTCATGTTCAACCTCTCAACAACTCCATTCTACTATGGAGTATAAGGCATAGTTTTATGCCTTTTAATCCCATGGTCTTTGTAATACCTTTGGAAATCTGCATAATAGAATTCACCGCCATTATCCATCCTTAAGCATTTAATTTTTCTTCCAATCTAATTTTCTACCAAGTTTTTAAACTCATTAAATCAACTCAACACTTCTGATTTACTTTTAAGAAAATACATAAATTCCCTTCTCGAATAATCATCAATAAAAGAAACATAATATTTAGACTTTGATAACGAAGGAACATTCACTGGACCAAATACATCAAAGTGAACATAATCCAGTATGCTAGAAGACTTATGAGGACTAGAATAAAATGAAACACGATGTTGCTTTCCATAAATGGAATGTTCACAAAAATTGAAGTTAAGGTTACAATCATCAATCCCTTCTACCAGGATTTTATTCTCCAAGGATTTTAAGCCTTTTTCTCCTATGTGACCGAGTCTATGATGCCACAACATGGTTTTCTCTATTGGGAGTTGCACCTCCATAGAGTTTGCACCCAGAGGAACTTTATTCTCCTTCTCTATATGAGTAGCTTTGCTTTAATTTATAGAGACGTTGTTACATTGAACAAGACATGCATCCAGCTTGTACAAAGTTCCTATGCATGCACCCTTATCTAGCACCATTGAACCTCTAGTCATTTTATAGCCTCCACTCGAGAAGGAAACATGCATGCCAACATCATTCAACTTACTAACAAAAACTAGATTACGAGCCAAACCTAGTATGTGCATTACACCATTAATTCCTTTGATTCTTCTATCAGGAAATTGGATTCTAACTCTTCCATGACCAACAATTTCAAGAGATGAATCACTTGCTAGGTATACCTTTCCACCAACATACTTTTCATACTTTGTGAACCAACCTCTGTGAGATGTCATGTGAAAAGATGCACCCGAGTCAATCAGGAAAACATCATCTGATGCCTAAGTCACCAAGGCTACAATGAAGGAATCTACATCACTCTAACAACTTCTTTTTCTCCTCTTTACAATTCTTCCAGATATGACTAGTCTACTCACAATTCTAGCATTTCACCTTGGACTTCTTGCCTAGAGACTTTGATCTCCCTTCAGATTTGGATTTAGACCTCTTTTATTTCTTCTTTCCTCTCTCCTTTGATCTACCCTAAACAACAAGGGTCTCCTTGGCCATCTCAGAAGATTTCCTCTGCATTTCTTCTGACAATAGTGAAGCAACCGCATCTTCTATCTCGAAAGTGGGTGTTGTACTTCCAATATCCATCACCAGATGACCCATGTGTCAAATGTTCTGCAACGGATGCACCTTCTTCCATCTTCAAGGAGTATAACTTCTTCCTCAAGAATAACTTGTTTACCAGAGACTTTCCTTGATAGATATCACCAAGTTTCTTCCATAAAGAAGATGCAGTCTTCTACTCATGGATGTTCAAGAGAACAAAATCGACCAAACAAAGTCTTATTAGCCCTTTGGATTTTCTATTTGTGAGATCCCAATATTCTTGCTTCATGCCTGATGGTTTAGTTCTAGATAAACAATCCAAAGATCTCTTTCCACCAACAAATCTTCCACTTTGAGTTTCCACAACTCAAAATTTTTGCCATTGAACTTTTCAATTTCTACTCTTCCTAATGTGCTTTCCATCTCAATCTGTAACCAAGACAATCAGATTTCTTTGCAAGACTCCCACTGAATAGAATTAGCACAAAAAACCAACCCTACTCACAAGGATAACACAATTGGCCAAGCTCTGATAACACTTGAAAGGAAGCCAAGGTGCGGAAATGCCTTCCAAATGCAAAATTCTTAGGAAAGAAGTGCACAAAAAAAATCAATTAATTTGAATTACAATCATTAAGATGCACACATCAGAATACGAGAATAGAAAATTTAAGCAACACACAAATTGAACACTAATTTTACGTTGGAAAACCCTTACGAGAGAAAAACCCACACACGAAGTAAAGTCACTTTGTATTATAGTAAATAGATTACATATAGAGTTACAAACTCCACTTTTAGGTGTTAATTCGCAGGATCAGTTCGGTAGCATTACATTCACTCTTCCTTTGAGAAGACACCAACTCAATGCAATACAATTCACCTCTCACTCATTACATTATAGAAATCCCATTTTATCTCACTCATTCTTCAGGGCCTAATCTCTCCATGTCATAGTACTGATTTTCCAACCAATGAGCAATCTAATTTTGTAATGCAGTTACATC
Organism: Sequoia sempervirens; assembly: GCA_007258455.2. Taxonomy (NCBI): domain Eukaryota; kingdom Viridiplantae; phylum Streptophyta; class Pinopsida; order Cupressales; family Cupressaceae; genus Sequoia; species Sequoia sempervirens. Next base: position 40,927,579 of record VDFB02292527.1, on the reverse strand, counting down.
GTTATCAGGAAATACAACTATCGAATTCAATTTGAAAATTTCAGTCCAATGATCGTTGATTCACCCAAAAATGTAGAATCAACACATGGATTTGTGCCACGTGTCAACACATCACTTGTCCAATGTTGTTGACCATCACACCATTTAGGTTCCACCAAGACATTCTTCACAAGCTATCAAGTCACTCATTGCCATATCGAGGGGACATCAATTCGTCTCCCACCGATATAAGGAAGTCCCACTGATGTTCACTTTATAGCTTATCGGCTTGTCCCATGTGGTCCCCACCTCCATCAGCTTATCTTTGTGGTCGCTAAGTCAAAGGTTTCCAAAACCTTACAACCCCTGACAAGAGGTTCCATAGTTCTAGTTTTCCATGATCTCGCAACATTGCCATAACTATCAAGTCATCAGAGAGACTCGGGATAGAGTCCCACTAATGAAGACAAGTCACATTGACGAGAGTCACCAACATGCTCACCACAACCCATCGGTCTATTGGGGAGACATGAAGCAGATTCCCACTGATAACACATTGTCATGCCGAAACAGTCACATCGAAGTATCAGGGAGACAACATAGAGTCCCGCCGAAGTGACCAACTCTTGTCGGTAGAACATGCCATACTGAATAAAATGTCATTGGTCCATCGATGGGACTGAGCACAAGGTCCTGCCGATAAAGAATTTTCTGGCCAATAAAGAAACAAACACAACTATTGTAGGAAGTCGATCAAGCCAGTAAATCTGAGGCACCTTTTCCAACACTATAGGGGTTTGATTTCACCATTTTCATTTAAGATGTTAGGGATAAAAATGAAATTCAACTCATCAAACCTCTTAACCAACTCTCTAATATTTTCCTCCAATGGTTCAATTTTTCCTTGGAACTCTTGGATTCCATTCACAAGCTTAAGAGTGGGTTGAATTTTTTCTAGCTTATTTGTATCATTCTTAGATCCAACACCCATAAGCCTAAGATCCTGGTACTTGGGGATCCATTTCTCCATTAGTGGGATAGCCACTTCTTTATCCCTATCAAAGTTTCTTATTGCATTGAACATGGAGGAGTAATTTGCATGGATGCTAACCAATATCTTATTAATTCCTTTATTTAGATGTTCCAACACTACTATCACAATCTTTAGATTGCTTAAATGAATCAACTTATCCTATTGTTTACATCTCTCTTCATAGCTCTTCATCTTTTCAATCAAGTCTTCCCTACTGACTTCCTCAGTTTGAGGTGTACCTGAAGTACTTGGTCCCTCGACTAAAATTGGCACATTTCCCAAATTATACGGCACAATTTCCAATGAAACTTTTGGAGGAGGAACAAGGGTAGATGGCATTTTCTCTAAAGGTGAAGGAGGAGAAGAAAAGTCAATTTGCACTAGCATGTTGGTCTACAAAGTTTACATTTGTTCTTTCAACAATGCCATTCTCTTTACAGTTCTGCAATCTTTTGTTGACCCTATTTGTATTCAACCAGCATGTCATTATAAATTTTTCTAACCTTATCTCTTTCTACAGTCACAAAATCCATCGTTGCCTTTGTAAACTAGGCAACGTTCACAGAAATAGTGGTTGCTTCAATTGTAGGGGTGGATGACACTCTCTTGATAATTAATCCTTCCCGATAATTTGCAGATGGCTCTGCAACTGGAGGCTTCTTTGTATTTGAGGCTAGGGCCCAAATTGCAAGTGTGTCCCATTTCTCACTGAAAGTAGACCCGTACAGAGAAATTGTTGCCTCATCTTCTATGGTGTAACGTGTCCTATCACATTCCTCATTGTATCAAAAGCAATGGTAGAGGAAAGATCCCACTCTGGAAGCAAAAGAAGACCACTCTTTCTTACTAATTCTCCTCCCTCTGTAGTTGTGATTCTTTGAAAACTTTCCCTCATTTCTTGTCTAACATGGGCCTCATTGACTCTATGCAACAATTGAAAACTCCATGAAAGTGGATGAATTGACAGATGAAAACTCCGTGAAAGCGGATGACTCGACATATGAATCATCATCCATAAATTTATTACATGCCTTTTCTCTCACATCATCAATATTGGTCATACTAGTTAGGTATACCTTGCTCAATCTGAGGCCTATTTTTTGTGGCACTATCTCCCTAGGGGGAGAAGGCATACCTTGGTGCATTTCCTCTTTATTAACATAAATATCATCATCAGAATATTCAAGATATTCCACCAAACCACTTGATTCTACCTTTTTTTTCTTTGGGGATGGCTTCCTTGGTGGTGAATCAAGTTCAATAACTTGTGGAGCAGCAGACCTTCGAGGATACAAGGGTGGAAATTCATGTATTGGTGAAGGAATTCTTCACCCCTCTGATTGAGAAGGGGTGGTTACTTTTTGCTTCTCCTTCACTTTATCCTTCCTCCTTGTAAATACTAGTATTCTCTTTGGAGGTTGGTAGGTAGGTCTTTCTTCCATCTCATGGGCCTTCCCCTTGCCTTGTTCCTCTCCTACCACAACTTTTCCCTTGTCTTGAATTATCCTTTCTTCTTTCAACCTTCCTACAACTTGCTCAAAGTTTTGAAACACATATTCAACTCTCTAAATTTCATCCTTGATGTCCTTAAGAGATTAAAACTGTGGATCCTTTGTTTGCATTTCCTTCTCCAATTTTTCAAATGTATTCCACTTCATTTTCCTATCATCCTATTTTTGGAAATCAAAAATATTTCTGATTACATCCTCAGGAAAGTAAAAATTATGGATAAACCTAGAACTTCTCATCCTGGCCTTTAGCCCTACCTTGAAACCTTCTAGATCATGATTTCTTGCTCTGACCCTCTTCATCCCAAGTGTTTTGAGTATATCAACATTTTTTCTCCATCCTCCCTCTTTGATGACAAAGTAAAAAAAATAGTGTATGTAGGAAAAAAGGTCCCCTTCCTCTGATTTTACAGGTGATTATCCTCTACATCTCCCAATTTCCACATCACCTCAAAAATACCAACTCTTAATGGCACATCCCTCAAAATTATATGGGGTGCAACACTTGTGCCATAAACCCTAAGAATTGTATAGCTTGGTGGTGCAAGGGCACCAAGTTCATTTTTGAAAATATGGTCTTAAGTTTGGTTTTAGGGTGTTTTGATTCTAAGGTCATGTAATAAGGTCATAATAGACCATTTGAAATGTAATTTGAGTCATTTGGGATCCATTTTGTAAATGGTGTAAAATCTTGCAAAAGTTGTCAAAATGCAAAATTGCAAGAATGCAAAAAGTGCAAAAAAGTGGAAGTTGAAGGGTCAAGTTGGTTTTGTTTGGTGGGAAGTAGTTGGAAATGATTAGTCATGTTTTGAAATGCTTTAAAAAAACTTTGGTGAACGTTGGGAGAAGGTTGGACATTGTACATTTGAATTTTTGAATAGTGAACAAACTGATTTCTTGCGTTTTCATTAGAAATTTGTTGCTCCAATGTACAATACGGCCTTGTACGGCCTGTAGAAGATCAATTAAGCACTTGGATTGATGAAGGATTGATTTAACTCCATTTTTGTTTTAATTTCATAGTGGTTCATTGCATTTCAAGATTTTTATTGCACTTTTTCTATTGACTGCCAAGAAACTCAAAAATTGAGGGTTTGATAGGTTAAAATGGAGATTTAAGCCATTACACCCAGTAAACCTATGGTAACTTGGTGGAATGGCATGATTAGGGGTAGGTTGTTGTTCTATGTGTTTTGTAATGGTAGAGAAGGCAGGTTGTTGCATTTGGAATGATGCCCTAGTGGTTTTCAGTCAAGTTTTGAGCCAAAAATGGTGGCTAAGAATAGGAGTTTGATGAAATGGTATTGGTAAAGGATGAGAGTTCGTTTATTCAGCATGTGCAGACCCATAGTAATGTGTTTTACGAATTTGAAAAGTGGTTTGAGGTTGAGAGTGTTGAGTTTCAATAAACCCTATTGAAACTAGTATAAATAAGGGTTTTGTGGTTAGATGACTTTGTGGGTGTTCCTCTTGAGAAAAGTTGTTTTTTACTATTTATAACCTGTTAGTCATCCTACAATAGATATTTGTGGTTGGTAGATGGTTTGGTTAGGTTTTTCTTTGGAAAATAGGGCTAATTGTAGCCACTGTCTAGCGTAGCAACAATTTTTTGGAGGTGAAGGTCTAAAACAACCTCATGCACAAACTAGATATGTTGAAGAATGCCATAATGGATGTCTAGAATGAAAACCCTTTTTTGGGTTTGAGGAGTATTTTAGGAGCTATGCACAATTTTCTCAATTTGGAATGCTACAAGGAATATGAGTGAATTGGTGAGTTGAATATAAGGTTGGAGTTTTTTTATTGAAAGATTGTTTGAATTTGTTTGAATTGTGATTGTTTGGAAAACTCCTCCCTGCTCTACATCAATTGGTATCATAGCATAGGTTTTTGATATTTTGAAGGTGAAAAGTTGAAGATTGAAGAAGAGAAAGGTTGAAAGTTGAAGGACAAGATGCCTCCTAAAGGTAATGCAGTACTTGCAAGAGAGAATAAGTTGTTAAAGGATTCACAAGAAGCAATCTTAGCCAGATCTGCAGCATTAGAGACAAAGAAAAGAAGAGGAAAGGCCACTAAAGAGGAAAGTGACCGAGAGGAAGAGGAAGCGGGTGAGGATGAAAACCATCCAAGAAGAGTCCAAGGTGATGATGAGTTGGACCGTGATGAGAGAAGGATGGTGAAAATCTCAAGGCTATTAGAGGAGATGCTTTTGGTGAGAAAATAGATGTGCCAATGTATAATGGAAAGTTGGATTTTGAAGAGGTATTGGATTGGATAGATGCACTAGACAATTACTTTGAGTATAAGGAGGTTGCTAAAGAACAAAAGGTAAATTTTTCTAAAACCAAGTTGAAAGGTCCTCCTTTGACATGGTGGAATTATGTTCAAGAGGAAAGAGTGAAAAGGGGAAAAAAAAAATCAGTTCATGAGATAGGATGGTGTCAAAGATTAAGAGCCAATTCTTGCCAGGAGATCATGCAATTCAGACTTTCAAGAAGCTGCAAAACTTAAAGCAGAAGGATAAATATGCCATGGCATATACTGAAGAATTTCACAAATTAAGCATTAGGGTTGGTCATGTTGAAGATGAAAATGAGAAGATAGAAAGGTACATGAATGGTTTGAGGTTTCAAATTCAGGATGAATTGAGTTTGGCTACTCCAAGGAAGGTTGAAGAATGTTTCCAGTTGGCTGCTAGGATAGAAGAGAAAGTAAAAAAGAAGGAAAGAAAGACAAGGAAGAGGTACAAGGAAGTCCTATGAAGACCAAGGATAAGCAAGCAAAAGTAAAGACCAAGTGGCTAATCAAAGAGGTGGATTCAGAGGCTTTAGAGGAAGATTTGGTGGAGGTAGAGGTTCAAGCTCATTTTTAGGAAGGTGTTATCATTGCAATCAGTTTGGGCATCAAGCATGGAAGTGTCCAAATAAACAAGGTTCTACTTCAACCGGTGGTGATAAAAGAGATCAATTGGTGCAAGAGGATGATTGTGAAAGTGTAAACTCTCCTAATCAGCTTGCTGCTCCAGAAGTTGGGGAATCCTTGATGGTGAGAAGAACACTCCTCAAAGCATCCAAAGAGAATGAAATGACTCAAAGAAGAACACTTTTCAATACCACTTGCACATGCAATGGAAAGGTATGTAAAGTTGTTATAGATTCAGGGAGCACTGATAATATGGTATCCATATAAATGGTTGATAAACTGAAATTGGAAAAGATACCTCATGAAACACCTTATAAAGTTTCTTGGTTGAATGAAAATCAATCTATTTTGGTGAATGAGCAAGCTTGGGTTGAGTTTAATATTGGTGGATACAAGGATAGGATACTTTGTGATGTGTTGCCTATGGATTGTTGCCATTTGTTGCTTGGAAGACCATGGTAGTTTGATAGACATGCAATTTATGATGGTAGAAATAATACTTATCAAATTGAAAATGATGGAAATACTTTCACTTTGACTCCATTACTCAGAGATGTTAATGAACAAACCAAGGTAGCAAAGGTGATAATTTTGGGAAAGAAAGAGTTTGTGAAAATAGAGGAAGAAAAGAAGATGGAGGTTGCAGCCACTTCATGGCTTGAGGGTACCCAGATAGTAGAGGTGAAGGATGATGCAATTTTCATGGGAAAATTTGATGAGTTGGTGACAAAATCTAATAAAGAGAAGGTCAAGGATGAATTGATTATAGAAGTGCAAGATTGGTTAGAAAGGCATGATAAGGTCATGATAGGAATAGTGCTTTGTCCATTGATTGGAAAAGAGGCTAATGGGCAGTCAAATTCTATCAGTATAGAGGTTTATGAACCTGATAATACAGAGATTCTAGGGGCAGAGAAACTGAGGGAAGAGATAAAAGGAAAAGGTGAGGTGACTCAAGGTGAATGGCAAGGACATGTGGGTAAGTTCAAGTGTGCAACAAGATTCAAGAAGAGGATAGTTCAAGACAATGGAGGTACAGGTATGTTTGCAGGTATGAAGACAAGTTTAACACTAGTTCCAAATGAGGGAAAGATCAGAAAACATCCATCAAGTCAGCTTGTGAAGATGGAGCAATATCTAGGTGGAAACAAGTTCAATAGTGCAAAGAACAATGCAAATCTTTAGTACTTGGTTCAATGGAAAGGCTTACCAGATGAAGGAACATTTGAGGATCAAGGAGATGAAGTGATCAAGCATGATCTAATGCAATACAGTCCTCAAGGGACTTGAGTTCTTTTTCAGGTCGGGTGTATGGTGCAGGGGCACCAAGTCCATTTTTGTAAATATGGTCTTAAGTTTGGTTTTAGGATGTTTTAAGTCTAAGGTCATGTAATAAGGTCATAATAGACCATTTGAAATGTAATTTGAGTCATTTGGGATCCATTTTGTAAATGGTGTAAAATCTTGCAAAAGTTGTCAAAATATAAAATTGCAAGAATGCAAAAAGTGAAAAAAAAGTGGAAGTTGAAGGGAAAAGTGTTGGCATATGGATTCTAGTGTTGTCATTGATGGCAACATAAGTCATTATTTTAGTCTGCAGATCAGGATTTTCTCATACCGGCAGGCAGAGTAAAGAACAGAGTATTACCAGAAGAGAAAATGAAGAACAGGGTATCCAGTTAGTATGTCGATCTATATGCTTCACCGGATTATCATTTTGAGTTGTGGATCTCGGGGAAGGTTGCTAAGTATCCATTTTACCTTATTGTTAAGTTTTGTGATGTCGCATTAATCAGTATATAAGTTAGGAGATCCAACAGGATGATTTTTTGTTTATCAGTTCATGATGGTCAACTTAGTGAATATGGCATGTCGCGGATGTATAAGGAGTAATTGTTTAATTGTTTTTGTGTTTGAGAATTTTGATTTGGGGCCACAACATAGCATTAGTCAAATTTTATGGGTACGCAACAAATATTAAATGTGAATTGAGCCGACTATTGGAAATATTTTTTATTTTGTTGAAGCCGACATGGAGTGATTGAAATCTTTGATAGCGGATATATATATGAGATTGATTAATTCATTTTGTGTGGTGAATGGGTGTATGTTCGAAGTGTGCGAATAGAAGAAGGTTTGTTGAGTGATTTGGCATAGTTTCACTTGTGCAAAAGAGGATTTTTGTGAAGCGAATCAAGGCAAAGTAGAGCGAAGTGCAAAATCAGACAGAAGGTCTAGAATCTGATCTATGAGCCTCACCGGAACTGATACCAGGCATTTGTAGATGCTACTTTCTTAGTTCAACTTTTTTTTGTAATCCAAATATATTGTAAGGAAATGAGCGTTCCTAATTTTGAGCAGTGACCTCTAGGCAGTGTGCATGAATGCATGTGCATTCCCCTTTTTCTTTCATACTTTTAACAAAGTATAAATTGTGGACTAACCTCCACCGCGGCTTTTCCCCTAACAAGGTTTCCACGTAAAAATCTTGGTGTCATGGTGTTTTTATTGTTTCCTTCATGTGCTTGCATCTTTACTTCTGTTGAAATGTTGTAAATGGTTTAAGCTCTGAATTGTGATTTAAATATTGTTGAACACTGATTCACCCCCCCCCCCTCTCAGTGTTCCTTGAGTCCAACATCAAGTTGGTTTTGTTTGGTGGGAAATAGTTGGAACTGATTAGTCATGTTTTGAAATTCTTTAAAAAAACTTTGGTGAACGTTGGGAGAAGGTTGGCCATTGTACCTTTGAATTTTTGAATAGTGAAGAAACTAATTTCCTGTGTTTTCATTAGAAATCTGCTACTCTAGTGTACAATACAGCCTTGTACAGCCTGTAGAAGATCAGTTAAGCACTTGGATTGATGGAGGATTGATTTAAATCCATTTTGGTTTTAATTTCATAGTGGTTCATTGAGTTTCAAGATTTTTATTGCACTTTTTCTGTTGACTACCAAGAAACTCATAAATTGAGGGTTTGATAGGTTAAAATGGAGATTTAAGCCATTCCACCCAGTGAAACCTATGATAACTTGGTGGAATGGCATGATTATGGGTAGGTTGTTGTTCTATGTGTTTTGCAATGGCAGGGAAGGTAGGTTGTTGCATTTGGAATGATGCCCTAGTGGTTTTCAGTCAAGTTTTGAGCCAAAAATGGTGGCTAAGAATAGGAGTTTGATGAAATGGTATTGGTAAAGGATGGGAGTTAGTTTATTCAGCATGTGCAGACCCATAGTAATGTGTTTCAGGTCTTTGCAAATTGGTTTGAGGCTGAGAGTGTTGAGTTTCAATAAACCCTATTGAAACTAGTCTAAATAAGGGTTTTGTGGTTAGATGAATTTTTGGGCATTCCTCTTGAGAAAAGTTGTTTTTTACTATTTATAACATGTTAGTGATCCTGCAATAAAGATTTTTGGTTGGCAGAGGTTCTGGTTAGGTGTTTCTTTGGAAAAGAGGGATAATTGTAGCCATTGTCTAGTGTAGCAGCAATTTTTTGGAGGTGAAGCTGTGAAACAACCTCATGCACAAACTATATATGTTGAAGAATGTCATAATGGGTTTCTAGAATGAAAACCCTTTTGTGGGTTTGAGGAGTATTTTAGGAGATATGCACAATTTTATCAATTTGGAATGCTACAAGGAATAGGAGTGAATTAGTGAATTGAATATCAAGTTGGAGTTTTTGTGATTGAAAGATTATTGGAATTTGTTTGAATTGTGATTGTTTGGAAAACTCCTCCCTACTCTTCATCACTTGGGTATGGAATCACATCTCCCCAATTGTGCTCAATGTTCATATCAGGCCTCCTGTCTTTCTGCCTCAAGAAATCATGTAGTGTTGTAGGGATCCTTGGCATATTCATAATCAAGTCCCTCCTCATTTTGGAAGCGAAAATGTTCTCAAACACCACAAAACTAGACTAGTGATCATTTATATCCAAGATTTGAGTCCAACATTGGACAAGCAAGTCAATATCACCCTCTTTTCTGACCAATGTCATATCCTTACCAAAGAAACTAGCTCCCTTGTATAGAAACATATGCATGAACAAGGAATATCACCAGAATCTTACCCCATCCTTGTCATCCTTTAATGCAATCAAGCCCTCATGTATCCTTTCAACCAAATATGATACAAATTCATAGAGGGTATTGCAATTGGGATGTTGAATATGGGCATCCATGTGCATTTTAGCCATAGGCATGCTTGTAGTCGAATTAAAACCTAAGATCTGGCATAAGGAATAAAATTTATTTTGGAAATATGTCACAAAGTAATTTATAGGGAAAGGATCTTTATTAAATGGGCCCAAAATGATTTTTTCTTGTCCTTTTACAGACGCCAAAAAATGTTGCAATATTGAGATCTCGAAAGTTGGCCTCTCTCATTTTCAACTCTTAGTTCCTTCTCAACAATCTTAACCATGTCTTGACTCCATTCAATTAGTTTCAAGACCTCAACAATTTCATCCCTAGTAATATTTACCATCTCAATGCCATCATAGGTTCTTACAACCCTAGAAATTGTGTCATAATTAGTTGCCACCTCCCTTAGAAGTTCAACATCCATATAGAAATTAGGCACTACCAGTTTACCCATGTCCAATCTCCAAGGGTAACTAATAGGTATACCACAATATTTTTTTTCCAAACCAGTAGTTGAATTGTGCCCATCTAGTGTATGGTAATGTGCATCTTTGATAGTACATTGTTTCACAATGATATCTTCTGCAATTTGAGTGCCTTAGAAGAACAGATGACCCTTGATTTTATCAGATTTTGATGGTTTTAATTAATCAATGAGGTCTTGGGAAATGGGTCTTTTCTTCTCCTTTGATCCTAAGGATTGGGCTTGTGGAGGTTCCATGGTAATAGGGTTTCTTGCAAACTAGGGATTTACTTTGTAGAGAAACTAGAAGCTAACGACTAGATCATGGGTTTGACACAAAGAAAGAACAAGACTTAACAAACTTACCGTTCAAATAGAACATCAAACCTTAAAGGAAATGTAAGAAAAATAGTAATTCTATTGAAAAAATAATAGAGTGAGCACTCTCAACAAATTTGCAAGCAATTGAAATATAGGGTGTCAATTTTACTTACTATTTTGTAAATGCTTTGACAACCCTAATTTCTAGATGTCAAATGAGCCTGAATGTGCAACAAGAAATCCTTAGGTGAATTGAATGTTTTAATGAATTAAAATTATACTTTAAAAAGCAATTTTCTATGGTGTTAAAGCAAACCAATTTGGTAGTTCAATGTCTTATCTGCCATTATTGTTCACTCACACGAACCAGAATGACTCACTTAGCCTCAATCTCGAACTTCAAATTCTAGCCATTGATCTTGCAAAAAGATGGTTTGACAAATGACTTAGATCAAGTCAAACAAGTTTAAAAACTTGACCACAAATGACTATTTCTGTTGAAAAATCATGTTAGACCATGTGGATTTATTTCCATGTCATCATGTGGGCTCCACTATCTCCATGAGCTTTGAAGATGTCCATTCATTAGTCCCTCGCTTTTCCACTGGTTTAACCCGTGCACATCTTATGGTAGTGGAGTGGTGAGGAATGGCCCAGATTGCATCTAGCACCTTTGAATTGCATGCTTTTAACCCTTCAAACCATCCACCTACATGCGTATCCTTCTAATCTAATAGATGAATACAATTATAACATCTTACTCCTCTTTTTACCATGTGCCCAAATAGACCCTTTAGTAGCTCAGCAATAAATGTACCCTAATACTTATGTCAAAATATTTTTGAAATATTTCATGTCTCATTATAATTCCCCTAATGGCTTGGATTACACCATGTGGCACCTCCCATTGCCCCTCTGAATGATGAGAAGTGTTGGTGGGTCCCCTGCAGGCTAGCGAGGAATGGTTCAGTTTAACCACAACTCTTGATCATAGTCATTGATTTGCTAAAGCCTAGCACTCATTACTTTTGAAGGATTATGGACCTCACCTTGGAAGAGGACACATGCCACCCACTCACCAACCCATTGGTATTTTTAATGAATATTAAAATGTCGTGGGGGAGTGGGAAATGGTCAATATGTAATCAAATGATCCAACCGCCTCTATTAAAAGCTCAAATTTGCATGTGCAAAATGTTAATGACTTAAAAAGGGGGACCCAGCTAGGTCAATAGGAAATGAGAGACATAAACTTAGGGTCAATACTTTAGAAAACTGGTAAATATTAAACCCTTTAAAACCTTGATGCATAATGTTTCCCAATGAGGAAAATACCAACAAGACTAGGAAAAGGGGCTGGTAAACTGGATGAGTTCAATAACATAAGTCCAAACTAATGTGACTAGGAACCAGTGGTAACAAATCAACTTGAAAATATAAAAAATAGAGGTTAAAGGCTAGGTTTTTTTGAATGAGTGGAAGATAAACCCTAAACCATAGACCTAAAACGCTAACCAACGAACCAGATAAGATCACAAAGGCTTAAAATAAATGAAACAAATGAAGAAATTTTTTAAGGTTCTACCAGTGGCTCTAGTTGGGGATGCATGCCTCTTAGCAAGCATGGAAATATCTCAAACATCTCTTGGAAGAGCAGAACAATACAGAGAACCAAAAGCAAGAAACTGCCCAGACAAGGTAATCAAACTAGACCAGACCCAACCAAAGCAAACCAAACCTATATAAAAAGCATACAAAATTTACAATGTACATGGAGAATAACATATTTCAAGAGAAATATGGCTTCAAGAACTTTCCATGTATTGGAAATTCAAGAAGTTCACTATTCATATCTTGCAAAAAGTAGGAATCCTCACCATGGGTATTGTTGATTAGATAGGGGCCTATCCACAATGCATCAAATTTCTCATGTTTTCCCTTGTCTTTAGACCTAGCATTCCACATTAACACCATGTCTCCTACTTCAAACTTTCTTGGAGATGCTTTCTTGTCATACAAGATTTTTACCTGCAATTGCAACTTAGCATTTTTCTTCTGAGCATCTCTCATCATCTCATTCACCTCCATAAGGGTATCAATTCTATGTCGCATCTCATCACACACATCTTCATTATATTCAAGGATAAATTTGTACATCTTCGTAAGATTGTTCTGGGGTAATCTTGATGCAATACCATAAATAAAAGTAAAATGGAGCATATCTAATTGCTTTCTTGACTGTCACCCTATTCGCCTACAAAGCTAACTTCAACTTGGAGCCCCAAGATCTCTTGTTTTTCTCAATGATCATTTTAATGATCTTCATCAAGCTCTTATTGCTTGACTCTACCTAACTATTTCCCTATGGGTGATATCGTGAAGAATAGGAAACTTGAATCCCATGCTTAGAATAGAAATTTGTGAATTATTCGGACCTAAAGTATATTGCATTGTTTGAAACAATTTTCTCTGGCACTCCAAACCTGGTTAATATATTGTCCATCAAGAAATCAATGACCACCTTACTTGTTGCTTGCTTTGTTGGAATAGCTTCCACCCATTTAGTAAATTAATCCGTAGCAACAAGGATCCAAGAGTGACCTCCACTAGACTTGTATGGTATTTCTCCAATAAATTAAATGCCCCACTACTGGAAAGGTGCTTGAACTGCAACTGGTCTAAGTGGTAAGTTACCTAAGAATTTGAGCTTCCTAGAGAACCTCTGACATGTATCACATGTTCTCACTAGTTTATGAGTTTCCTTGAATATTGTTGGCCACCAAAACCTAACTCTTAGGATCTTGTGAGCAGTTTTCTTAGTCATATAGTGTCCTCCACATACTCCACTATGCATTTGAGTTAGCAACTTTGAAGCCTTGGCACTATCAACACATTTCAACATGACATTGTCCAGATTTCTCCACCACAATTCACCATTTATAATTACATATTTGATAGCTTGTAGCTTGAGAGTCCTTTTTTTCATTTTATGTCAGCCCTTCAGGGCATTACATCTTTTGTAGATAATAGACAAAAAAATTGTACCAATCACATTCTTGCATATCACAAACATGTGACATATCAAAATAATCCTCTTCATTTATTTGATTGGCATCCAAATTTGTTTCAGCCATTAGCTTGGCTAATCCTTGGCTTCTTACCAACTTAGTGATCTGGATGTCGATTTTAAATTCATGTATCCTATTTATCTATCTACATCTTCTACCCATGACTTCCTGTTGGGTGAAGATATCCTTAACAGCAGCACTGGGAACATATGCAACAAATATAGCTCCCACAAGATAGGTTTTGAAACTTTTTACAGCCTTGACCAGTCCATATGCTTGTTTTTTAATCAATTCATACTTCAACTCTATAGCTTGAAGAGACTTACCAAAAAATGCAATGGGTTTTTCAAAACCTTCTTGATTCTTTTGTAAAAAAACTGCAACAATAGTGTGGAATGATGCAAATGAGAAGATTTGCAATGGTTTGGAAAAATTAGGGATCTTTAGGACTAGGGCCTCCTTGATTACTTACTTAATTACTTGAAAAGCTTTGCTTGGATCTTCAGTCCACTTCACTTTCTCACCCTTCTTCAACATCTTTGATATGGGGTGGGTGATTTCTGCAAAGTTTGTAACAAAACTTCTTAAAAATTTAATCTACCTAAAGAATGATTGAATGCCTTTCACATTCTTTAACTATGGAATTCTATCAATCGCAGCTACACTTTCAGGGTCAATTCTCACTCCTTTCTTTGACACAATGTGTCCCAATAATTTTCCCTCACTGACCCCAAAGGCACATTTCTTTGGGTTAATTGAGATTCCATATTCTAGGGCCCTGATGAAAATTTTCTCCAAGTGCATACAATGATCTTCTTTCTTGGAGTATGCAACCAAATCATCTTGGTAGATTGCTAGAAATAAGTTAATAAAATCATAAAAGGCTGCATCCATAGCCCTCTGAAAATTTGTACCTACATTGGTCAAGCCAAATGGAATTCTAACATAAACATAGGTGCCCCATGGAGTAGTAGATGTAGTCTTATACTGCTTGGAATCATTCACATTAACTTGATTGTAACCAGAAAAACCATCCATCATGGACAAGAGCTCGCAACTAGTCACCTTTTGCAACATGGCTTCCATGTTAGGAAATGGATAGTTGTCCTTTAATGATGACAAGTTGAGATTCCTAAAATCAATGCATAATCTGATGTCACCATTCTTTTTCTGATTGACACTAGATTATACACCCAAGATGAGTGCCTAATAGGCTTAATTATGCTAGTGTCCCTTATCTTTACTAGCTCTTCTTGCATCTTTGGTGCTAAGGTGGGATTGATAGGTATTTGTTTTTTCCTAAAAGGATTTGCATCTACTTTTAGATGGATTTCATGTTGAAACAATTCCTCCTTGTATGCCTTCAAGTCATCATAGGACCAATCAAAGACATGCATGTACTTCCTCAACAAAGCAATCAACATTGCTTTGATCTTGTGCTTCATGTTGTTGCCCACATAAACTTTCTTAGGGGCATTTTTAGTCCCTAAGTTCACCTCTTCTAAATATTCCAAATGGGTGGAAGATGTCTTGGCATTGTTTTTATCTTGGTTATCAAAGACTCTCTCTAAGGCTACAAGGCCTTTAGGTATCTTATTTATCTTCAACTAAATAACTTCATTACCAAAGATTGTGTCCTTTCCATCCACTGTCTCAACAAAATCCTCGAAATCAATCTCCTAACCTTCATTTTGGTCCACACATTTCAAAACTCTCAAGATGTCTTCATCATCATTGAAGGCTTTCCAATTTTGTATGTTTTCAGGGATTGAAGACCTTGTTTGTACCTCCACATTGGAGATACCAGCAAAAGTTATATCATCAGGCTTGAGTACAATATTTGCTAGAAAATCTACCACTCAATTCTAGCCTTTTTCCATCTAGTCAATTCCAAAAGCATCAAATTATTCTATGGAATCCCAAACAATATTCTTATATTGCTTCAACCTCTTATTCTTTGAAGCAAATCTAGATCTAACTTGGGATATCACCAATTTTGAATCACCAATTACTTTCAATTTTTTTATCCCATGCTTTTTTGCTAACCTTAACCCCAGTAGCAAGGGCTCATACTCTACCACGTTTTTTGTACAAACAAATGACAAAGTGAAAGAAAACTTGAATGTATTGCCACTAGGTGAAACCTACAATATCCTTGCACCTGATCCTTCCTTAGAGCTTGCACCATCGAAATACATGGTCCAAAGATCATTATTATCAGAATATTTTGTCATCTCCTTCTCAATAAGTGCAGGTTGCCTGTCATTTTCCCTTCATAACTCTTATATCTTGAAATCACTTATGCCAGTATCAACAAAGTGGATTCTATCATCTTCAGGAGAAAGTTCAATCATGTGTGGGACCCTCGATTCTCTAACCAGTTTCATGTCTTTGCCATCAATTGGGAAGGTGGAAAAATACATATCACACTGCATACTACCCCCCATGGAGGCACTCCATCTTCTTGACAGCAACATTCCATAATTTGGTGGAATATCTACCATTATTACACTCATTTTGAATTCCTTTTCTGGAAATGCAGCTAGCTTATATGGGAGTTCATTGATCACCCCAATTACAAGGACTTCTCTAGAATCCATAACATAACACTTGACATGGGCACTATCAATTTTCAATCCCATATCCTTCATGATCTTAACTAGCATGATATTATTAGAGGTTCCTAAATCAATCATACAATTCTTCAAGAACTTTCCATCAACAATTAAAGTTACAAAAAATAGGTCTATGTTACCAGCATAGGCGATTATTGTATTTCCTAGGTAAATGTGAGGGATTTCAGTAATTGTTCCCTCAACCTCCTTTTCTTACAATTATTTTCCACTCTCTTTGGGTGGAGTAGACACCATTGATTCATTGCAGTCCATAGTAGCACCATTCATAAGGGCTACCGCCTTTTGATTATGATCATCAAATCTCATCATTTCAAGCAAGGGGATAGAAGCCTTTACTTGTGAAAGTAATTGAAACATATCAATAAGATTATACTTTATCTTTAGGCTTAGCTTCCTTCTTCTCAGGCTCAAAATTCTACTTTTGTGTCTTTACCTTCACAGAAAGAGGTATGACTTCTCCATCAACCTTAGGTGTTTCAGCCTTCTTTTCCCAAAAAAATTCCCCCTTTCCTTCCTTTTCTTTAGCCCCATCCGCTTTATTATCATCCTTGGGTCCTTTGTCTTTTGTATTCTGCTCTTTGATGAAGAAGCTACCAACCTTACCTTGATCTCCACCTTCCATTCTATTTCTCAAACAGTAAGAGTCTCTTGCATGTGATACCAAGGCTACTATCAATTTTTCAATTTCCTCATCCGAGGGTCTCCTTAAAGACACATCATCCTTAGTTGTTTCCAATGTGCACACTTCATGGTCATCTTCTTTGTCTTTATCAAGGAGAACCTACTATTCGTATACATTTTCTCTTTTCCTTTGGTCATCCACATCAAGTGCATGAGACTCCTCATCGGATAAGCAATCATTACTAGAAAAATCAGACCTACTCATGATCACATTAACTTCAACATCATCATCATGAGAATTATCATAGTCTTTTGGTGCACCTTGTCCAACTTCCACCAATTTTGCAACTGCACATTGGTGAGAAGAATGAGGCAACTAAAAAATCATACACCAAGGGGTCTCATCAGAGAAATTTGTAGAATGCTTTTGTAGAGGATCAGGTGTGACCTGATCCTACGTATTTTTCTAATTATTGTGGATTGGCTTTAGATTTTACCAATTAGTCTTATAAGGATAATCTTGGAGCCTTGGGTGATTTTCATTCTTCTGAAAATGTTGTTTGTCATTTTCAAGTTCCTTTTCATTTTTTGCAATAGTATATTTGATATCTTTGAGAGTGCTCATCACTTTATCCCATCTTTCATCATAAGTAGGATTTGAACTAGAGGTCTTTTCTTTTTTATCTTTAGGATTCTTTAAAATTTTAACATCATCTCTTCTTCCCACCTTGCTTGAATCTCTTCTATTACTTTCAACGTGCATGGAAATTTTGAAAGCATCCCTCAAACTTTGAGGGTCTTTATCTCTCGAGTGGTAACTCTTTTAACATCAAATGCATTACAATAAGTAACAAAGCACACTTAATCATTCAACCTCAAATTTGGTGGTAGTCTATTCATAGCCTTCTAAAATCTAATGTTAAAATTAGACACCATCTCATTCTATCCCTTAGTAATTGTTGTGTGTTCTCACAACACACCCCAAAACTGCAAGACTTGGGGACCCAAGTGAAAAAATAATGACTCTTATGGAAGGAGGTAGCAAGTTGAAAAGATCACCGGAAGTGAAAAATAAAGAGAAATATTTAATCAAAGAGTACTTCATAATGTAAGTGTAAGTGTTTTGGGTACTATATACCGGGAATCAGAAATGTTTGAAAGGAAAAAGGTGGTGAAAATATGAGCAAAGTGTTTCGTTCTAATATTTGGAGTTCGGTAAAATGGAAGTTCCAGTAAAACTGAAGTCCAGGGAAAGTTCATGGGTATAGCTAAATATCGGGTATCGGGTACTGGGAAATGATGTGAAATGATTTTTTTTTTAAAACCTTAAGGTTATCTAATGATTCTGATAGTTCGGTAATCTGGTATATGTAGAAGATAATTATGCAAGGATTTATGATATGCTAGAAAGCGTGTTATTTATGAGATTTATGTACTAACATTTGAATAATGGTTTTATTTACATGAGATGTTTATAAATGTTTTTTTTCTTTAAAAGGGATTTAATGTGTGGAATTTGTGATTGCAGGAGATGCAGATTGTGATGCAAAGTTTGGGTATGGACAGTCAGGAAAACTTGAATCACGGATAGAATTATATCCAAGTCGGGTTGCTTATTTTGGGCGGTTATAAGGCAAAGGGCTTTGAATCCACCAAAATATTGGAGATCCCGGTATTGTACATGCGGTGGAGAAAAATTCCAATCTTTGGGAGAGCCCATTCCCAAGAGTAGTAGACTTGGAACAAAATAGAGTGTGGGAACAGAGTGATAAAGTAATCATTTTGAATGTATGGGAAGTTCCTACACATTATCCTAATTTGAAGTATCATCCTAGCGATGATTAAAGATTAAAACTCGCAGAGCTTCAATGTGCAATTGGAGTTGACCTTCATTGACTTCAATTGCAATTTTCTTATCAGTCACTATATTCCACGTGCCTTGATATGATTTATCCCTTGGATTTCCTCTCATGTATTTGTCTTATCCTATATGTGCCTTGTGTTCTATAAAAGGCCAGAGGATCTTTCCTTTTAAGTTAAGTTCAGAATTTGTAGATGTTGGAAGAGCCAAAACTTCTTTAAGTTTCATTCTTTTTTCTCGCTTTCTAAATCATTTCAGTGTAAAAATTTGTATGCACGTAGACATTGATTAATATCAAATCCAATTAGATAGCTACCTATCTCATGAATCTTTTATAGCTGGTTTTGTTAGTTCAGTCGAACAAGACTGTGTGTTGCACCGTTTAAGGGTGCATACAGAACCTACTAGGTGTCCAAACTAAAACCCCTCTCTTTAAAATCTTGCACCGTTTTATATGTAGTTGTGAAGCAATCTATGAAGTATAAAGCGGTTTTCTTTGTTTTAGTTGATTCTTTGGGGCATGCTTGGAGAATAGCCAGGAGAAAATTTTAATTTTTAGTAATTTTATGCTTTATTTTAGAATAGATGTTTAAATTTCTTGAAAATGTTCCAAAAAATAAGTGAATGGATGGAAATTTATTGAAAATATTTCACTTTCTATGAAATTGTTGAATGCTTAATGCTAAATCTACTTAAGTGATAGCAAAGAAATTGTTTATGTTCATGAAATATTATTTCAAATCTTTTGATTTCATGATGTTATTTTTATGAATGAATTGGAAATCTTGTGTAAAATACTTATGATCCTTAATGAAGCTGAAGATAACCATATTCCCTTTGAGATTAACAGCAATATCACATTATACCTGAGAGCGAACCTAGTACAATCAAGACCTAATTACCAGAGACTTGGGATTGAATTGAGTCAATTTTTTCTTGTTAAAGCAAATTCCCCCTTTAGATTGTTTTTGTTCCATATATTTCAAGAAGGATAGGCTCTTTTTAGTTTATCTGTGAAGAATTTATTTGCCCTATTGTTGCAAGTAAAATCATCATCAACAATAATATTATTGAATTCATTGAGCATAAACTTGGGGTCAATTTTATCTCCATATTTCTCCCTAAAGACTCTCTTAAACTCATCCCATGAGCCAATACTACCTTCTGGTAAGCCTCTGTACCAATCCCTTGCATCCTTTATCAACGACTGGATGAAAATTTTCATAACCACATCCTCATGTTCTACTTCATATCATCAAGTATATTAAGGAAAGTCCTCAAGTGATCCTCACCGGACACTGTATTATTTCCAATGAACTTACTCAACACAACCCTAATATCATTGTCAATAGGATTTGGGCTTCCAGGTATCCCATCAAAGAAAAACTACCTATACCTTTCCAATTGCATAGGTCACCTATGAAACTGATTTTCTCTGACTTCATTACTCCTACTAGCTTCACCACCTACTCTCTTATGATCCATGTTTCTATAAGTAAATTTATTATAAGTATAATCAGTGTTACTAGAGTTTGGAGGCTTGGAATTGGGAATGGACTGTGTGAGATGGGGTTTCTTAACTTCTAGCCTAGAATTGTGATAGCTAACACCTCTAGACTAATAAGACCTCATCAACAAGAGAATACAAAATAATGGAGAGAGCTAGAAATGCAAAGCACAAAATAAATTACTCCCCATATTGGTTGATTCACTTCCCTTGCTCTCCTTCTTCTTCTTATGCAACTTTTCCCTCAGATTTGTTGGAATACTTGTGCAAAACCTACAAATAGTAAGCAAGGAAGTTGGAGAAAATTAGTTGTTAAGGTGAAAATGGAGGAAGGTTGTTTTTATAGAAAACCTTTCGAATGGATGGCTAAGATTAATCCTCTAGAAGGATTCCAAGATCAATGGTGGAGGATGAATGAGAGGGAGGTTACAAAATAGATGGTTGAGATTAATTCTCTAGAAGTATTCCAAGATCAAAGGTCCAGAATTGATGCACCAAGAATATGCTATTCTTGGAGGAATCATGACAGGTATGATGCTTGACAACTATGACAGCAATGAAGGCTATGTCAGGGGTTGATGACAGGGCATCTTTGACTAGGTGGTGCATAAATAATTTATTTTAAATTATTTATTCGAAAATGGAGGAAAATGGAGGAAAGGGACAAGTGGCAAATAAATAATTTATTCGAATTATTTATTTGGAGAAATTGAAAAGAGGAGCATTTAATTAAATTCGTTAATTTAATTAAATGGGGAGATAGTAATTAGACATTAAATAATTAATTTGATTGATTATTTAATAGGGGAAGATGACAAGGGATAGTTAAATAATTTTGATAATTATTTAACTATAGAAGAATTAAAAGACAATGAATAGATAAATAATTAATGGTAATTATTTAACTATATAAATGAAAGGTGATAAAGGAGTAATTAAATAAATAATATAATTTATTTAGCTATTGAAGAAGAGGGGGAATTAGTGACACAATTAATTTATTTTAATTGATCAAGATAGAAAAGAAATGAGAAACGTGAATTAATTAAATAATTAAAAATTATTTATTCAATAAAGGAATATGATCAAACATAATTGAATAATTAAAATTATTCAATTATTGAAGGACGGTGACCTAGAAAAATGGTACTAGTAGACTTAGGACATTTTTCAGTGTCTACATTTTTCCCCTCTTTGACATAATGCAGTTCATTGTGTTGTGTCAAAGAAATTTAATTATGAAATATGCCCTAGTGAAAGTAGGGTGAGGAAAGATGACCAGGAGGGTTGTGGTATTCCCCCTCTAGAGGACAGGTGGGTTCAAAGAATGCGAATGTGCTCTCAAAATGGATGATAATACTAGAGGATGAAGGATAGAAGAAATGTTAGCATGGAAGGGGATGGATGTTAGCGTGAAAGAGAAAGGAGGATGAAGATGGAAAGTTGGACAAAAAATGATAAGGGAACCAACTTTCATGCTTACATTTTTATATTTATCATCATTGAGCGTCAAAATGTCACAAATGGTCCACAAACACCATGGTATGACATAGACCAAGGTGTGCAAGGTGACCATTTGGGAAAGACAAGCAGTCAAAAAGACAAGGAATGCCCCAACTCATACTAAGGACCCAATTGTCCTAGTCTTTTTGTCAATACAAACCACAGACAACAAACAAAGAAAAGAGGCCATGATCCATCATTGTCCCTCTAAATCCATTGATAGGAAATCCTCGAGGAGACTAGTAACATGACCCAAAATAAATTGAAAAGATAAGACAATTCCAGTCCAATAAAGTGGTTACCAAGTGTTTTCCAGTGATAATGATGAGATTGTTTGATTGATCGATTAGGTTAACCAAGATGACCGAGTTCATTGATAAGTTGATAGAGGTTGAAAATTTGATTTGATCGATAGGTTGACAAATATTTTTTGACAAGTTGACAAATTGATTTGATTGATTGTACCTAGTTTTAGGAAGGACAAATCCTGATTAAGGCAAGATTGATTGACCATGTTGAAAAGATTTATTGTGACAAAGATTGATTGTTTGTTTGACAAAGATTAATGAACATGACCAAGCGATGTGACCATACCCAACTGTAGGAAGGACACATCCTATTTTGGGGCAAGGGATACATCTGATAAGGTTGATCAAGTGATAAGTGTTGACAAGGCACCTAACTACAGGAAAGACATATCCTGCTTTTAAGGTGAATGACCAAATTGAAAAAGTCTAACCTCAGGAAGGACGCATCCTGATATAAGACCGAATGAGAAAAATGACCTAATGCCCCATTCTAATTGAATAACCAATTTGATTGATTGATGATAAGATAATTGATTGATGAAAGATTTTGTTGGTTATGTTTGTTTGTTGTTTCATGATTTGGTTTGAATGATGATTGTTTTCTAACCAAGGACTTGACCAGACCCAAAAAACCCTAAGGGACTTGACCTAGGGGGCCTCAAGGGCTCATCGACAGATGACCTTGCCTATGTAGCAGTGCGCAGAGACCTCGTAGTTCAACACGACTTGACTTTTCCTTATTTGACAAAAGACAAAGTCATGATTTTATTTGGACAACCTAAAAGGACTAACCTAATGCCTCGGGGGCCATTTAATATGACCTTGCCTATGTATAAAACACGTAGAGGCAATGTATTTCGACCACTCTAACACAAATTGACTCAAACTCTGTTTTTGGGATTTTGATGTTTTCTAATTTTTTTGGATTTTGATGTTTTCTATTTTTTTATTTTTTTATGTTTTCTGATTTTTTTGGATTTTGATGTTTCTGATGCTAATATTAATTTTGATAAAGACGTAGGTCAAGGAATTTCCCTCAGTCAGGTGTGAGACCAACTAATTATGTGCAAAGGGATAGTAGTGAATGCAAAGCGTGATTGGGATACCCAAATGTCGGTGGTTTCCAAGCCATGGAAGGGTGACAAAATTTATTATGGGTTAATGACATGTGAAAATGGATAAGTGGAAAGGGGACGATCAGATGGAGTGATAGTAGATGAAGGAGCAGGGACTGACTACACATGGCACCTGTTTTCCAGGTTTTCACCATGGTACTTATCCAAAGCACCACCGAAGTGGTTTTCACTTTTGGACGAATTATTTCTCTTTACTATTTTTTTTATTTTCTAGATTTTTTTTATTTTTATTTATTTATTTATTTATTGTTGTCACCAAGACGCATGTTTTCCAAGTTTTCATCAGGGTGACGATTTTTTTTGTTTCTTTTTTGTATTTTTGACTTTTTAAGGGGATACTCTGAGAATCAAGTGTAATACTTGCGAAGGTGCATGTTGTTGATAGGTTCGAATAATGGCTCTCCTTCAGGAGTAGAAATTTGATAATCACCTAATCCATATGATGTTGTAATGATATAAGGGTCCAACCAATTAGGTTCAAAATTTCTAGGTTTTTCTCATTTTTCTTGATTCTTCGGATTTTCTTTCAAGACTAAATCACCAATGTCAAAGCTTTTGGGTTCGACCTTTTTATTGTAGCTGCAACAAAGGAGATTTCGATATGCTTGTAAATGTGTCAAGGAATTCTATCTCTTTTCATCTAGTAACTCTAACTCATGTCGACAGGATACAAGATATTCCTCTTGATCAATCAAGCCTTGCATAGAAACCCGCAAAGAGGGTAACTCGACCTATATAGGAAGTATTGCTTCATATCCATAGACAAGGGAATATGGAGTGGCTCCAGTTGAAGTGTGGATACTAGTACGGTAGGCCCATAAGGCAAGGTTGAGTTGTAAGTGCCAGTCGCAGCCAGTGTCATTGACAGTCTTCTTTAGGATTTTTAGGATGGTTTTATTAGATGCCTTAGCTTGGTCATTGCCTTGGGGGTAATATGGAGTGTAAAAATGATGTTGGATATGGAATTTGTCACAAATCTCATAGAAATCCTAGTTTCTGAAAGGGAAACCATTATCAGTGACAATGGACTATAGAATACCATAACGGAAAATGATATAGTTCAGGATGAACTTGGCTATTTGCTTTCCAGTGATGTAAGTTAATGGGATGACTTCAATCCATTTTGTGAAATACTCAGTAGTGACAAGGATAAAATTATGTCCATTAGAAGAGGTGGGATGGATCTTTCCTACAAGGTTGAGTCCCCACTAAGAAAATGGCCAAGGCAAAGTAAGTGACTAAAGTTCCTAGGCTAGCGCATGTATAAGATCTCCATGAATCTGACACTGGTGAAATTTCTTCACAAAGTGATAAGCATCACGTTCCATCATAATCCAATAATATCCCATTCTCATGAGCTTTTTAGCTATGGTTGGACTAGCAGAGTGAGCTCCACATATACCCTGGTGTACCTCTTGTAATTTTGTTTTTGCTTCATTTGAGTCGAGACACCGAAGGAGGGTACTATCTAGGCTACGGCGATAAAGGGTGTCTCTGATGATGGCATACTTGGACGCTTTTCAGATAAAGGTTTTGTGTTGGTTAAGGGACAAGTTGGGAGGGATAATTTGGTCATGCAAATAGGCATAGATTTCTTTGTACCAAGGAGATTTGATACCAACAAGTTCACACACAAGTTTGGTTTCGAGGACATCGAATACAAGGATCAATAGTTGTTCCTCCAAAAACTCATATTGTGAAGCATTGTTACAAATGTCCAAAAGAGATCCAATGGTAGCCATTGTGTCAACTGCTTTGTTCTAGATTCTTGGTATCTATTCAAAGGAAATATTGTCAAAGTATAGTCTAAATTTGTCTACCATGCGCTTGTAGGGCATCAATTTCTCATCCTTAGTATCATAGTCATCATTAACTTGTTTAATCACTAATTAGGAGTCACCATAAACTTGAAGGTCCCTAATTTTCTAATTTATTGTTATCCGAAGTCATGTCAATAATACTTCATATTCAGCCATGTTATTTGTGCACGGAAATGCTATCTGAAATGACTTAGGAATGGAGTCTCCTTGAGATGTGACAAATATAATACTGGCTCTTGACCCATGACTTGTATAAGATCCATCAAAATATAGCTTCCATGTTGTTGGTGTGTCTATGACAAGGATTGATTCATTTGGGAATTCAGATACCAAAGGATGGTCTAATTTTAATGGTGCATCTGTAAGTTGGTCAGTTATTACGTGTCCCTTTATTGATTTAAGATCAACATATTCAATGTTATATTCACTCGGGATCATAAGCCATTTAGCTAGCCTACCTGTCAATGCTGCTTTGCTGAGTAGATATTTCAAAGGATCAATTTTGGCAATCAACTTGGTTTTGTGATTTAACATATAATGTCTCAATTTTTTTGTTGTGAATACCACTGCTAGACATGCTCGCTCAATAGGACTATAGTTTAGCTCATACGTGACTAAAGTGTGGCTGGTATAGTATATTGCCCTTTCCTTGCCATCATTATCATTTTGTGCTAAAAGTGCCCCCAATGTTGATGTAGTAGTTGTCACATATAGTATCAGATGTCTTCCATCAATTGGTGGCATAAGGACTGGGGGAGTTAATAGATACTTCTTGATTTGGTCAAATGCTTCTTGACATTTCTCAGTCCACTTGAAGGGAATTCCTTTTCTTAACAAATGTTGGAATGGATGGGTCATGTCTACTAGCTGAGCAATGAATCGGTGGATTGATTGTAATCTTCCTTGCAATTTCCTTAATTGACTAATGTTAGTTGGTGGTGGAATGTCCAAGATAGCTTTTACTTTGGCAGGATCAACTTCTATTCCTCTGCAAGACACTATATATCCAAGGATTTTTCCTGATTGGACCCTAAAAACACATTTATTTGGATTTAGCCTGAGTTGATATTTTTCAAGTCGAGTGAAAATATTATCCAAGACTGCTAAGTTTCCACCTCGTTCTAAAGACTTGGAGAGAAGTTCATCAACATAATCTTCCATAAGGACATACATATAGTCATGAAAAATTGTAGCCATGGCCCTCTGATAGGTGGCTCCAACATTTTTCAATCCAAATGTCATGAAATTCCAATAGAAATTTCCCCAAGCACATGTGAAATCTATTTTTGGTTGATCTTCAGTGGCAATTTTGATATGATTATATCCTGAGAATCCATCCATTAGTGATAGCATTTCATGTCCAGTAGTTAAATCCACTATGATGTCAATGTTCGGCAGAGGAAAGTCATCTTTGGGACAAGCTTTATTGAGGTCTCAAAAATTTGTCAGACTTTAATTTGACCATTTGGTTTGGTGACAGGAACTAGATTTTATATCCATTCTGCATAATCAATCGGGCAAATGAATCTGACATCCAAGGGCTTCTTAAGTTCTACCTTGACCAGGAGTGCAATCTGGGGGTGCATTTTTCTCAACTTTTGTTTGAATGGCTTTGAATTTGGTAGCAATGGTAGGTGATGTAGAACCAATTCAGGGTCCAATTGGCATATGACCATGCGAAGTTGACTTATCTTTCTGAGAAGAATGTTATGAACTCAGGATTTTCCTCAATGGTCAAGGATACTACTAATTGTATTATTCTAGAGTTATCTGATGTTCCAATGTTGAATTCCTCTATTTATTCTATAAGCAACGGCGATCTCTCTTGATCTATTGGGAGATAGTCTTGTCCTCCATCCTCAAGCACCTCAGAGAGGTGTTCACCTTTGCATACGTCCTTTATTTTTATTTTTTCGCAGTCAACAGGCGCCTTTCGGTTTTCACCTAAAGATCTATTATTTTTACTTTTTACTTTTTTCATTTTCACTTTTGCGACTAAAGGACAAGACAACCTCACCAAAGTATGCGGCATAATTGAGTTCTATGGAAAATCCAACTTTATGATCTTCATTTGGTATTTCGTCACGAAGTCCCATGAACTCAACAATAGCTTCGTCATTCTTGAAAGTGTCTAAACTTGGCGGTACTTGTTGGTCCCAATCTATAAGTTGAGGGTAGACAAGAGGTAATCCATCATCGGTATTATCAAGGTTCATGGTGTA
Organism: Sequoia sempervirens; assembly: GCA_007258455.2. Lineage (NCBI taxonomy): Eukaryota > Viridiplantae > Streptophyta > Pinopsida > Cupressales > Cupressaceae > Sequoia > Sequoia sempervirens. Next base: position 40,900,526 of record VDFB02292527.1, on the reverse strand, counting down.
GGTAAATAGGGTAAAGATGGAACTAGAGTCATTAGGCTCCTAGGAGGCTAAATCAATGGATTTCCAGAAATAGTGTTGAAGCCATTCTTCTTTATTCAAGGACATCCTCAGATAGGTACTCGACGAATTTCGTGAAGAGTCAAGGGTAAGCATTTGGTCAAATTCCCTAAACAGTTTATCAAGGTCCATGAAAGTGGTGGAGGATAAGGAATCCCATTCAAATTCATTAGAATCGACATCATAATCCCTAGGGTCTTCATGTGTCTCGCTCTCATCTGAATTACTAGCAACCTCACTCGAGGGTTACCCGATACCTTTGATAGTCACTTTTACTAGAACAAACCCTAGTTCTTGATGACTTATTAGCTTAGGAAGTTGTAGAGGTTCCAAAATTCCCTGCTTATTTAGACCAAGGTCTTTGTGTCCATCATATCCATGTCATTTCATTATTTGGAACCCTTTTGGATACTATTCAATTGGAAATTTCTTAGAGTCAATATCCTCCTCTTCTTTGTACATCCATGTAAGAATGTGGTCATCTAGAGATTCCTTAGCAAGTTCCCCCCATTTAGTGAAAGTGGTAGGGGGATTGTGGATAACAACTTTGGGTTGTATAGGATGTGGTTTTCCATATGACTTTGGTGACTTAGGTAGCTTGCTAATGAAAAAGAGACTCTTCATATCGTACTCTCCACAACCTTTGTCTTGGATCTGGATCTTAGGCGTGGAAGGTGTAATAAATGAGTTGGATGATTTGACATGGGTGGATGGATCAATGTAGTGGGATGGAGTGGTGGATGAAGTGGAAGATGAGGCCTCTTGATTGATGGGCACTTGACGTTCAATATTTCCTTTGAGGTTGGAACAATATTGGAAAGGATCAGGGTCACCTGGGATAGTGATTTCAGTGTCGTTATGTGGTAACTTGAGGCATTGATGGTAGGTGGATGGAATAGCCCTCATGGCATGAATCCATGGGTGGACAAGGAGGATATTGTAATGTAAATCCAGATCCAAGACATGAAATATTGTGTCCTATATGGTTGGGCCAACCCTCACTGGGAGTGAAATTACGCCTTCGGAAGATCACTCTGAAGCATCATAGGATTTCACTATGATTTCTTGGTGTGGTCAAAGAAATTCTCAAAGTATCCCAATGCCTTCAATAATTTTAGCGAGCAAATATTCAGGCTTGCTCCACCATCTACTAAGACTCATCTGATCTTGTGTGTGTTAACGCATACTTCTAGATGTAGAGGACTGTTATGGTCTAATTTTGGTGCTAAAAAGTCATGTTCGAAGAAGGTGACATGGTGTGGCATAGCGAGGTATCTAACCATGGCCTAAAATTCATTGACATCTAGATTTTCAGGAACGGAGGCTTCTTGTAGGGCTTTGTCGAGGACCGCTCTTTGTTGTGGTGAAATGCGAAGGAGTTCCAAGATAGAAATTTGCACTGGAGTTTTCCCTAGCTACTTTAAGAGGTTATAGTGTTCATTTGGCTGAGGACTTGCGGATGGACCGAGAATAGTTATCCTTCTTCTGCGGGTGGAAACAACACAATCTGACTTTGGCTTGTTTATGGTGATAGTGGAAATGCAATCATCAAAGGGTGTCACATTAAGAATGATGGTGCTATAATCATGCTTCACATCTGCATAGTTGGCATTGTTGTTATTATTCCCTAAGCTAGAGGCTTTTCCTTTATCATGGTCTTGCAAAGGGGTCTTGAATATTGTATGATTGGTATTGATTTTTCCTTGTGAATTATCAATTGAAATGGTTTGATCCTAAATAAGGTTTTGAATGATGTTCTTGAGTGTCCAGCATCTAGATGTTTTGTGTCCTTTTGTGCGATGGTATTCATAGTATTTGTCATCTTTCCACCAATCTGGTTTGATCAAGGAAGGTTCATAATTCTTGGTGTCTAGAAGTGTAATGACATTAGATTACAAAATTTGTTGGAGGACCGATTCAATAGGTTCACCCAAGGGGGTGTATGTTCTCTTGGAACGGGGACGACCTCTTCTTTGTTGGTTGCTTTGGATAGCATTTAGTGTTTGGCTTTGACCTTGTGCTTGGTTACTTGGTGCACTAGATGTGTTTGATGAAGAAGGGCCTTTAAGTTGAATGATTGGTCCTTTAGTTATCAGTTTGGCATCAACAACTCCATCATTTGTGACATTTTTGTTTCAGGGCCAGTATTTTCCTTTATCATTGTTGGGTTTCTTATTGTCTTTGTTTATCTTGACCAGTCCTCTAGTGATAAGGCCATTCTAAATAAGGACATCCTTCTCAAGAATCTCTTCAAAGGTTTTGCAACATTGGATTTGAATTCGACTCATCAATTCTCCATTAAGGTTTTCTACAAACATGGTGACAAGTTGTTTTTTAGGAATATGACAAGGGAATTTGTTAAACCAAGCCTTGCCATCTCTGGTAGAATGAGGTAATTTATTCCCCTTCTTATTGCTTAGTCGTGCTCAATGTTGCAAGGGTGACATCATTTTTAATGTTAAAGGAAAAATGATTGATGAATGTGTCGGTGAGTTCACCCCATGTTTTGATGCCTTGTGGAAGATGTGAGAACCAATCTAAGGCTGCCCCTATAAGACTTCATGTGAATAACCTCATCAAGTAGGTGGGGTCATATGCAACTTCCATGCATGTTGTGATGAATTCACGGATGTGTTCTACCAGATCCCATGTCCCCTTATATTTAGGCAATGGTGGTGTTGTGAAATACGGGGGAAAGGGTGGCATGTATAAGTTTCAATCAAATGGAAAATGGCACAACTCCTCCAAAAATAATGTCTTCTTGTTGGTTACCAATTGCATGTTGGCCATTCGTTGTTCAAGGGTTTGCATGTGTTGGATCAAATAGTCTGGAAGGGATGATGTCGCATTGTTTTGATGTGATGCAATAATGTTGCCATTGAGGTCATGTGTTGGGTTTGGATTTTGATTGATGTTTTGTGATATGAGACCTTGATTGTTATATGGATGTGAGTTGTTTTGATTTGGAATGAGATTGGTGTTTAGGTTGGTTCCAAAGATCATGTTTGTATTTGGTATGGTGTTTTGGAGTTGAGGTATAGACCCTTGATTCATGTATTTATTTTGAAAATTGAATCCTTGGTCTGAAAATGAGGGTATAGGACCTTGATTTACATTTTGATATGAAGGTGTGTGCCCTTGATTGATGTTTTAATGTGAGGGAATGTTCCCTTGGTTGACATTTTGACATGAAGGAATGCTCCCTTGATTGACATTTTGAAGTTATGGTGTTGGCCCTTGAGTGGATTTTTGGAGTGATGGAAGGGGTCCTTGGTTTGTATTTTGAAGTAGTGGAATAGACCCTTGGTTTGTAGTAGAACCTTGGTTGTTGTTTAGACTTGGGGTCTTTCATGAGATAATGCACACCTTTCTAGGGTTATTTGGTGGAGATTGATTTGATGAAGGTGCACTTTGGAATTGGAATGAGGTCCCTTGGTTTTTGTTTTGGGATGTGGGTATGGAACTTTGGTTTGCATTTTGGTTCAAGGGTGTGTGACTTTGAATCAAAGGTGTGGGACCTTGTGATGTGGACCCTCGATTTTTTTTTTGAAAGAGAGGATTCGTGAAAGTCTTACCCATGGTGTTTGATGAACTACCAAATGTGAAAGTTGGACTTTGTGTAGTGGCATGAGTTGGGATATTTGGAATGTGTGTTGTGGTGGTAGTGGTCATGTGTGTAGTTGTCCCAAGGGGTATGTTTACTATTTTTTGTGATGAAGGCATGCCAAATGTATTTCCAGTTCCTTGTTCTATGATGGTTGATACTGTATCTAAGGGTTAAATTTAGGTTAGATTAGATGTTAGCAAATCAACAATGCATATAAACCCAAAGAACTATGAAGTACAAAGGAAATTAAAAGAAAGAACGATTATACATGTTCCTCGAATCTTCCATGATTACCTCCATAGCACCTCATAGCTTGCAGCATGTGATTGATGCCCTCAGATTGAGTGTGTGAGCATTTCGACTATGAAATTGTCTTATGCAAGTTTTGAAGGATTTAAATATGAAACTATGCCTATGCCTATGACAAAATGACTCAAAGAACTCTAAGTCTTAATATGCCAGAATAATTGTAATCTATGTGTGTAATATAAAAATGAGAGCAAAATAGCATTTTATAGAAAATGCCATTTTGAATGGATGGATGAGATCGATTTTCGACAGAGACCTAAAATCAGAGGACAAGTTTAAATCTGATAATCCCTAATTAGGGTTAGGGCAACATCCTTAAACGAGTGGTCGAGATGTCATCTAAGAAGATCGAATCGGTGGTGGAGAATAAATGAGATAATTAATTAGAAAAATAAAGATTTTCGAAAATCAGAAAGATAAAGATTGCCTGATTTGTGAGATTTGAAAAATCAATAAGGGTTGAACTGAAGATCAGATTTGAAAAATCAAGAATCTTCCCGATTACTTGATTTTTAGAGGAATATTACCATTTTGAATTAAATTAATTCAAAATATGGATTTTTTGAAATAATAAATAATCAATTTTTAGATTATTTACTAAAATAAACTGACAGTTAAGAATGTGAAATCATTTTAAATAATTAACTTATTTAAAATGAGAGAAATGTTAATTTTGACAATTAAATAATTAAAGATAATTATTTAATTTAGCAGATATGATTAATAATTAAATAAATTAATCAATTCATTTAATTATGACAATTAGTGACATATTAAATAAATAAATAAAATTTATTTATTTAATAATCAAGAAGAAATGAATGAAGAAAGGTAACTAAATAAATTAAGAAAATTATTTAATTAGGGAAGACTTAGACAATTAATGACGTATTTAATAAATAAATAAAATTTATTTATTTAATAGTCATGAAGAATAAAATGACATGAATTAATTAAATAATTATGAGTTATTTAATCAATAGTTGAATGTGGACCACGGACATAATTAAGATGTCATAATTATGCTAGGATGAAAGTGGTAAAAATAGAGCTTGCAAGCTTAAGTCATTTTTAAGTGTCTACATTTTTCCCCTCTTTATCATAATGTAACATGTTGCATTGTGACAAAGAAAATAAGCCAAAGTCATGCCCCAGTGAAGGTATAGAGTAACAATGCCCCCTCAGGAATTTTTCAAATTTTGGGCCGGCACAGAAAAAATTGGGAAGGGTCCCGATAAGTCAATTTGATGAGCAGAAAGACAGTGGCGCGGATGGTTTTGGAGTCTGACATGTTTAAGACAGCCAACAGGGTGGTCAAAGTTGGTCAAATGAGCCTCCAGTAACAACCTAGTTGACAAATTTCATTTTGACTTTATAAATAGGTTGACAAAGGGGTAAAAGTCAATTCATTTCCACTATTCACTTTGCAAATTTTGAGAGCTCAGAGCGAAAAGGATTGCAGCGAGGATGGTGATTCCAGTGACAGAGCACCGCGACGAGATCGCGCGGACCTACAGGTGGCCAGAGGGCTCAGAGCCAGTGGTATGTACCCCTAACCCCCTTTGTATTTTTCTCATTTTTCGTGTCAAAAGTAGGGTTTTAGTACGAACAACGAATGTGCTGCGACGCATATGCGTGCGCGTAAGCCGCATTTGACTTCGCTTTCGACGCATTTGATGCCTCGCGACGTAAGTGCAAGGGTAGTTTAGGGCAGGCCAAGGCTTTGTGACACATTTGCCAAAAACTGTGATGCATTCGCCTTATTGAGCTGCATTCGAAAGTTAGAATGTCACAATCGTCATTTTGCGACGCAATCGCCTATTTAAACAATGCATTTAAATGAAACGACGCAAGTGTCATATATCGTGATGCAAGTGCTATGATGCGGTGCATTTGAGCTACCGAATGATGCAATTGACATGTCGCAAAGCATTTGAAGTACAAAATGACGCATTCGATGTTTTGTGACGCAATTGCAGTCAATGAGACGCATTTGACGTTGACTTTGACTAGGGCTAATTTTGATGCTTTTGAAATTTGAAATGCTCTTGATAATTCTGACAATTGTCTAGAAGGTACTAACGCATTGTTTGGCTTTGTGCAGAGACAGCTAGCCCCTATTTACACACGAGAGAGCAGACTGACGACCTTTCGGTTTGTTGATCAGTTGACTCCGCGGGAGCGACGATGACTGATGTGGCTAGGTTTGTTTTATATTGCCTATATGCCCGCTATTCGGTTAAATAAGGGACTATTGATTGTACTATGTGAGCGATGGCATTCGGAGACATGCTCTTTCCACTTGTCTACGGGAGAGGCGACCATTACACTTGAGGATGTGTACCGCATTCTACGCGTGTCGATCCAAGGAGAGCAGATCATCTATGACCCTCACCATGGCCATCAAACCTTCACAGCATACTACTAGGATGAGGGCGTAGGACTTGGCATCCAAGGTTACGAGATTTGTTGGGAGTTTATGGCAGAGCATTATGCTCGTTTCAATGCATTGCTGGCGACACTAATTGGTGGAATATTAATTCCTGACTGTCGCGGACATGGGTTCCCTATTGGCTGGGGAGATGTCTTAGTTGGGATGAGGTGGGACAAGACAGTTTATGTATGGGGCCCTTGTTTATTGGGCACACTCTACCACCAGTTGCACGAGGTTTTCTACAGGAGGGCAAAGAGTATATCATGTGGCACCACACTGATGATGATTTGGGCTTGGGAGCACATAGCGATATTTCAACCTCCCATTCAAAGACCACAGCTGACCGAGGGGATGCCCTATGCCTATTAATATGTTGATGCCTTACAGCAGACACGGATGGGAGAGACAGATTGGTGGCACCATCGGATTGATACCATGGTGTAATTCATCTGGAGACCATACAGAGACTTCTAGTAGTGGGATGATGAGGTGGACCATCTCAACCTATGCAGACAGTATCGGTACCTGATTGGCAGGATAGTGCAGAGCCAGTTGATCATAGAGATGTATTTGTCGCAGCGTGTCCTCAGACAGTTTGGAGAGCAACAGGGTGTACCTGCAGGCACAGCTGAGTATGCTTGGTCCTCCAGAGAGGTAGCTTGGGGGCCAATGATTCTAGTAGCATTCACCAAGCAATAGATCGATGGGCTAGGAGCCTAGCAGTGGGGATGGAGAGGTGGGATTGCAGATCCCGAGACCACATCTGACTATGACCTATGGTGGTAGGCACATAGACCAGTGCCACTGATAGTCCGAATGGGCCAGCACCTATGGACAGGAGGTCAGTCATACCACATATGTCGAGGGCCAGGCGAGGAGGTAGAGACGGTGATAGAGGCAAAGGTCGAGGGAGGGATGGAGGCAGGGGGAGGGATGGAGGCCGGGATGGAGGGAGAAATGGAGACAGGGATGGAGGGCGGGGTGGAGATGATGGGGATGATGGAGGAGATGGTCGAAGATGGAGGAGAGATGGTCAGAGAAATGATAGAAGGGTGTGCCCACGTGTGGTGAGAGTAGCATTAGATGTTATCCCATAGGTGGCCAAGGAAGGGGAGAGAGAGGAGGAGGAGCATGAGGCAGGAGGGGGAGGAGGAGAGACAGGAGGAGCCAGCGGCAGAGGAGGAGGATGTGGCGAGGGAGGAGGAGAGACAAGAGGAGGATGTGGCGGGGGAGGAGAGATAGGAGGAGGAGAGACAGAGGAGGAGCAGTCGAGGCAGGAGGAGGAGGCCAAACAAGATGAGGAGGCCAGACAGGAGGAGGATGCAGATGTGGATGTGGGAGTCAGTGGAGAGGATGTTGCAGAGGATGATGATGATGATGCCATGGACGAGGCTGAGAGACTTCTTAGATGTAGGATGGTGGAGGGAGAGGAGGGGATATCGTCTCCATCGACATTACCCCAAGATGCCACGACAGACCAGAGGGTGGCGGATCTTCAGAGGAACTAGATGAGAGTGCAGTAGAGGTCAGGGCACTGCGGGCAGAGCTAGAGGTGGCTCGGGTAGAGCGGGATTAGGCAGTGATCCGTCAATAGGACTCATTTCAGTGGTGTGTATATTTTGCAGCATTATGTATAGGGCCCTCTGGGGATATAACTCGTGAGCTTGCCAGGGTGAGCACTCGGTTGGGATAGTACAAGACTCTATACGAGTAGGAAATGCCATCTGAGTGATGAGATCCTACACTGTCGTGCTCATAGACGAGGACAGGTAGTGGTCAGAGGTCTGGGAGTGGGAGTGGCAACAGGAGCCATACCAGTGTAGGAGGATCCACCTCCTCAGGGCACACATTAGGGCACAGGTCCCACCACTCACACAGGCATGCCTTGAGTCATCATTTGAGCCATAGTCATGGGTCCACTAGTTCAGGGTAGAGATCAGCACAGAGGTAGCCACCAGTGGCAGATCCTTCAGTCTCACAGAGTCAGGCCGTAGTGTCATCACAAGTGTCCATTACCGTGGAGATGATGCCATTAGTGTCAGTTCCATTGGTTGCATAGACAAAGGCTGCTACAGGTCCACCCATTATCTCAGCACCAGTCGTAGATCCTTAGCCACCACACTCTTCGCCACGAGGGGATGATGAGAGCCTCCCCTAGGGGCATGTTTGCTATATTTGTTTTTATGTTATGACACAGTATGTATAGACCACTGAGCTTGCGAGCTCCATTTTTGGGATATCTATTGACTCTATCCTGTGACATTGTATATTTTTTAGATGATATTCTATGATGATGCAGTTTTGATGTGGGCCACATGTGTGTTATGCGATGCTATTTGATTTATGCATTATGATATATGTGATGTGATGTGTTATGTATGTTGTTGATTTATGATGGGTGGTGGTATTATTTATATGTCTTGTTATGTATGTCATGTGATTCTTTCTTATGATACGATGCCATGATGATGCAATGCTTATTTATATGTTATGTTGATTTTGTGATGCATAATGTATTTACGTCAATGGATGCCCTGTTTATGATTATGTTAATGCAATATGCAATGAAATGTATATGATTTAATGTTATGAATGTTGTATGTAGGGTCCTAATGCAATATTTATATGATCATGTATGCACTTATGTTTTTTGTATGTCAGAGGATATCATCGCGAGATGGATGAGAGAAGATGACCAAACCAAGGAGAGAAGATGACCAGACTGAAGGAGATGCATGTTAGTTCCTAGACCAAATCCTTCAAAGCTTTACCATAGGAATTTTTATATTTATTACTCTTAATCATCACTGGGAAGACTGTTGTAATGGCCAACAAACATCGTGATATGACATAAATCAAGGTGTGCAAGGTCGTACCATCACATAAGACAAGCAGTCACAGACAAGGATGATCATGACTCATACTAAGGGCACAATTGCCCCTGTCTTTTTGTCATAATCAACCACAACCAGAAAAGACAAGAAGGACAACTCATGAAACGCCATTGCTTCTCTAAATCCTATTTCCAGGACATCCTTGAGAAACTAGCATCATGATTGCCAAAATACAAAAATAGAGCCATTATCATGATACGTCGGTTCTTTTCTAAATCCCAAAATCAGGACCTCACTGAGAAACTAGTAATCATGTGTGTCAAAAGTCAAGACAAGCGTCATGATACGTCGTTGCTCCTCTAAATCTTGTTATTGGGATCTTGTTGAAAAACTATTAACATGATAAAAGCTAAAAGACAAGTGCCAAGTGTTTTCCAAGTGTGTCTAGATACCCATTGTTTTAATGTCAAGATGTCATGTTTGATGATGATGAGATGTTGGGGTGTCAGAGTTTTGACGATGCCAGGATGACGAATGTCAAAAATTGCCAAATTCAGGAAGGACACATCCTGAATAAATGATTGCCATACATTGTTTTAGGAGTTTTCTCATTTGGAAAATGATTTGTCCTGACCTGAAGGCTTTTTACATGTGTTCCAGTGGAATTCCATGAACCCTAATGGACTGACCTAGTGCAGCCTCGAGGGCTCATCGACAGATGGCCTTGCCTACATCATACACTCAGAAAACTCGTAGTTCGACACAACCAATGACTTTTTCTAGATGACCAAAGATTGCGCCATGCTTTTATTTTGACCAACCTAAAAGGACTGACCTAATGTCTCGGGGACTCGAAAATGAGTCTTTCCTACGTAGCAAATGCGCAGAGACAACATAGTTCGGACAAATGACAAGGACTGATTGATTGACATGACAAACTTGACAAGAGATGGTTGTGTGTTTGCGTTCTTCGAGCAATTTGACATCTTGTTGTGGTTTTCTTCAGGATGTTTTCTTTTCTTTTTTTCGGTTTTTAGGTCTTTCTTTAGGACATTTTGTGATGTTTTTGGTCTTTTTTCAAGACTTTTTGCAATGTTTTTGGTCTTTTTCAGGACTTTTTTTGATTTTTTGGTCTTTTTCCAAGACTTTTTTTGATTTTTAGGTCTTTTTTCAAGACTTTTTCTAATTTTTTAGGTCTTTTTTCAGGACATTTTAGCAATTGCCAAAACCATGCGTGACATCCACTGCAGTTACATGATAAAAAATTTGCCCCCAGTCAAGTCTAAGACTTAGCCAATTTTAAAGGATGTGAAAGGGATGTGCCTGCGGTACTAGATGGACAGGATAAAGGACTTGATGTCAACCGTTTATCAACCATGATAGGAAAGGTATGATGTCATGGTGATTGGTGTGATAGTGACAGGAAATGTGTTCCATCGTAGGCCTAGGTAGATGAAGTAGCAGTAGATGGATGAGCAATGATTGACTACGCATGGTGCCTGTTTGTCAGGTTTTCACCATGGTACATATCCAAAGCACCTGTTTGCCAAGTTTTCACTATTGGACGAATCATTTTTCTTTACTATTTTTTTCATTTTTTTATTTTTTTTGGTGCTGACAAGACCCCTGTTTGTCAGGTTTTCATCAAGGCAACGATTTTTTTACCATTTTTCAATTTTTTTGTATTTTACAATTTTCAGCTCGATCTCCTGATGCTATGCATAGAAATTTTGGAGATGTAAACTATTGATAGGCTCTGTCAGTTGTTCACCATCTAGAGTCACCAGCTGATAAGCTCCAGAACCAAAAGAAGATACGATGACGTAAGGACCCAACCAATTTGGTTCAAACTTGTCTAGATTTTCTCTGTTAGCCTGGTTCTTAGGGTTCTACATGAGGACTAAATCGCCAATGTCAAACTTCCTGACTATAACCTTCTTGTTGTAACTGTGACAGAGACGGTTTTGATACACTTGTAAATGGTTTAGGGATTTTTTCCTTCTTTCCTCTAACATCTACAACTCGTGCAAGCGCGACTGTCTATACTCCTCATCATCAGTTAAACCCTTCAGGGAGACTCGTAAAGAATGAATTTCAACCTCAATGGGCAAGATGGCCTTAGCTCCAAAGACCAGGGCGAAAGGAGTGGCTCCTGTAGGCGTACGAATACTAGTGCAGTAAGCCCATAGAGCAGGGTTGAGTTGTATATGCCAGTCGCGGCTAGCATCATTGATAGTCTTTTTGAGGATTTTAACAATGGTTTTATTTGACGCCTCAGTTTGACCATTTCCTTGTGTGTAATACGGAGATGAAAAATGGTGTTGGATGCGAAATCGCTCACATAACTCACGAACATCTTGGTTTTTAAACGGACGTCCATTGTTAGTGATGATGGATTGTGGAAGGCCATACCGGAAAATGATGTAGTTGAGAATGAATTTGGATATTTGTTTGTCGGTTATGTATGTCAGAGGGATGGCTTTGATCCACTTCGTAAAATACTCAGTGTCGGTGATGATGAATTTGTGGCCATTGGATGAGGTAGGATGGATCTTACCCACGAGGTCAAGTCCCCATTGAGCGAAGGGCCAAGGAGAAGTGATCGGCCAAAGTTCTTGCACTAGAGCGTGGATCAAATCACTGTGAATCTGGCATTGGCGACAAGTCTTGACATATTCTCTTGCATCCTTTTCAATGGTCGGCCAATAGTACCCTAGTCTCATTACTTTCTTGGCTAGAGTAGGACCACTCGAATGAGACCCACATATACCGTCATGTACTTCGCGTAAGGTTGTACGTGCTTTGTTGGTATCGAGACATCTAAGGAGGGTGTCATCAAAGCTACGGCGGTAAAGGGTGTCACTGACGATGGCATATCTTGCAGCTTTTCGGATGAAGGACTTCCTCTCGTTATTAGACAGGTTGGGTGGAATGGTTTTAGACTTAAGGTAGTCATAAATATCTTGGTACCAACGAGAGTCAGGACCAACAAGTTCACAGACCATCTCTAACTCCGGAATGTCATAGGCAGGGACCAACAATTGTTCTATTAGGAATTCCAGCTAAGACATAATGCTTGGTATGTCGAGGAGAGAGCCTATTGTAGCCATGGCATCTGTCACTTTGTTTTGTGCTCTCAGAACTTGTTCGAAAGTCACCATATGAAAGTACGTTTGAAAATTGTCAACCATTCATTTGTATGGCATCAGTTTCTCATCTTTTGTGTCATAGTCATCATTAACTTGGTTGATGACTAATTGAGAATCTCCATAGACATGCAATGCTCTAGTTTTCCATTTTATTGCCATTCTAAGTCCTGTAACTAGTGCCTCGTATTCCGCCACATTGTTTGTGCATGGGAAAGAAATGCGGAAAGACTTAGGAATGGAGTCTCCTGGAGGGGTGATGAACAAGATTCCTGCCCCTGAGCCATGATTTGTGTGTGATCCGTCAAAGTAGAGTTGGCAAGGTGACTTAGGTTTCGTATGGAATATTGACTCATCTAGAAAATCTACCACTAACGGGTGATCACTTTGTAAAGGTGCATCCGCCAGCTGGTCTACTATGACTTGTCCTTTTATTGCCTTTCTTTCTACATATTGAATGTCATATTCGCTCAGAATCATGACCCATTTTTCCAGACGTCTTGTTAACGATGCCCAACTTAACAAATATTTGAGGGGGTCGATCTTTGCTACTAGTTGTGTCTGATGGCTCAACATATAATGTCTTAGTTTTTCTTTTGCAAAGACCACGGCTAGGAAAGCTCATTCAATTGATGTATAGTTCAGTTCATACCCGACCAATGTCCAAATGATGTAATATATAGCTCTTTCTTTTTCTTCTTGGTTGTTTTGTGCAAGTAATGCCCCCAGTGTTGAATTAGTTGCTGAGATGTATAGGATCAATGGTTTTTCGTCAATGGGTGGCATGAGGATTAGCGGTGACAGTAAGTAATCTTTGATTTTCTGAAAGGCTTCTTGGCATTTATCTATCCACACAAAGGGGATTCCTTTGTGCAACAGATATTGGAATGGGTGACACTTGTCAGCCAATTGTGCTATGAATCGTTGAATGGATTGTACCCTGCCTTGTAGGGTTCTGAGTTCACTGATTCCTCTGGACGAAGGCATGTCTATGATGGCTTTTACTTTTGTTGGATCGACCTCAATGCCTCTTCGAGAAACTATGTATCCCAAGAGTTTACCTGATGTTACACCGAAGACACATTTCTTAGGATTTAGCCAGACTTTGTATTCTTCCAGTCTCTTGAAAATTGTGTCTAACACCTTCAGATGATCTTTTCTTGTTACTGATTTAGCCAATAGGTCATCTACATAATCTTCCATTATTTTATACATCATGTCATGAAATATTGTGGTCATAGCCCTCTGATATGTGGCACCTACATTTTTGAGACCGAATGGCATGACATTCCAACAATATGTACCCCATGGGCAAGTAAATGTCATTTTGTGCTGGTCTTCTGGGGCAATGTGAATCTAATTATAGCTGAAGAAACCATCCATGAGGGACAGCATCTCATATCATGTTGTGAGGTCAACTATGATATCAATATTCGGTAAAGGAAAGTCATCTTTTGGGCATGCCTTATTTAGGTCTCTAAAATCTATACAGACGCGGATCATCCCATTTGGCTTTGTTACTAGCACCAGGTTAGATATCCATTCAGCATAATCAATAGATCGTATGAATCCAGCATCTAGAAGTCTCTTCAACTCAACCTTGACCAATAGAGCGACCTGAGGATGCATTTTGTGTAACTTCTGTTTAACTGGTTTGGCATTAGGAAATAGTGGCAGATGGTGCAGAACCAGTTTTGGGTCTAATCCTGGCATGTCAACATAGGACCATGCGAAGTTTATTTTACGTTCTGCAAAGAATTTATGAAATTTCAGTCTCTCTTCCTCAGTCGGGGATGCAGCAAAGAGGACCATTTTGGGATCTTCTATAGTTGATATGTTGTCTTCTATGGTGTCTTCTATAAGCATAGTTGATTTCTCCTGTGTTACGGGAAGAAATTTCAGTCCTCCATCTTTGGGCACCTCAGAGAGGTTCTCACCCACAGATACATCCTTTGTTTTTACTTTTTTGTCGTCAAAAGGTGCCTTTCGATTTTCACCTAAAGAAATTTCATTTTTTATTTTATTTTTAATTTTAATTTTGTGACTGGAGGACAGAGCAGTCTCGCTGAAGTAGGTTGTACAATCTAAGTCAATGGTGAATCTTGACTTGTGATCACCACTAGGTATTCCCTCACGTAATCCCATAAACTCTGCAATTGCCTCATCATTCTGAAAGGTGTCCAGGACTGGTGGGCCTTGTTGGTCCCAATCGACTAGTTGGGGATAAACTAGAGAAATGCCATCGTCAGTGTTGGTGAATTGAGGGGAGGATGCAGAAAGCATGCAGATGGATTCAATGATATTGTAGATGAGATTATCATCATCCAACTCCACATCGGACTCTATCCAATATTCCCCTTCACTAGTCTCATATTCGTTGTCAAAATAAGGGGTGAAGGACTTAAAGTCATGGTTGTCAATGTCGTCTGGTACTTCAAATGGATTGGACTGAAGGGATTCAGATGGTGGGTCTTGTATGTCATGGGGAGTGGTAATGGGACTTTGACTATTTGGTGCCTGATCAATTTTAAATGTTTTCCAAAATCTTTGTTTAGAGGTCAGTTCCCCTATTTTGACAAACAAATCATTGAGGAAACAGTCGCTTAAGGATCGTTCTGAGCCAAATTCCCACTCTTGGGAGTCAGTTTCGGTAAGGATTTCCTTAGCAATCTCGACACTTTCTAAAGCATGCACTCGCTCACTCGAAAGTCTAATGGTACGTCGATCGTCATTTTCGGGCGATCCAAACCCTAATCCAAGATACTTTGGTATTTTGAAAGGTTTTATGGGCTCTCTTCGTCCAGTTATATTTTTGCCTAGGCCACTAGTGCCATCGTAGCCTTTAGCCTTCATTATGTCATATCCCTTGTCATATTTCTTAACTGGTAATGGGGGTAGTTCGACCATATCTTTATAGAGCCATCCTATGATATCAGCAAGGTCCTCGTTACTCATGTCTCCCCATTTGATGAAAACTATTTTTGGTGGAACTTTGAAAATTTCTTTGGGTTCCATTCTAAAACATGGCCGACCATAGACCTTCGAAGACTTGGGTGTTGTTGTGATGCTATATGCCGTATGTAGTTTGAATTCTCCACAGCCGAGGTCCTAGATCTTGACAGTGGTTTCAGCCTTAGGGTTTGCGGAAGATGGTGGTGTGGCGGAAGACGTGGATGGAGTGGATGTGGAAGATGATGCGAGTGTGGATGGGTCAATGTATTTGGAAGACAAGGGGCCAGAAGCCTCTCAATTGATAGGCACTCAGTTTTCAGAAATACCCCTTAGGTTGGTACAATATTGAAAAGGGTCAGGGTCGCCATATATAGTGATTTTTGTGCCGTCAAATGGGAATTTTAAGCATTGGTGATATGTGGATGGAACGTATTTTAAGGCATGAATCCATGGGCGACCGAGTAAGATGTTGTAAGGTAATTCTAGATCCAGGACTTGGCAGGTTGTATCCACAATGATTGGTCCCACTCTGATAGGAAGAGAAATAATGCCTCGTGAAGAGCATTCTTCGTCATCATATGCTTTGATCACTATACTCTTTGTAGGGTCTATGCATGCATCAGAAAATCCTAGAGCCTTAACCAGTTTCAAGGAACATATGTTCAATCCTGCTCTGCCATCTACCAAAACTCTTCTGACCTTGTGCTTATGGACGAAATTTTCAATGTGCAATGCATTGTTATGGTTGGTCTTAGGTGACGAGTAGTCTTGATCAAAAAAGGTGACATGGTGAGGCGTAGTGAGGTATCCCACCATGGTCTCAAACTGATTGACATCAATATCCTTGGGGACTGATGACTCTTGCAAGATTTTATCTAGTATAGCCTTATGTGTGGGAGAGATGCGAAGCAGCTTGAGTATAGAAATTTGTGCGGGAGTTTTTCCAAGCTGGTTGATAAGTTGAACTGACTCTTTGGTTGCCACTATTTTTTGGTCAAGACAGATTTTGACTATTTAGGAGATGGGCCAGGTATGGTGATTTTGAGTTGCCTAGTGGGAGGCGGACCAGCTATGGTGACCTTGCCACTTCGAGTAGTAGCATTGCATTGAGGTGCTCTCTTGACCGTAATGGTATTGATGTATTCATCGTTAGGTCGGACATTATTTATAATAGGTCCACCAGAATAGTCATACTTGGTGCGGGAAAAGTTAGCTTGATTATTGTTTATTTGTGGACCTGACGTGGAAGCATTATTAGAACCATGGTCTTGTAGTGGGTTCTTATGAATAGTATGATCTGAATTGGAGGAAAATTGTGATCCACCTACCTCAATGATACGACTCTCAATAGGATCTTGTACTAGGTTTTTTAGTTGTCGACAGGTAGAGGTTTTATGTCCTTTTTCCTGATGATAATCGCAAAATGCATTATCATCCCACCATGCTTGTTTGAATTGTTTTGGGTCATATGGTTTTGGTTCTTGAAGTGTGATGACACCATTCTGGAGGCATTTCTTGAGGACTTCTTCAATGGGTTCACCCAAGGGAGTGAATGTGCGACCCCTGGGGAATTGTCTCATTTGATGGTATTGTCCTCGATTGTTTTGGCCGCTTTGGTTGTTTGAAGGGACATTGGTAGGGGGTGTCAATATCATTGTTGGTTTTTTTTGCGGTTGAACCCCCTTTAGGGCCAGTACAGGACCCATAGTGTTGGCAACCTTGGCATCAACAACACCGTCATTTGTAACATGTTTATTTTTTACCCAGTATTTATTTTTGTCAGTGGGAGGATTGACATTAGTGTTTTTAGGACCGTATCTTAGTTCTCCCTTTGTGATAAGGGATTTCTCAATCTGTACACCTTTTTCAACTAGGTCTATGAAGGTTATGCAAAAATGCACTTGCAATGCATATTTTAGGGGGCCCAGAAGTGTTTGAACGAACATGTCCACCTTTTCCTTTTCGGGTATGTCGATGTGACACTGACTAGTTAGACTTCTCCATTTTTGAAAGAATGGGATGAATGTCTCACCGACATCCTCTTGCGTGAGATTGCACAAGCTAGTAATAGAGGTGTCCATGTCAATGTTGTACGCGTAATTTTTTATGAATTTTTGTTTAAGCTCATTCCATGTTTGGATATCCTTTTGAGTGGAAAACCATTCAAGGGCACGACCTTCAAGACTTTTAGAAAATAGTCTCATCAGGTATTTTTTTTCATAAGCGACGTCCATACAATTGGTTGCAAACTTGCGGACATGTTTGATGGGTTTTGTCTTTCCTCTGTACTTGGTAAAATTAGGTGACACATATCCCTGAGGAAATGGTGGCATGTATAAGTTCATGTTGAAGGGATATACGTTTAGGTCATATGACACTTTTGATTTCTTGCTAGATATTTGTATCTTTTCTATGGTCTTCTCTAGACCCATTAGTTTTGCTTGTAAGGCATCTATTACAGGGTCATTTGTGGTCCCATACATTGGATTGATTGGTACGCCATAGGTCTCTGTTTGTTGTGCGTAGATATTGGTGTATTGTGGAGGGATGGATTGTTGTGACATGTATGATGTGTTTGGATTGGCATGTTGTTGGTATTGAAAGTTTGGATTGGGGGTATGTTGGTGAGTATGAATGTGGGATGAGTATGTTGGGATGTGTCCCCCAGCCATTTGTGTCGATATTTGGGGAATATGGTGACCATGAACATTGTGATGTGCTAATGATGCCATGGGTTGTGTGTTTTGAATACCTTGTCCAAATTGTTGGGTTTGGACAAGGGGAATGGTCGTATTTTGTTCTTGGGATTTGATGGTATTGGACAGCGTTGACATGTTAACATTTTTTTGTTGTCCTTGAATAAAGATACGTCATTTACCTCCACCCAAAGGATTTTGTGAGTTACCAATGAGAGGGTATGATGAAGGTGTACTCGTGGTATTAGACATAGTTGTCAACAGAGGATTTGTGTGACTTGATGATGCCCTCGTGGCATTTACTGTAGTGGTAAAGAGAGGATTGGAATAACTTTCCCACATTGTCGAGGAGCCAAAGGTGGTTCCAGCCGATTGTGACAGTGTTGTGGATATTGTGGGCACTATGATAGATTGTGATCCTCCAATGGATGTAGCGTTTATTGAGTTGGAGGTGTTTGGAAAGTTGCAGGTAGCATGCACGGTCAATGTAGTGTCAAAGAAAGTATTTCTCGTAGTGTTTGGAGGTTGACCACTATTTGACATGTTATGCGCGTTGTTGACATTAGGGTCCGGAGATGTTGATCTCAACGTGTTAATGTCGAATCCATGGGGTAACTTAGCTCCTTGACTTAAGAGTATGGCCAAATATTTGTCTATGTCATATAGGACCATTTGTTCCACGAATTGAGAGGCCTGTGGATCTTGTGTTGCTACCTCTAGGTTTTCCTCAAGTATTTTTCTATATACATCCTTACGTAAGAATGATTCAAAGGGACTGTTTGGTGAGGATGGTATTTTTGTGAGAGGTTGATTATTCGCGTTGCCAAATGGATCGTCAAAAGTCCAATTTGGGTCATACGTGTGATTTTTGACATTGGAAGTGGAGTCTTGTCCAAAGTTTTCCATTTGTCGTTTATGTTTTTGGAGTCTAGTTTCCACCATAAAATGAGATTGCTCAAATGAAAATGACAACTAAATGCAAGGATGACAACATGCAAGGTCTAGGTTCAAAATGAGGACTAGGATGAATAATATTTTTGGATTTTTGGGAATAAAATATGCAAGGTATAAACTAGAATGCAATTTGGAGAAAATGATACCTAAACACTTCTAAGCTCAATCTTTTCTTTCGATTTCGGTTACTAAAGGACTTGTTGAAAATGACAAAATGACAGGGTCAAAATGACAAGTGAGTTTTCCTAACTAGACTTTTGAGTTGGAAAATCTCACAAAAGGGAAAATGATTGAAAAAGGGAATGATGATTAAGTCGAAGATAACCTGGTTTCAGAAGCAACGACGTTGCAAATTGTGTTGAGATTTGCCTAATCCAAAGTATGCAAGTATTAAAACCTAGGGACAAGCTAATGCCTAATGTATGTAACTAAAAAAAATTAAGGATGAAACCTATGGTCAAGAATGCAAACTAATGGTCAAAAGTTTTAAGCAATTTCAAAGTTGGTTTCTGACAAAATCCCTTTGGAAACAGTGTTTGACAAAATATTGACAAGATGTAGACTCATATTTGACTTGGTATCAGGGTTTTACTTGTGACAGGAAACTGCATCGTTTGAGGCCTCAAATGCGTCACAGTGTCTCAAATGCGGTTTGGTTTGAGCGAATGCAGCTCTGGGACTAAAAAATGTGACTTAGTTTTGCAGATGCGGCTCTGTGAGGTTCAGATGCGTCATGACACAGATAGATGCAGTGTTTGAGAGATCAAATGCGGTTTAACAGTGTGATTGAGTCTCAATATTTTCAAATGTGTCTCAGAACATCGAATGCGGTTCAATAGATGCAACACAATTTTTTAAAATTGAGTTTCTTGACGTATTGAGGGCAAATTTGATCTGTCTAATGGTAAATGTTTTGTCCAGAATTGTAAATGTGGTGAATAATGTTTGAGAAATCCAACAAGCACTTGACAAGCACAATGTTTTGAGTGTAAGCAAGCTCACATAAGACAAATACAATCCTAAAATTCCAATAGGCCAAGGGTTTGTATACTTGATATAGCCCACTGATATACCCTAGATTGGTGCTAAACACCTTTTCCTTCTCAAGAGCGGATAGCTTAGAATTTTGGTGGCATTGGCTCCCCTCCACGGCTCATTAATGTTATTTGAACACACCAAATTCGGATTCTTGGGTAGTGACCTCCCAAGAATTGCTATCTCTACTCAAGGGGATCAGTAGTGAGTGTCTTCAGGCATGATATTGTACCCTGCACTATATCAAGCAACAGCCAAAAAAGGTTGGACTCTAAAACAAAAGGTGTTTAGTACGGGCATTCCATTCGTAGGGCATGATCCATGAGGTGAGAGTCCCCTTTCGGATCCATCTTGTCAGAATCATACGCGTGATTCTTGGGCTTTCCCCAAGAATCCACTTTTATATACCGGTTGGAAGTCCCTCGGGTTCAGGGTGCTACCGGTCTGAGTCGTCCTGGGGTGAGTACTTTTTCCGACCGAAACAGGCCCAAGTTCTAGAGTTAGTAACCGTTTCTCTTACACCCAGGATCGCTCGAAAGCACAAGGGGAGAGGATACTTCGATTACTAAGTCGTGAGGGTAATAATACATAAAAATGGGTCTAGTTTTCTGATCACCAAGTTTTCACAAGGTGAGAGCATAATCACCTACCGTTTTGCAAACACATTCAAACAAAGTAGAAACACAAGTTTATTTTAATTGCACTAAAAGGAAATGTGTACTAATCTAAGAAAAATATAGGCACAATGTTTTAGTGTTCATTCTTCGACATTCGAGTCTGCAAGACCACAAGTTAGTAGTTTGAATATATGCCTTTGACCCACGAAAAAATCCAATGCCACATGCTACAAACCCTGATTAGTAATACGAAAAATAGAAAAATAGAAAACAGAAATAGACATCAACAAAAAAAAGACAGAAACCAGAAAGCCAACAAAAATAAAATTCACCAGGTGAATGTGTCACAGAATATTGAATGCATCACGGTCTGACAGACAAATGCGTCATGCTTCTTTCGTATGTAGTGTTTCATACCTTGAATGCATCATGTCAGAGCTATTGCGTCGTTGTGGCCCTCGAAAGTGGCATGATGCATCATATGCAACTTGGGAAAACGTAAATGCAATACACCCATACCTGTACCTGCAAAAACAACATAAAACAAAAAAAAGAACGTACGGAAAACATAAAATAGGAAACATCGAGTTCACCAATGTATCTAAGGGTTAAATTTAGGTTAGATTAGATGTTAGCAAATCAACAATGCATATAAAACCAAAGAACTATGAAGTACAAAGGAAATTAAAAGAAAGAACGATTATACCTATTCCTCGAATCTTCCATGATTACCTCCATAGCACCTCATAGCTTGCAGCATGTGATTGATGCCCTCAGATTGAGTGTGTTCGACTATGACATTGACCTATGCAAGTTTTGAAGGATTTATATATGAAACTATGCCTATACCTATGACAAAATGACTCAAAGAACTCTAAGTCTTAATATGCCAGAATAATGTAATCTATGTGCGTAATCTAAAAAATGAGAGCAAAATAGCATTTTATAGAAAATGCCATTTTGAATGGACGGACGAGATCGACTTTCACCAGAGACCTAAAATCAAAGGACAAGATTAAATCTGATAATCCCTAATCAGGGTTAGGGCAACATCCTTAAACGAGTGGTTGAGATGTCATCTAAGAAGATCGAATCGGCGGTGGAGAATAAATGAGATAATTAATTAGAAAAATAAAGATTTTTGAAAATCAGAAAGATAAAGACTGCCTGATTTGTGAGATTTGAAAAATCAATAAGATAAGGGCTGAACTGAAGATCAAATTTGAAAAATCAAGAATCTGCCCGATTACTTGATTTTTGGAGGAATATTACCATAATTCAAAATATGGATTTTGTGAAATAATAAATAATCGATTTTTAGATTATTTACTAAAATAAGCTGACAGTTAAGAATGTGAAATCATTTTAAATAATTAACTTATTTAAAATGAGAGAAATGTTAATTTTGACAATTAAATAATTAAAGATAATTATTTAATTTAGCATATATGATTAATAATTAAATTAATTAATCAATTCATTTAATTATGACAATTAGTGACATATTAAATAAATAAATAAAATTTATTTATTTAATAATCAGGAAGAAATGAATGAAGAAAGGTAACTAAATAAATTAAGAAATTTATTTAATTAGGGGAAGACTTAGACAATTAATGACATATTTAATAAATAAATAAAATTTATTTATTTAATAATCATGAAGAATAAAAGGACATGAATTAATTAAATAATTATGAATTATTTAATCAATAGTCGAATGTGGACCACAGACATAATTAAGATGTCATAATTATGCTAGGACGAAAGTGGTAAAAATAGAGCTTGCAGGCCTAAGTCATTTTTAATTGTCTACAGATACATCATAACCTTGAGGTAACTTGGAACCCTTCTTGGCTAATGCATAGAAAAATTTGTTTGGATTGGCACTAACAAGTTGGTCAATTATGCTTAAAAGCCTTGGATCCTGATAAGCCCTTTCAATCTCTTGAGGGGTCAATTGTTTGTTGACTACTTCAAAGTTTAGGTCTTCCCAAGGGTCACTTTGTTCTTTTTGTGGTGTGTTGTTGCGGGGTGTAGATTGATTTGAATCTATGACATTATCAGGAAAGGGGTTGCCTAGGAAATCCATGTCCTTTCGTTTGGATTTTGACCTTGTTTCAACCATGTGAGACTTTTGCAAGTTAGGGATAATGCACAATGGCAATGAGACTATGCTATGTTTTTGGATTTTTTGGATATGAAAATGCAAGGGTGGTAATGCAAGGATGACTATGCCTAAAGGATAGGGGATAATGGATGCTAGAGGACACTAAAAGATTGATTGATGGTCAAAGTGAGTGATAAGGTGACTAAATGATACTAATGCAAGGTTATGATGATAATGAGATTAATCTATGTTTTTTTTTATTTTTTTGTATTTTGGGGTATGAAAATGCAAGGATAATGCAGAATTGATATGATACTAAGGTAAAGTGAGCTATTTTTTTGTATTTTTAGAATAATGGGTAAAGTGAAATCTAAGGAAGGGTAGTCTAAATGAGGGTGATCTAATGCAAAGGAACCCTAAAATTTTAAACAAAGGGTGGCACTCAAGCTAATGTAAATCCAAGGCAACAAATTCCAAATGTCATTGACCATAAGAGGACAACCAAGACCAAGAGACAAGACCAAGACTCAACTTGACAAAGTGACAATGACAAGTAGAATAAGTAACCAAGAATTTTCAAAAGATCAAAGGTCTCCCTATGTTCAAAATCTAAAGGTTTAAATGCAGCCTAAAAGTCAAGGTCTAATTTGTGTAATGCAAAGGATTGAGGAATGCAACCTATAATGCAATGTATTTCTAATGGGAATGCCTAAAATGAATTGGTAAAGCTTGCAAGTCTCTGGTTTGGAAGTCAAGATCACTATTATGATAAATTGGTTTAGTTTTGGACAAGGATTTTGTGAAATTGTGGTAATTAGGCAGTTGTGGCTCTGTATCTAGTAGTTGTTTTCCAGAATGTTGTTTTGATAGTTTTTATGTTTTTGAAATGGTTTTGATCTGAATTTTTTACTATTTCTGATGAGATATGACTGGAAAACACAACAGACAGTATCAAGCAATTTGTTTAGGACTGGTTTGATGTGAAAATGTTTTATTTTTAAAGAAGAGAAGCATAATCCTAAGGTTGGCAAGGACAATATTCGCTAAATTCTCACTTGGATTTCTCCAGCCACGCTTATTCAAAGCGGATAGCCTAGGAACTTGGTAGCACTGGCTCCCCTCCATGGCACTCACTTCTACAGGAATACCAAGTTTGAACTTCTGGGTCATGACCTCCCAAAGTTTTCTATCTCCAAAGTGAATTGTGAGAATGTGGGACGGCTTCAGAGGTCTGACCTCCTACACCAATAAATAGAGGGATTTTGGCCACTACAAACAAGAGGTGTCTAGTAAGGGCATCTGGTTCAGGGGATACGATGATAAACTCCCTCGAGAGGTCTCCCAGCCCTTAGAACAAGGGTCTCTTGCATCATAAAGATACTACAAGAGAACTATCATGTACCATCCTGTTGACTGTGAACTTTCCTTGCAGCCACAAATTTATATAGCAGTTCAGAAGGACTTGGCTTTTAGCCCATTACCGCTTGGGTTGTTCCCTTAGGGTGAGTACTTTTTACCACTAAGGTACGCCCTCTAATGGGTAAACACAAGATTGGATGGGTTTGGCTTTTTGATCACCAAGTTTGCACAATGTGAGAGCATAATACCTACCACCCTCAAACACTAAGGCATGGTGTTCTTTACCCTCTAATTAAATATATGTGAGAAAGACAATCGTTCATTTTAAGCACCAAACAAAATGTTTTCTAATCTAAAACAAGCAAAGTGGTTTCAAAATGTAATTCTTGGACATTTGAACCTGCAAAACCACTTGTTAGTAGTCTCAAAAGAAAGATCTTGGGCCAATGAAAAAGTTGCACAAACTCCAAGTTAGCACCAAAAAGGAGGGTAGCACAAAACCAAAACTAGAATCTAACAACTAAACTAAAAATGAAAGAAATTTTTTTAACTAAACTAAAACTCAAGTAAAAATAAAAAACTAAAGGACTCAATTTTTTTTGTTGCTCCAAGAAGCAATTTTGGGAGTCCCAACCTAAAGCCACACACTGCAAACAGAAAATCAATAAACCAAAAAAAAAATTGAATAAAAACAGCAAACTAAACTAGTGATAACTTTCTCAAAACTAAACAAAACTTTAAAATGTAAAAATATATGGAAAGCTAAGACATAGACCTTCAAAACCTAGAAATTTTTTGCCAAAATCCTGCACAACAAAAGTGTTATAAACAAAAGAAAATTTGGGTCTTAACAACTAAATCTTAAAAAGCCACAAGCACTAAAACGGTCATAAATTTCTCAAAACATATCAAAATTTTAAACCGTTTAAAGTTTCGAAAAGCTAAAAGTGAGGCCTAAAAAACATAGATAATATTTTTTAAGATTTCATGTGCCCATTTTTCTATGCTCAAAATAATATGACAATATTTTGTGCGAATTATTGGTTGTAACCTACAAAACAACAAAAACAAACAAGAAAACAAATGAATTTCTCTACAAAATTGTAAGATTCACGTTGGGTTCACCAATGTGAGTTGGGGTTTCTTAACTTCTAGCCTAGAATAGTGACAGCTAACACCTCTAGACTAATAAGACCTCATCAACAAGAGAATACAAAATAATGGAGAGAGCTAGAAATGCAAAGCACGAAATAAATTACTCCCCATATCGGTTGATTCACTTCCCTTGCTCTCCTTCTTATACAACTTTTCCCTCAGATTTGTTGGAATACTTGTGCAAAACCTGCAAATAGTAAGCAAGAAGGTTGGAGAAGATTAGTTAAGGTGAAAATGGAGGAGGAAGGTTGCTTTTATAGACAACCTTTTGAATGGACGACTGAGATTAATCCTCTAGAAAGATTCCAAGATCAATGGTCCAAAATTGATGCACCAGGAATATGCTATTCTTGGAGGAATCATGATAGGTGTGACTCCTAACAGCTATGACAGCAATGAAGGCTATGACAGGGGCTAATGACAGGGCATCTTTGACCAGGTGGTGCATAAATAATTTATTTTAAATTATTTATTTGAAAATGGAGGAAAGGGACAAGTGGCAAATAAATAATTTATTCAAATTATTTATTTGGAGAAAATGAAAAGAGAAGCATTTAATTAAATTCATTAATTTAATTAAGTGGGGAGATAGAAATTAGACATTAAACAATTAATTTGATTAATTATTTAATAGGGGAAGATGACAATGGATAGTTAAATAATTTTGATAATTATTTAGCTATAGAAGAATTAAAATACCTTGAATAGATAAATAAATAATGGTAATTATTTAACTATAGATGAAAGGTGATAAAGGAGTAATTAAATAAATAATTTAATTTATTTAACTATTGAAGAAGAGGGGGAATTAGTGACACAATTAATTTATTTTAATTGATCAAGATAGAAAAGAAATGAGAAAGGTGAATTAATTAAATAATTAAAAATTATTTATTCAATAGAGGAATATGATCAAACATAATTGAATAATTAAAATTATTCAATTATTGAAGGACGACGACCAAGAAAAATGGCACTAGCAGACTTAGGACATTTTTCAGTGTCTACAGACTGATCTATTTGACATGAAGTATTCACATCCATAGTAGGTGTATTCTTTACTAAGGAATGAGAAGGGTCTTATGAACTGGATGCTACAATATTCCCATCAAGGTATGAAGTCTTCAAGAAATCAATCTTTCTTTTCATCTCAACATTTGTTGCCATAATTTGCATCCTTTCTAACTCCTTTAAATCCTCATTTTCCCTCCTTAATTGATCTTCAAAAGAATCTAATTTATGGGGCAGAGGAGGTTTTTGAGATGTGTATTTTTCATTTATGGTCAAATTTTTCATAGGCTCCTTTCCCTTATCAACTGGTTGGTTAGGGATATTAACTGCAGGGTGTGAAGCAACAGTGCTGGTAACTGTAGACTTAGTCTAGGTGGTGGTATCGATATCCTTTATGGGATCATATTAAGTCTTCTTATCAAGGATTTCAAATACAACAGGACCTGTGGTATTAGGTTCAGGCTCTTCTTGGTTCGTGATTTTCATCTGCTCCACTTGTCTTATTAATGTCTCTCTTTCAATCATGGTATTTTTTATTCTCTATTCCCTTTCCTTCTACTTCTTATTTCTTATCTCAACTTGTATTTTAACCTCTCTCTGGAGAGCATTAATATCTCCAAAAACTTCATTAGGATCTAGGAGAGTAATTTATGAATTTGAGGATTCTGCCAAATCTATTAGGTTTTGGGCACTATCAGTGGATCCAGTTAGCAAGTCAAGTGTTAAAGGAGAATATCCATTGGATGTTGGAGGGAGAATACCACCAGCAGCAGCATTGGTAGCAATAATATTACGATGGTGGATCCTACTTGTACTTCTACTTTTTATGGGTCTAGATTTATGGACACTTGCAACATTCTTATTTCTACAATCTTCTTCATCCTCATAATCCAACCCTATCAAATTCTGCTAACTTTCAGGACTGCTACAATTTCTTCAAGGAAATTGAATGAATTCAGGCATAGTATGTGGAGTATACTTACTTGTACTTGTGTCCTTATGTTTCCATGACTACTTAAGAGTTTTTTGAAGTTCACCTTCCATCTATTCCTCTAGATGTTTCTTCATTTGAGCTCTAGTTTTCCTCATCTTTCTTTCGCAATTCCTCTCTTCAATGTTTTCTTGATTTCTTCAAATAATGCACATTGGTGCAGAGACTTCAGAGTCTCCACCCAAAATGATCCAAAATTGTAAATAATGGTATCACTTATGTGGCTCTTTAGAGAATTACAACAATTTGCAAACGTAAAGAACTTCTAAGCCAACCCTTAACAATATAGGTTGAAATTTTGCAAGGAAACACAAGGACTAGACAAAAATTTAGGAAAATGACCTTAGAAAGATAAAACGCAAGAGAATTTGACAAGTTCTTACACAACTTAATACCCCATTTGGAAATATATATGACTCTAATTACAAATAGTATTACATATTTCAGCAATGCTTGGACAAAGCATAGTGGAACATGAATATTTTCACAAATAGCTCTCCAGCAGAGTCGCTAATCTGTTGGTTATTTTACAAGAACCAAGTTGATCTTCAAATAAGCCTATTGAATTTCCAATTCCAATTCTTAGCAACTTGAAGCGATTGACCAACGAACGAGTGAAAGAAACAATTCTTTCCTCCTACACTTTGGGCTATGCAAAACTCGAGAGGGTGATCCCACAATGTACTTATAGATTCATGCACCTAATAACCAAGTACATTGCAAATAACAAATACATTCTCACAACTTAAGCTCAATAGATGAAATCCTTCAAGAAGTTGGTAGATTCTTTACACATTTAACATCTAGAGCAGAGAATGATACACTTGACATGAAATGTTAACACATACAATTCAATAGAAAGTTTGATTATGAATTTATATTGTTGATGAATGATCAAGAAATTGCATTACGAATACAAAACCAAGACCAGTGACTTAACCTAGGAAACAGAGTCAATATCAACACAAGTATAATTAGATAACAACTTAATACTTAGCATCATAAAGCTTCTACGATAGTGCTTTACAGCATCATACCATTGTATCCTAAACAAGAACTTCTTATACAGATCTTGATACTCAAATTACATGAACCTATAGCTTCATCTAGGCAATTTAATTAATTATTTGAATTAAAAAAAAGATAGAACCATACATTCATTGGAACACAATGAAGATTAACAAAATAACCCTTGATCATTTTATTAATAGCTCATATAATGAATACACTAGGAGAGAAATGGCTTTGAATTTACACCAGCTCCTATATTCAAATGCTAGTACTATTATTGAAAATTATAATTACATATCAACAAACTCAAAAACCTAAGACAAAACTCTAGACTGTTCTCTTTATTTTCTATTATAAAATTGTTCTCTGATCAATCAACAACCCGTACATTTGGCCATGAATTCCTTCCTGTAAAGTTGAAGGAGAAACAAGCTTCAGGCCAGAATGCACACATGTCATATTCTCATTTGATTGCTACAAAATATATTCCCTGATGTAGTTACATTTACAACTCAAAGGAAGGAAAATATCACGTGGGACACAAACCATTTGCATTTGTTGATGAAGATTTGTACCACCTTCCAAAAGGCACCATTTAGCTATTGTAGCATTATACCCACGTGCTCCCAAAATTCTTTCCATGTACTCCAAGCCTTAAATAGGAAAAGCATAAAATAAAGAAAGAGGAAGAAGCCAAAGTACCTCCATGTCTGCAATCCTTGTCATCAATTTCAAACTAGAGATAATACAATATTTTAAGATTGATGTATCTAAGGCCTAATCCATACTAATTCCAGGCCATGTATTTTATTCTCCCTATTGTAATTTCTATTGTTGTAGACCTATAACAAAAATTACAATTAACATCTCACCACAGCAACAGCCTAATCATCCAATAAATCAAGATATTTTATTTTCCAAAGCTGAAAATATTCCTCAAAAGGCCCATTGAATTCAATAACCTTCTCAACTTTTTCTATATGGAGCATACTTGGCCACTAGCTGGTTAGCCTCCCTATCAAAATCATTAAGGAAAATCCATGCTTGAGTGAGCATGTCCATACTACTCCTTAGCATCTGCATGTCAACTTCTACACAAATTAAGGTTGCTTGAGTTGCAATGACCTAATTTTCTTGATCTTTCCATTCCTACAGGGGTTTGATTTCACCATTTTCATTTAAGATGCCAGGGAGCAAACTAAAATTCAACTCATCAAACCTCTTAACCATCTCTCTAATCTTTGCCTCCAATGGTTCATTTTTTCCTTGGAACTCTTGGATTCCACTTACAAGGTTAAGAGTGGACTGAATGTTGTTTGGATTATTTGTATCATGCTTAGATCCAATAGCTATAAGCCTAAGATCCTAGTACCTTGGGATCCATTTCTCCATTAGTGGGATAGCCACTCCTTTATCCCTATCAAAGTTTCTTATTGCATCAAACATGGAGGAGTAATTTGCATGGATGTTGATCAATCTCTTGTTAATTCATTTATTTAGATGTTCCAACACTCCTGTCACAATCTTTAGATTTCTTACATGAATCAATTCATTCAGTTGTGTACATCTCTCTTCATAGCTCTTCAACTTTTCAATCATGTCTTCCTTGTTGACTTCCTCAGTTTGAGGTTTACTTGAAGTACTTGGTCCCTCAACTGAAATTAGCACATTTCCAAAATTATATGGCACAATTTCCAATGAAACTTCTAGAGGAGGAATAGGGATAGATGGTGTTTTCTCTCAAGGTGAAGAAGGAGAAGCAAAGTTAGTTTGCACTAGCACATTGGTCTGCAAATTTTGTATTTGTTTTTTCAACAATGTCATTTATGTTTGTAGTTGTACAATCTTTTGTTGACCCTTGTTGTAATCAACCAGCATGTCATTATACATTTTTCTAAACTTATCTCTTTCTGCAGTCACAGACTCCACCGTTTCTTTGTAAATTCGGCAACATTCATAGACATAGTGGTTGCTTCAATTACAAGGGTGTCTAACACTCTCTTGATAATTAATCCTCCCTTTTTATCTACAAATGGAGGCTTATTTGTATTTGGGGCTAGGGCCCAAATTGCAAGTGTGTCCCATTGCTCACTGAAAGCATACCCCTACAGAGCAATTGTTGCTTCTTCTTTTGTGGTGTAAAGTTTCATGTCACATATCCTCACTGTATCAAAAGTGATGGCAAAGGAAAGATACCAATCTGGAAGAAAAATAAGACCACTATTTCTTACCGATTCTCTTTCCTTTGTAGTTGTGATGCTTTGAAAACTTTCCCTCGTTTCTTGTCTAACCTGGGCCTCAATGATTGTTTGGCAATTGAGGGTTCAAGCTTTTCTTCCTAGCAATTTTTTCAACATATTCTCCCCTCTTTTCTCTCCATATAAACTCCATGAAAGCAAATGACTTGACAAATGAATCATCATCCATAAATTTATTGCATGCCTCTTCTCTCACATCATCAGTATTGTTCATACCAATTAGGTCTACCTTGCTCAGACTAAATCCCATTTGTTGTGGTACTATCTCCCTAGGGGGAGAAGGCATACCTTGCTACATTTCATCTTCAGTAACATAAATATCATCATCAGAATCTTCAGGATATTCCACCAAACCACTTTATTCTACCTTTTGTTTCTTTGGGGGTGGCTTCCCTTGTGGTGATGATACCCTTGGTGTTGAATCAAGTTCAATAACTTGTGGAGCAATAGACCTTGGGGGAGACAAGGGTGGCAATTCATGTGCTGCTAAAAAATTTCTTGACCCCTCTGATTGATAAGGGGTGGTTATTGTTTGCTTCTCCTTCACTTTTTCCTTCCTCCTTGTAAATACTAGTATTCTCTTTGGAGGTTGGTAGGTAGGTCTTTCTTCCATCTCAGGGGCCTTCTCCTTGCCTTGTTCCTCTCCTACCACAGCTTTTCCCTTGTTTTGAATTATCCTTTCTTCTTTCAACCTTCCTACAACCTGCTCAAAGTTTTGAAACACATATTCAACTCTCTAAGTTTCATCGTTGATGTCCTTAAGAGCTAAAAAATGTGGATCCTTTGATTTCATTTCCTTCTCTAATTCATCAAATGCAATCCACTTCATTTTCTTGTTGTCCTATTTTTGGAAATCAAAAATATTTTTGATTACTTCCTCAAGAAAGTAAAAATTGTGGATAAACCTAGAACTTCTCATCCTGGCCTTTAGCCCTACCATGAAACCTTCTAGATCATGATTTATTTCTTTGACCCTCTTCATCCCAAGTGTTTTGAGTATATCAACAAATTTTCTCCATCCTCCCTCTTTCATGAAAAAGTCAGAAAAAATAGTGTATGTAGAGAAAAAGGGTCCCTTCCTCTGATTTTGCAGGTGATTATGCTCTACATCTCCCAATTTCCACATCACCTCAAGAAAATCAACTCTTAATGGAACATCCCTTAGAAGTATATGGGGTGCAACACTTTTTCCATAAACCCTAAGAATTGTATAACTTGGGTAGGGAATCACAGCTTCCCAATTGTGCTCAATGTTCATATCAGGCCTCCTGTCTTTTGACCTTAAGAAATCATGTAGTGTTGTAGGGATCCTTGGCATATTCATAATCAGGGCCCTCCTCAGTTTGGAAGGAAAAAATTTCTCAAACACCACAAAACTAGACTAGTGATCATTTCTATCAAAGAGTCTGGTCCAACATTGCACAGACAAGTCAATATCACCCTCTTTTTTGACCAATGTCATATCCTTACCAAAGAAACTAGCTCCCTTGTATAGAAACATATGCATGGACAAGGAGTACCACCAAAATCTTACCCCATCCTTGCCATCCTTTAATGCAATCAATCCCTCATGTATCCTTTCAACCAAATATGATGCAAAGTCGTAGAGGGTATTGCAAGTGGGATGTTGAATATGGGAAACCATGTACATTTTATCCATAGGCATGCTTGTAATCGAATTGAACCCTAAGATCTAGCATAAGGAATAAAATATCCTTTGGAAATATGTCACAAAGTAATTTATAGTGAAAGGATCTTTATCAAATGGGCCCAAAATTATTTTTCCTTGTCCTTTTACAGATGCCAAAAAATGTTGCAATACTGAGATCTTGAAAGTTGGCCTCACTCTCTCATATTTACCTCTTAGTTCCTTCTCATCAATCTTAACCATGTCTTCACTCAATTTAGTTAGCTTGAAGACCTAAAAAATTTCATCCCTAGTAATCTTTACCATCTCAATGCCATCATAGGTTCTTACAACCCTAGAAATTGGGTCATAATTAGCTGCCACTTCCCTCAGAAGGTCAAAATCCATATAGACATTAGGCACTCTCAGTTTACCCATGTCTAATCTCCAAGGGTTACCAATACGTATACCACAATTTTCGTTTCCAAACTAGTAGTTTAACTGTGCCCATCTAGTGTATGGTAATGTGGCATCTTTGATAGTACATTATTTTTCAGTGATACCTTCTACAATTTGAGTGCCTTGGAACAACTGACCCTTGGTTTTATCAAATTTTGATGGTTTTAATTGATCAACGAGATCTTGGGAAAGGTTCTTTTCTTCTCCTCTGATCCTAAGGCTTGGCCTCATGGAGGTGCCATGGTAATAGGGTTTCTTGCAAACTAGGGTTTTACTTTGTAGAGAAACTAGAAGCTTACGACTACGGCATGAGTTTGATATAAAGAAACAGCAAAACTTAACAAACTTACCATTCAAATTGAATGTTAAACCTTAAAAGAAATGAAAGAAAACTAGTAATTCTATTGACAAAATAAAAGAGTGAGCACTCTCAGTAAACTTGCAAGCAATTGAAATACAGGGTGTCGATTTTACTTACTATTTTGTAGACGCTTTGAAAACCCTAATTTATGGACGTCAAACGAGCTTGAATGCACAACAAGAAATCCTTAGTTGCATTGAATGTTTTAATTAATTTCAATTATGCTTCAAATCAAGTTTTTATGGCATTAAAGTAGACCAATTTGGTAGTTTAGCGTCTTATCCACCATTACTATTCACTTGTGTGAACCAGAATGACTCACTTAGCTTGAATCTCGAACTTCAAATTCCATCCATTGATCTTACAAAAATATGGTCCAACGAATGACTCGGATCAAGTAAACAAGTTTGAAAACTTAATTGTAGATGGCTATTTATGCTGACAAATCAAGTTAGACCATGTGGATTTATTTCCATGTCATCCCATGGGCTCCACTATCTCCATGAGCTTTGAAGATGTCTATGCATCAGTCCCCTGCTTGCCCGCTAGGTTTAACCCATGCACATCTAATGGTAGCGGGGTGGCGGGGAACAACCCAGATTGCATCTAACACCTTTGACTTGCATGCTTTTAACCCTTCAAACCATCCACCTACATGCATATCCTTTTGATCCAATAGAAAACTATGATTATAACATCTTACTCCTCTTTTAACCATGTGCCCAAATAGACCCTTTAGTAGCTCGGCAGTTAATGTCCCCTAAAACTTATGTCAAAATATTTTTGAAATATGTCATATCTCATTATAGTTCCCCTAATGTCTTAGATTATGCTACATGGTGCATCCCCTCTGCCCCGTCGACTGATGATAAGTGGTTGGGTCCCCCGTGAGCTAGCGGGGAATGGTTCAAATTAACCTACAACACTTGATCATAGCCATTGATTTGCTAAAGTCGAGCACTCATTGCTTTTGAAGGATGATGGGCCCTGCCTTGGAAGAGGACATGGTCCACCCTCCCACCAGCCCGTTGGTATTTTTTAATGAATATTAAAATGTTATGGGGGAGTGGGGAACGGTCAGGATGTAATCAAACGATTCCATTGCCTATATTAAAATCTCAAATCTGCACGTGCAAAATGTTAGTGACTTAAAAAGGGGTCCTAGCTAGGTCGACAAAAAATGAGGGACATAAACTTAGGGTCAAGACTTTAGACAAATTGTAAAATATTAAACCCTTTAAAAACTTGACACATAATGTTTCCCAGCGATGAAAAGACCGAAAAAACTAGGCAAAGGGGTCGATAAACTAGATGGTTTCAATGACATAAGCCCAAACTAACGCAACTAGGAATTGTCAGTAACAAGTAAACTTGAAAATATAAGAAATAGAGGTAAAGGCTAGGTTTCTTTGAATGAGTGGAAGATAAAACCTAAACCATAGACCTAAAACCCTAATTAGCGAACGAGATAAGATCATAGAGGTCTAAAATAAGTGGAACAAATGAAGAAATTTTTTAAGATTCTACCATGGTAAATCCAAGACCAATATTTTTAGGATGTTTCTCGGGAGAAAGAGGTTCTCACAAGCCATGATGGTTTAGATCAAAGCTTTTCATTTTTTTATATCCCATACCTTTCATCAGTTGAATCCCTTTGTTTTTGTCATCCATGGGAATGGGAGGTTCTTCCTTCTTATCTTGATATAGCCACTCTAATGTATTATCCTCACAAATTACTTCCTTGTTTAGATCTCCCCACTTCATAAAAGTGGTAGGTGCTATCTTTATTGTCTTTGTCACTTTGTCAATATGTTGAGGTTTTTCATAGGATCTAGGAGAAACTGGAAATTCTCCTCCAAAAAAGGATTCCTTGAGGTTATAATCTACATAACCATTGTCTTTGATAACTGCCTTGATCTCTAAGATATTATTCAATGTTGATGCCTTGGATTTAGATGTAGATGGTAGTGTAGATGGTTCAATATAGGAGGGTGGTACAGGAACTGTATCATTCTCAGGGACTTGTGGCACTTTGTAATACTTTTCCTACATGTTTTTGCAATAGAATCAAGGCTCTGGATCACCATGGATTGTTATTTCTATATTCTCATACAAAAATTTGATGCACTGGTGATAGGTTGAAGCTATGGCTTGCATGGCATGGATCCATGGTCAGTCAAGAAGGATTTTTTAGGGTAGATCAAGATCAAGGACTTGGCAAGTTGTTTCCATAATAGATGGCCCTACTTGGATAGGTATCTTGATAGTTCCTTTTGAACTCCACTCATTATCATCATAAGATTTTATGGTAACTCCTTTTGCCTTCTCAATTACATCTTTAGAATAGCCTAGATTCTTCATCAGTTGAAGGGTACAATTTTTTAGGCCAGCACCTCCATCTACCAAGACTCTTTTCACTTTATTCTTATGGATGTAGACCCTCAAGTTGTAAAGTGTGATTATGAGATGGTTGTGTTGGGAGATCATTCTCAGAAAATGTAAGTAAATGGGAGGATGTGATATGTCCGACCATATCTTGAAATTGTTCAGTATCAAGATCATTGGGAACCGATGATGAAGAAATAGCTTTATGTAGAATATCCCAATGTATGGGTGAGATTTCTAAGAGTTCCAAGATGAAAATATTTGTGGGGGTTTTCTTCAATTGATCCAAGAGACTATAATCAATAGGGTTTGACTTTGATGGTGTTTTAGGTTGTGACGAGGATCCTTGGATAGTTATCTTCCCTCTTCGTGTGGTGACTCCACACTCAACAGTAGGTCCTTTATTATGATGACAGATATGTGATGATCAAATGCTCCTATGACATTATTGTACACATGACTGACTTGATGATAACCTTTTCCCTTTCCGTTATCATTTCCCTTGTTATGATCAAGCATTGGGGTCTTGTATATCCCAAGTCTTGATTCCTAGGTTGTTGGTCAATACTTACCTCTTCATTATCAATAAGGTCTTGGATAACGTTCTTCAGCTTCATACAGTTTGATGTCTTATGTCCCTTGGTTTTGTGAAATTCACAATGATCCTCATATTTATATCAAGGAGGTTTGACTTGAGGTTCTTGATAGTTTTTGTAATCTAGAAGTGTGATGAGATTCAACTAAATCAACTTTTGTAACACTGTTTCGATAGGCTCCCCCAAGGGTGTATATTTACATTATTGTGGGTAATTATTTTGTCTAGGTGGTGGTCATCTTGGGGGGTTTGCATTGTTGATAGTTTGCTGATTTTTTTTTGGTTGTATGTTCTATTGTTGAGTGTTTGATTGTGGTGGAGCACTTATTACAACCTTTGCATCAACGAGTCCATCGTTAGTAACGTTTTTATTTTTGGCCCATATACAAGGTTTGTCACTAGAACTAGAAGATGGATGATTGTCTTTATTTTGTGTTGCTCCTTTTGTGATGAGGACCCTTTCAATGTTAAGTTATGAGTTTTTCATATGTTGACACACATTGCATTCTTAACTGGAAGGCTATGTCTATTTCCACATTTCCTACAATGGTCTCCACTTGTTGCTTCTTTGGTATTGGTCATTTACATTTGCTTGCTCTATGTCTCCATCGTTGTAAGAAATATGCAAATGGTTCTCCCTTGTTCTATTTAAGGGTATAGAGCTCCTCCAATCTTACATTTGTATCAATATTGTAGGATAAATGTACTACAAACTAATCTATTATCTGGTGGAATATCTTGATTCCTTGAGGTAGGTGTGAGAACTACTCTATATATTGGCCTCCCAAAATTCTTGGGAAGAGACACATCAAGTATGAATCATTATATGCTATTTCCATGCATGCCACATAGAATTCCCTAATGTGCTCCTTTGTATTACCACTCCCCTTGTACTTGTAAAATTTAGGGATCTCAAAACTTGGAGGGAATGGTATCATTGTGATATTGCAATCAAATGAGTAGGGACATAAATCTTGCATTGCATATGACTTCTTAGTTTTCCCCGTTTCAATATCTTGGATTTTTTGTGTCAGTGTCTTGATTTGTGAAGATATGTCATTTGTAGGATTACTCAATGGTAGAGCATATGTTGTGTATTGTGGAATGGTGGATGAGTTGTGAGCTGAATTTTGATATGTTGGTGTGTTGTTGTTATATGTGTTATATGGTGTATTGTGAATTGGTGTGATATTGCAGAATTAAAGGTGATGAAGGTGGTGGTGTGTTATATGCTCCATATGAATGTTGATTTATGACATTTTGTTGAGAACTAGGGTATTGTTGTTGTTGTGTGTTGTATTGCAAACCTTTTTGTTGTTGTGTGTTCTTGAGAAAGCATTTATTGTTGTTGAACGTATTATTGTTGAGCTTGGAAAGCTTATTGAGCTTGTAAAGCTTGTTGAGATTATAAAGCTTGTTGAGCTTGTAAGGCTTGTTGAGCTTGTTGTTGAGCTTGCAAGGCTTTTTATGATTTTTTTTAGCTTGCAAGGCTTGTTGTGATTTTTTTTTAGCTTGCAAGGCTTGTTGAGCTGCAATAGCTTGTTTTTGCATCATAGCTTGTCTTTGAGGAGATGGGACGATGTGTTAAGTAGGTGGCATGATGTTTTGATTTAGTGCCATATATTAATTTGATGTGATATATTGATTTCATAGAATGTGTTTATGAGTGTATTGTGGTGGAGGGATGTTTTTATTTTGACCTTGAAAAGATTGGTATTGATCATGTTGTTGTGAAACTAAGTTTTGATTTTATGACACATGATGTTGCAGATTTTGGTTTGAGATATTTTGATTTTGATGAGGGGAAACTTGAACTTTTGGGATGTTTGATGTTGTTGTGATATGGGACCTTGTAATATTTGATGTTGTGGAGGGACAACATGATGTTGTGAACCCATTTGATTTTGAGACCCATGATGTTGTGATAGTTGTTGTGAACCTTGATTTGGTACCAATTAATGTTGGAACGTTGGTTGAATATTTCCTTGATTTTGTGACAATTGATGTTGGGACATGGGTTGATATTGTGATGTGTGTTGAATACCTTGGTTTTGATACCCTATATTTTGTGATATTTTATTACCTTGTGGTTGTTGGGGTATGTTTTGAGAACTTTGGGGTGGTTGAATACCTTGAGGTTGTTGTGATATGTGTTGTGAACCTTGGGGTTGTTGGATTTGACTTTGAGGCCCTTATGATGTTTGATAACCTTGAGTATGTTGTGATATGATTTTTGAACCTTGAGGTTGTTGTGATATGAGTTGTGAACCTTGAGGTTTTTGTGATATGATTTTTGAACTTTGAGGTTGTTGTGATATGAGTTTTTAACCTTGAGGTTTTTGTGATATGAGTTGTGAACCTTGATGTTGTTGTGATATGAGTTGTGAACCTTGAGGTTGTTGTGATATGAGTTGTGAACCTGGAGGTTGTTGTGATATGAGTTGTGAAACTTGAGGTTGTTATGATATGAGTTGTGAACCTTGAGGTTTTTGTGATATGATTTGTGAACCTTGTATACTAGGAATGGCATGAAATGTGGGTGGAACATTGGTGTTTGTTTTTTGAATGCCCAATTTAGACTTTGGAGATTTCTATGTTGACTTGTAAGAGTAATCGAATCCACCCTAGTGATTATAGGTTGACTTGGTAAATGTGATGAAGATGTTTATGGCATTTATTGAATGATGTTATGCACCAAAGGTTCATTTTGACTCATGGATGTAACATTTGATAAGGTTTATTCCCTAGGTGCATTCAAATAAAAAGTAGGGGAAAGTTTCACTCCCCATTGTGCTAGTGCTACCATGTATTGAGTAGGGTTTAAGCTCAACATTGTGTTTATGATTTCATGAACCCTTGGGTCTTGTTGCATTTCAAGTAACTATTTGGTGGTAAACTAATGAGGTTTGTCCACAATATCATCTATTTAAACCTTTGTTTCTTGTGATGGTTGATATGGTGGTGGATTGTTTGGTGGAGTGGAAAAACCTCTAGGATTGAAATTGGACATCCCAAAGATAGGTTCACTTGCACTACTTATGATGGGTATGTTTGAACCACTAGGGTTTGCTTCCATGTTTTTCTTGTGTTGTGATCTTGTTGTAACCATAAAATATTTATAAACCCTAAGAGTTGTATGTTGTGAATGATATTGTTGGAATTCCTTAGTTGATTCAATTTTTTCTAACAAATACCCTCTAATAGTTTTTGGACCAATGATGTTGATGATGTGATGAAGGTTCGATACTATCAATTTTGGAAATAATCTAGACTCAATTTTTTGATATGTTTTTTATGATGATGTTTATGAACTTGCAAACCTTACAATTAGACTTGTGACTCTAAGATAAGTTTTTCCAAAATATGTTTACCAATCCAACTATATGTCTAGAAATAGATTGTTTCTAAACATGGAGCTAAACTAGTTTATGTGAGGAAAACTTAGTATAAGGGATTTGTTGTTAAAAATTTCAAGCTATTTGTGAAGTGGAATGTTTGGATGGTTGATATTTGATATCAATTTGGTGCTTGATTGTGTTGATTGATCCTAATTGAAATATAAGAGATACTTTTCACAAGATCAAGTGATTTTGATAAAGAACTCTTATATGATGTGTCAATGTTTGATAACCCACAAATTGTTTTGATAAAAACAATATTGGGCAAGAATTTCCTTCTTTGTTTATTTGAATCAAGAAACACAAGTGGTTTTTTTGACAAGACCAAAATGTTGAAAAAAACATGAACTTTTTGTGTTGTTTGATGAGTGTTATAAGTGAGCCACAGTTGGTTTTATTTCAGTTTGAACCAATATAAGATTAAGGTAATATTTTAGAACCAAAATAAAATCATTTTTGTTTGAAAGTTGTTTGTTGTTTGGTCAAATTAAGAAAAATCATTGGAATGTCAAGTAAAAGCATTGATTTGTTGTTACAAAAGCGTCAGTATTTGGAAGAAGCATTGGATTATCCAAACAAAGGCATTGTTGTTCAAATGTTTTTTTTCCCTAGCAAATGCACTGATATGTACAAAAGCATCGATGTGCAAACAAAAGCACTATTTTGATCAAATGGAAGCGTTGGTTTGTGCAAAAGTGTGGTATTATCAAGAAAATCCATCAATATGCTCAAGGGATCTTTAAAATATATAGTTTACCTAATTTATTTGATTTTTCAAGTTGAAAAACACAGAATACAACATGTAAATTGACTCAATAGGGTAATGAGGTGATTGCATGTGTTCTTCTTCCACAAGAGCTCACTAAATGGTGTTACTTGGTCTCAATATGAAAACA
Source organism: Sequoia sempervirens (assembly GCA_007258455.2). NCBI lineage: Eukaryota > Viridiplantae > Streptophyta > Pinopsida > Cupressales > Cupressaceae > Sequoia > Sequoia sempervirens. The sequence goes on along the minus strand of VDFB02292527.1, from coordinate 40,860,269 downwards.
CATAAAATCCCACAACCTATTTAGTGAATAAACCGTGTTTATTTTCTTGAAGTAGGTCTACATGATAGAATACTACCCATAAAGTGAGTAACTAGAGTATGCATGTATATACTATACACCTCTTACCTTGGAAGGAAAAGTTCATTGCAAGGGATTATGTCACCTCAACTATGTTTAATACATGATGAATATCTTCATGGAATGATGTTATTCCATTGCACCACTTTGAGAAAAAATTCAAAGTCTTAGGCCTCTAAGACATAGGTTTTTGTTGGTATTAGGTGAACATTGCCGACCTCTCAGACATCGCCTCTAGGAACCAGAAAAGTCATAGTCCGATAATGTAATTTTGGAGCGCTACATGCATGATTTGACCTACAGCTTTCGCTTGGCCAATTTATATAGCATGCCCCTAAACATCGCTTGAGGTTGAACCCTTGAGTTCTCTGTTAGGATATGTCTCAAGGCAGGACTCCTACTCAAAAGAAAAAAAGAAGGATCTATACTATTCATCTTCACCCAAGATCGCACTAGGCGCGAAGGGAGAGGATAGGTAGCAAAACCTTATAGGGTAACAATGAACATATACAAGTCCAAGATGTTTCTCTTCGCCCAAGATTAGATTAGGCGCGAGGGGAGAGGATACACATCTGACTTGCCAAGAACATTGAACAAAGCAAACAATTCTTTTTAAGTTGCACCAAAAGAAATGTGATTCATTTTAAGCCCGCATGTTCATTGTTCAAATTGTGTTCATTTTATAACCCAAACGAGATGTGTTCATTTTAGCCAAACGATAAGGCGTGTTCATTGATTAAACCCAAAATCAAAATGTGAGATAGTTGTGGTTCATTCATTAAAGAACCAAACTAAATGTGATTCTAAGCTAAAATAGTAACTAAAAAGGCTCTAAAGCTTATATCCTTCACACGAGTGTTTAAAAAACACTTTGGAATTTAATTGATTAACCATAGTTTAGTATTAAAAACACTTTCAAAGTTTGATCGATACTCCATACTTCATACTTCATACTTCCCTAAAAATTAGTTAGCCTCATAAAAAAACAAGTAGCAAACAAGGAACAAGTTAGGGTTAATCAAAAAATTGATTCAAATTTAGAACAAAACCCTAAAATTAAGCCTCTGGTTTTCTTGCAAAAGCGTCAGACTATTATGTGCAGAAGCACCTCTCTGTCATGTGTAAGTTCTGGTGAAATGTAGAAGCGTCACCTTGTTGATTTACAAAAGTGTTGGTGAAATGCAAAAGCACAATTATTTATAAAAGTGTCGACCTATAAAACCTACACAAAAATAAAAGGAAGTTAAAAAAAGTGCGACTATTTGCAAAAGCATGATCCTTTACATGCAAAGGTGTCGCAATTTGCAAATGCATTATTTTGGCTGATTGTGAAAGCACCACTTTGCCTTTGGCCCTGCAAAGTCCGAAAAACTTCACAAAAAAATAGAAAATCAAGGACAAGGGTCCCACCGAGCATGCCAAAAAAGTGATCATGAAATATAATCAGATTAACTATGCTAGGAATCAACTAAGAAACTAAGAAATTAACCTAATTAGATCATATTCCCAATGAAATTCTTGTAAATGCTAACTAGGAAACCATTAAACATGAAATAGCATTAAATTGATATAGAAAACCTAATTTATCACAAGAACCTCATCCCATTGGGGGATTAGTGTCGAATTGATGTGAAATTCTTAGCCCTTTCCTAATCCCATTGTTGAAGCAAAGCTTTGATGACCTCTGATGGTGAAATTGATGGAAATGGACAAATGCTCTCAAAAGTGAAGGTGAAATTGGCTATAGTATGATTACTCAAATTATTTGTGGATGATTTACTCATAGAAATGAGGGCTATTTATAGGTTTTTTTGTTGAATCAATGACTAATATTTATTTGGCTAATCAATGGATAGAAACACTAGTAGAATTTGGAAAATAAATGACTAGGTGACTAAAACTTCTAGTCACAACAACTAAAAATGACTAAATTCTACTAATTTTTTGCAACATAGCTATAAATGAGTAAATAAATGACTAATTTGGTCATCGGATAAAAAATTATTTTAGTCACACAAATAAAAATGACTAAACAGTTAGTCAAGAAAATACAAATTAGACAAAAAATTTAAAAATATTTGGGGAAATGATTGGCGGGAGTGTATTGTGCGCGATTCATTATTCGTTTAGCTCTGCACTTGACAACTACATTGAAGCATTTTGAGTTATAGTAGCTACTTTCATGGGCACACAATTCATTTTTCATTTATTATGGCACTTGACAACTGCACTAAGGTGTTTTGAGTTATAGCAGCTACTTGCATGGACGCACGATTCATTATTCATTTATCCTGGCACTTGACAACTACACTGAGGCATTTTGAGTTATAGCAGCTACTTGCATGAGCGATAAAGATTGTTTGGAGAGGACCTGGAGACTTCTAAAAAGGTGGGCAAGGAATTTGGAGTTTGCTGCAACGAATTTGAAGCCAACAAGGCCCTCTACAGTGAAGTCAGATTTGGGGACGCCCTCTGTAGTGAATTCAGAGGTAATTTGAAACCCTCATTACATTAAACACAAAATCTATAGATTTTTTATTGGAAACTTACAGTAGTTACAATATATTGCTCTTAATAATTTTCTTTTACAATCTTGCCATTGTTCTACTTCATAATGTGTTCAAGCTAAATATAATAAAATTTGGGTGTCAGTGCCAAAATAGAATTTCCTCAAACAATTTTGATACATTTTCACTGCAAGTGCAAACTGTCCTTGTGCAAAGTCAACATGTGCTATATTTACCCACACATCAAGCATCTAAACAAAGATGTTTCTTGCTGCAGCTTTTGTACCTATGTAAAAATTTCTTTTGCAATATCAAATTGACCCCTTTCAACTAGCACAATGGTTGCCCCATTTGAAACATAAACATTTCCTGGTCTCTGTGCCAACACTTTACAATACAGTTCTCTAGCCTTCTCAAGATGTTGTGCCTCCACCTTTGGATCCCTCCTCTCATTGAGAAAAGCTACAAAATAATTCCAATTTCCAATTGAAATGTCAACATAAGAATTCTTTGTATCTGATTAACTTTGTGCAACTTTAATTATTTCCTTTGCTTTAAGCCAGCCATCTATTTTCATTTCCATTTTTCCAAGCATAGATAAAGCATTTGATGAGTTTTTATCCACCTTAAGTGCATCTCCAATCAATTCTAGGATTATTTGGATCTCATTCTGAGCCTGAGCCATGGTTGCAAGACATAGATATGCATCCACATAATTAGGAAAATTAAACAATATTAGCTTGTATAAAAGATTTTCTTTTTTAGTATCATTTAGTTGTTCAAACAACCTAGCAAGATTAAATAGTGTTGTGAATTTATCCCATGGTAACTCAAATGAAACACCACCTTCTTCTAGTTTATGGAAGAATTCCATATCCTTAAAGAGCACAGGTAAAACTGTAGAATTGGCACTGGGGCTTTTATTTATGAATTCAACCCAAATTCCATTTCCTAATGCCTCTGTAAAAGTTTGTTGAGCCAACTCTAGTTCATCATGCTCAAACTGAAGAACCCCAATGTTTTTTAACAATTGAATGGGTACTTCTTCTCTGCTCTTCTTCATAAGAGACTTTTTTGTCTTAAGAGAATCTAAGGTTGCACTAGGGTCTGATGATATTAATAACTCATCCATCTTGATAAATGCATGGGCATCACATGGATCTATGTGATTTTTTATTGGTATGTGGCAACTGATCATGCTATACTATACACCCGGCATGTATCCTCGTCGGGGTCCAGAGCCAGGTTGGGCCTCGGGAGGGGGTTTGGGGGCGGCATCCCCCAAGAAAAAAAAATCCTATTTTTTTTGCGTCCTCACCAAAAAAGGAAAAATCATTGAAAAAGAAAAAAAAACAACTTTGTAAAACCTTAATTCTGGAAGCTTCTTAAAATCTTGTTATAAGGGGTTGGGATGGGGGTTATAGTATGTAGAAAAAAAGGCGATTATTCATGAGATTGTAATAATTTTTTCACTGGATAATAAAATCATCGGATGGCTGCAGTTTTGTGGATGTAGCCCGGATTGGGTGAACCACATTAAATTCTCTATGTTGTCTTATTTCTGCTATAATTTTCTGTGTGTTTTATTTCTCTATTTTATTGATCAAATCTGCATTTAACTATTAGATATCTGCCTTCTAACCCTAACATTTTTCTTTCTTAAAATTTCCAAAGCCTTCTTTGCCTACCCTTGTTGAGCATATATATGGCTTATAGCTTTTAAGCTCTCACAATTCTCAAGGTGGACCTCCAGAACCTTTTCAAATTTTGAGAGAGAACTCTTAAGATCTCCTAGCTTCAATTGAACATATCCATAAAATCCTGTGGCATCTGGATTTCCTTGACTAATGTCATGTAGTAGTGGCTAGTGGTGTCATAAGCACCTTTACTATGATAAGATTGTGCAAGATTATAATATGAATGAGATTTCATGAGAGGGTGGTCAATTGAAAAAAGAGTTATCTCAGTCAATTGTTCCACAAGAAAATGTTGCCCTGTGAAAAAAAAATGGTTTGCTAAATGATTCAATGCCATTGCATAGTATGGGTATAATTCAAAGGCTCTACGCATCTTTTCCATTCCTTCATGAACACTACCTTTTTCACTAATTGTGAGAATCCTACAAGTAAAAAATGCACAAAACTAACCATGAAGATTTATGTAGAGGTAGAACATCATTTCCTAATGCCTCCATAAAAGTTTTTTGAGCCAACTCTAGTTCATCACACTCAAAATGAAGAACCCCAATGTTTTTTAAAAATTCTTTGGGTACTTCTTCTCTGCTCTTCTTCAGAAGAGACTTTGGCATCTTAAGAGAATCTAAGGTTGCACTGGGGTCTGATGATATTAATAACTCACCCATCTTGATAAATGCATGGGAATCACATGGATCTATATGAGTTTCCTTTCTTAAAATTTCTAAAGCCTTCTTTTCCTACCCTTGTTGAGCATATATATGGCCTATAGCTTTTAAGCTCTCACAATTCTTAGGGTGGACCTCTAGAACCTTTTCAAAATTTGAGAGAGAAATCTTAAGATCTCCCAACTTCAATTGAACCTGTCCAAAAAATCTTGTGGCCTTTGGATTTCCTTGACTTATTCCATGTAGTAGCGGCGAGTGGTGTCATAATCACCTTTACTATGATAAGATCGTGCAAGATTATAATATGAATGAGATTTCATGAGAGGGTGGTTAGTTGATCAATCAAATGTTCCACAAGAAAATGCTACCCTATGAAGAAAAAATGGTTTGCTAAATGATTCAATGTCATTGCACAGTACGTGTATAATTCAAAGACTCTACACACATTTTCCATTCCTTCATGAACACTACCTTTTTCACTAATTGTGAGAATCCTACAAGTAAAAAATAAACAAAACTAACCACAGATATTTATGTAGAGGCATAACATCATTTTCTAATGCCTCCATAAAAGTTTGTTGATCCAATCTAATTCATCACACTCAAAATGAAGAACCCCAATGTTGTTTAACAATTCAATGGGTACTTCTTCTTTGCTCTTCTTCAGAAGAGACTTTGGTGTCTTAAGAGAATCTAAGGCTGCACTAGGGTCTGATGATATTAATAACTCACCCATCTTGATAAACGCATGGGAATCATGTGAATCTATGTGATTTGTCTTTCTTAAAATTTCCAAATCCTTCTCTACCTGCCCTTACTGAGCATATATAAGGCCTATAGCTTTTAAGCTCTCACAGTTCTCAAGGTGGACCTTCAGAACCTTTTCAAAATTTGAGAGATAACTCTTAAGATCTCCCAGCTTCAATTGAACCTTTCCACAACATCTTGTAGCCTCTGTCTTTCCTTCACTGATGCCATGTAGTAGCGGACAATGGTGTCATAATCACCTTTACTATGATAAGATCGTGAAATATTATAATATGAATGATATTTCATGAAAGGGTGGTCAGTTGAAACAAGAGTTGTCTCAATCAAATGTTCCAAAAGAAAATGTTGCCCTGTGAAGAAAAAATGGTTTGCTAAATGATTCAATGCCATTACATAGTACGAGTATAATTCAAAGGCTCTACTCATCTTTTCCATTCATTCATGAACACTTACCTTTTTCACTAATTGTGAGAATCCTACAATTAAAAAATGCACAAAACTAATCACAGAGATTTTCCCCATTTCAAATAGCAAAATTGCCAAAAAAATTGTGTTTAAAACCTACAAAAAAATGCAAATAAATTCATGCTAATTTTTGCACCAAAAAAAACCATAAGATGACAGCTTGTTTCTTACTATTATTCTTTGATATTTTTTTAAAAGCATCCATAGCTTGTTTAAAATCACCTATTTTAGGATTTTATCCATAGCAGCAAGGTAGTGAACTGTTTGATAAAATGCTTTATTAGACATGTATGAAAAATGTGGTAGCATAGACAAGGTAATGAACTTTGGAAAAAATTCCTCAAAGAAATTTGGTCTCATGGTGATGGAATTTCATGACTAATTCCATGACAATCGAATTGTTATGGATTGTCATGGCATTCCATCACCATGAGACCACATTTCTTTGAGGCATTTTTTCAACCAGTTCACTACCTTTTCTATGATATTGCTTACTATTATGCTTTGATATATTTTTTCCAAGCATCCATAGCTTGTTCAAAAGCACTTGTTTTAGGATTTTAGCCATAGCAACAAGGCAGTAAACTGTTTCATAAAATGCTTTGGTAGACATGTATGAAAAATGTGGTAGCATAGATAAGGCACTGAACTATTTAAAAAAATACCTCAAATAAATTTGGTCTCATGGAATGCCATGACAAGCAAATGCAATTAGTAACTACTCCTAGCTATTAGTTATGCAATGTGAAGTAATTGCATAACTGCTTAGGTTGACTTTATAAAAACTATATTGTAATTGAAATTTTGTCATCTATCAACATCTAGTTATTAGTTATGCAATGTGAAGTAATGCTTTGAGTTTGAAAGATGTGCAATGCAATGTAATCAACAATTTGAATATAAACTATAAAAATCTATTTTTTACAATTCATTAGTTAAACTCTCTATTTTATTTTCTCTCTATAACTCTATTGCTATGGAAATACCTTTCAATTAAAAAAAATAGTTTTTTGTCTCTTATTCTACGTTTTTTAACATTTTGTCATCTATCAGCATCTAGTTATTAGTTATGCAATGTGAAGTAATGCTTTTAGTTTGAAAGATGTGTAATGCAATGTAATCAACAATTTGAATATAAACTGCAAAAATCTAGTTTTTACAATTCATCAGTTAAAGTCGCTATTTTATTTGCTCTTTATAACTCTATTGCTATGGAAATGCCTTTCAATTAAAAAAATAGTTTTTGTCTCTTAGTCTACAATTTTTTGTTGCTATGTGTAGAACATTACAGATGGATCAACGTCAAAGGTTGACTATGGATCAATATTGTGCATTTGATGAGAGAGTAGCTAATGAGAGGGACATGGACAAATATCCATGTCCATGTAATGACCATCTTGGTGGAAAGGTGAGAAAAAGAAATCTGATTTATCGACATATGATAAGATATGGGCATAGTGGTATAAGCCTTGGGATTACAATTATTATGAAGATATGATAGAATTGCAAAGTGTGAGAGATGAAGAGGCAACAAACATAGATGAAGTGGCACCAATGTTAGATGAAGGGTTTGAAGTTGATAGAATGTTGAATGAAGGTCTAAATGATGATTGGTCCAAGTTGATGGAGGATGTTTTAAAGCCTGTGCATGCTAATTCCAAGTTAAGTCATTAGAAAAGAATCCTTAAAATTCTTAACTTGCAAGTGGTGTTTGGTTGGACAAATGAGAGTGTAGATCAGTTATTGGCATTATTAAGTTTGTTGTTACCACCTGAATCCATATTGCCAACAAAACGAAGTCAATGTAAAAATAAAATCACTAAGCTAGGATTAGGGTATGAAAACATCCACACATGTGTGAATGGTTGTGTATTATTTCACAAGAATCTTTCAAGTGAGAGTGAATTTCTGAAATGTCATGAAGCGAGGTATAGACAAGGGTTGAAATCAATTGTGGTTCCTAGAAAGGTTCTTCTCCACTTTTCGGTAACCCCACGATTACTCTAAATGTATAGGTGCAGAGACATTGTTGAACTTATGCAATGGCATGCATGCCCAAAATAAGAGCATTGATGGAAAACAACGACATGTGCCCGATTCTAAGATGTGGATGGAATTTGATAACAAATGGCCTGATTTTTCTCAAGATCCTCGTAATATAAAGTTGGGTTTGGCTCTAGATGGGGTGAACCCATTCTCATATCAAAGTACTAAATGGTCAACTTAGCCAGTTTTTTTAATAAATTATAACTTGCCTCCATGGTTAGCAATTAAACCACTTTTCTTAATGCTATCATTGATTATACTAGGAAATAAAAGTGTGACTTCTGATACAATTGATGCTTATCTAAAGCCATTTTATGATGAGCTAATGGAATTGTGGAAAGGAATTGAAGCAATTCAATCTTTAAGGGATGGTCATTCAATAAAACTCACTTTAAGAGCTTCCTTATTGTTTATGATTCATGATCTTCCTCCATATGACACATTGTTTAGTCTTAGTGTTCATGGATACCATGTATTTCCTTCTTGCAACTTTAAGGATTTTGTGAGGAACTCAAGAAGTTTGTGTAAGTGTATTCATTATGGACATCATACTTAGCTTAAAATGGATCATCCATATCATCAAAAAAAAACATAGTTCAATGGTCAAGAAGAGAATTGTGAAGCACCATTGCTAATAACGGGTGATTGCATTGTTGAGAATGGAAAAAAAGGAATGTCATTTATTGAAAATGATGGGATTGTTGGTAATAGATATGATCCATGTAATGAAAGTGGTGTAAAAAGGTTGTGCATATTCTATAAGTTGTCATACTTTAAGGATATAGCCATTAGGCATACTATTGACTTTATGCATACTAAGAAAATATAGCCTATGCTATTATAGAAACTCTTTTTGGTACTTTTGATACTATTTCATCACGTGAATACTTTCGACAACTAAAGATTCGTCAAAATATTTGGGTTGAAAAATATGATGATGAAAAATATAGAAAACCTAGTGCTCCTTATGTCTATACAAATGAACAATGTGCACAATTCTTACAGTTGATGTCTCAGACTCGCTTTCCCATTGGATATGTAAGTAGTGGTATTAGAATCCAAACTGACATTAATGGCTTAAGAGGCCTCAAGACCCATGACTATCATGTCATAATCGAGAATATTTTGCCTATTGTGGTAAATATATCAAGTTTGGAAAAGGGGCCAAAATTGGCAGTTATAAGGTTGGGCCTGATATTAAAGAGAATGAGTTTACATGTATTAGATCCTTCAAACTTTGATAGTTTGAGGGAGGAGGTACTTGTTGAAGTCCTTTGTTTATTGGAATGAGAATTTCCACCAACAATCTTTAACATTTCTATGCAACTTTTGATACATCTAGAATATGAACTAGAGCATTGTGGCCTAGTAAGAACGAGATGGATGTATCATATAGAACGATATATGAAGGTTTTGAAAAATTTGCTCGTACTAGGGAAAAACTGGAAGGCAGCATGTCTGAGGGATATTCAATGCAAGAGGCCATGGGATTTTGCATAGAATATATGAAAGATTTTAAAAATGTCAATCGACGTGTATGGGATGATGACGAAGATGAGAGAGTTGCAGGTGAAGTATTATAAGGAAATGGATGTCACTTCAAGCCATCCCATCAAGAAAGAAGTGTGATACATGCCTATATTCTTCAAAACACATCTTCATTCGATAAGTGGCGTAGGTAAAAAAAAAATTACATAATAATTTATTTACTCAATTTTATTCATACACATTTATATTATTAATCTTACTATTTGTACGTTAATATTCTATGTAGAAAATATGAAGAGAATCAAGCTTGGATGCAACATCGACCTCAAAAGTGCAGACATCATGATTTGATTAGAGGTGATTCTTTTCCAAAATTTAAATAACGGATTGCTAATGCAGTCGGTGATGCAAAAGAAGAAGGTCAAGATATAACAACGGAGGAAAGTGAGCTTTCACAATCTCCACATTTATGGGCTATGTGTTTTAGTGGAATGTGGGCCTATGACAATCATTTAAAAGTGGAAGAAAAAGACAAAGGAAAGAAAAAATTTGATTGTGTTGTTAGTGCTAATTTTCTTCACGAAATTGAGAAGAGATTTTATGTTGGTTTCATCCAAGAAATTATTCAAGTGGATTTTGGTGAAAATAGTCCTATATTATTAAAATGTAAGTGGATCAAACCATCCGCAATATAATTTGATGAGTATGGATTTGTACGTGCAAATACAAGACAATTTTTATCAAAGACAGATGAATTGTATGTTTCCCCTCTTCAAATTAACCAATCATTTATAATTGTTGATGTAAGAAGCCCAGGATGGTTGTATGCCATTCAAATAGAGTCTCATTCAAAACAAAAATTCATGGAAGTTGTTGATATAATGCCTAATGGGAAATATATTAATTTACAAGAAACATTCAAAGAAGTGGATGAAGACGATGATGGAGTGTTTGAAGAAGATATTTTGATTACCAATGAAGAGATTTGGAGAGAATGTATTGCATGTCACAGATGAGGATGAGGAAGAAAATCAAGTAGATGCAAACATGAGTGATCAGGATTCTGATCTTGCTGGCAATGCAGATGATTATGATGATGTTTTGTCACCTTAACTAGCCTATCACCTTAAGAGGTTAGCTTGTCACCTAAAATTTGGTTATATGTATGGTGTAATTTATTATTGAATGTAATAAATATTTGAGTATAGGTACGCTTATTCACTATTGTTTTACTGATACATTTTTGGATGTAATCATCATTATTTTGTTGGTACATTGTATACAAAACCTGAGATGTTCACTGCTGATTTGAAGTGCATTTAAAGTTAGGTTCACTACTGATTTAATCCTTACTTGAAGGAACCAATCAAAAGAAATCACACAATGACAACAAGTGTGTATTGACAAATTAAACATATACAAGTGATATACTTAATTTGAATAACAAGGAAATATTAAACTGGAGACAACCATACAATCATACACAGTATTATCAACAAATAATTGAGACCAGAATTTGAGCACCAGATTAAATCTTCTTCTCCATTGATTGCTTCAAATAGATATTACAATATAACAAAATTCTCCTCATATATGTTTCTATAAATGACTATGATGATAGTATCAAAATTCGGTCTTGGTTTCTCTTTTATAAGAGAAGGAACAAGCTTCAGATCATTACAAAATATGGCATCTTTTCAAAATTCATGCCTCTTCATATAAACTAAACATTAGTTTTTCTTAAAAAATAATTAAGAGAAAATAGAGAAAGTAGACAATGTTGATTGGAAGCCCGAAACACTTGCAATACACTTGTAGTTTGTTAATCAACATAGGAGACCCGTGATCATCCTGATCTGGAAAAGTACCCCTCTCATGATAGAGTGTTTGAAGGCTCGATTCTTCCACTACAATATCTTCAATGCCCTATTCTTTTGGAGGAGCCAAATACTTTTGTCCCCATTGGTATATTTTGTAGTCTTGAGGCCATTTGTATTCTTGAATCTTTGATATATTTGTTAGGTGATTCCTCCATCTGTTGTTGACTAACCCTCTAGCATCTATAATGAATTTAGAATATTCGATATCCAAGGCTATCATTCCATCCATGATCAAATTGAGGTTGTGGACATTCAATTTGTTAGAGTAATAAGTTATTATGCTTAATTAATTACATCACATTGATTAATTAATTAAGTCACTTATTCCTCTTTATTACTTAAGCTAAACTTGGGCACATTAATAATTAATTAATTATTAATTATTAAGTGTGCACACTAGGGTTTCATTTAGGGTTTCCCTTTTAGGGTTTCTTGATCTCCTTCATAAGGATTGATCACTTTGTAATAATTGATTCTCTTAATGCATTTTCACTGAGAGGTTTTACAGAGAACATCTTTTTCGGTTCTTCATATCTTTTGCATGTGACAGGTATCCATCTTGCATGCAGGTGATCTTGGATTCTAACACAATTCACCATCCTTTTGTACATGAGCAATGCAATCAAGAATAATTTGGCCAAATTCCTTTCTCCATTCACTGATATTTTTCAATTCGTCATCATCCTTTAATATCCTTGGAACAAACCACTACTTCAATGTATGAAATTATTCCATCCTTGTTTTGATCTTATGATCTCCATTTATATACTAAGAATTATCTATAATTATCTTAACCATCTGCTTAGTTGGATTCAAAGTTGAAGTTGCTTCCACACTTCTCTATAATACCCTACATAAAGTCATCAAGGTATGATATGTAATTAGAGGTTTACAATTCAAACGTATTTAACCTTAATTACAATTATTCCCGATCCAGGCAGTATTGCCTGATTATGCTTCTTAACTGTTGAAAATGTAAAACTAGTTCATTAAACTTTACAAAACTTGAAAAGATTAACTAATTACTATAATGTTGTAATTAGAAATCAAATAGCGAATTGAAAAATGAAAAGAAATAGAGAGAATAATAGATAGGAGATGAAAGAATAAGACAGAAGAGGAGATAACATCGGTTGATAACAAATTTCATCCAATCAGGACTACGTCTCTGAGTCCGCTTCTCAATGTTGGACCACTTTCATTAATATTGCCAAGCACCTAAAGATGTCTTCTTACAATATTCAAGCTTCAAAAAACCTACACAAAATTCCTCACAATCTCTCACTTTTACAATTTTGGTGTATAATAACACCTTGCAATTCTTCCTCTCAAAAAGAATTCAACTCTCCTCTAGCATTCTAACTCCACCTTTTCCAATAATTTCTAATCTCTATTTTTCTCTCCAAGAGAATTCTCCCCTTACAAGGAAATAAGACCCCCCTTTTATACAAATTTATTTGCTAATATGGGATAAACCATATTATTTACAACATCAACCCAAATCCCCTATTTGCAACAATAAATCTTTAAAAATCCCCCTTTTAATAACATTAAAATCCTTAAATAATTCCTAACCCCCTTAAAAAATCCCTTTAATTATCTCTAAATATCTTTTAAATATTATTTAAGCCCTTAATATTCTTCAAATCGGGCTAAATAGTTTTAAAGGATTAACTTTTTTCTTTAATTTAGGGGGTTAATATTTAATATATGGGAGTATAGAAGATTCGGACATTAATAAAAAGATGTGGCCCTAAATGATTTTCACACCAGAAATGTGGTGCATTGGTGGACAATTTTGCTAGCAAGTGGGTGGTTAGGGGTTCAAAACAACCAACCATCGTTATGTCTTTAAGGCCTTTTTGGCCTTCAAATAGAAACTGTCGCCTAATACACTCCAAAATTATCGGATGGTGTGTTGGTAAAGCCGATGGATTATAAGGGGAAAGTTAAGGGTTCGACCCTAACCTCTAATATTTTAGTAAATCGATCAACTTCCAAAGCAAACCATGGAGATAAGGGTGCCACGTGTCAACTTCTTATTGGCCCATTTTTGTTGTCGTGTTGCCACGTGTCAACACATGATTTGTTGTCTATTGCCACATCACTTGCCACATTGGATGCCATGTGTCGACACAACATTGGTCCACATCATCAAAATACCAACTGTACTTGCCACATCAGCAGCTGAAGTCATCAAAGTCAACCAGAGTCAAACTTTTGACCAACCTTTGACCAGCCGTAACTTTCACATACGAGCTCTATTTTTTAAACTGAATATAGTTATGAAATCAGCACAACGATCACTACAACTTGGCATCATTTTTGTTTCATTTTGAGATGATCAATTTTTTGCCTTTTTGAACGCTTGTTTGATCGGACCTTTGACTGTGCATAACTTTTGCATACAGACTCCTTTTGAGCCTGTTCAAGTTGTGTCAGGACCGTGTCGGCGAGCTCTGTGCAATGATGTTGGTTTCATGAGATTCTGAGACTATGAAATTTTTAGGTTTTTTTAGGAGCCACCTGGATCAAGGTATGATGAATTATCTACCACTTCTTGAAAAGATGGTCCAATATAAGTGCATGGGCTTTCATCTGGTCAATTGCTTGGGATAATGAAGTGTAGGAATCATACACACTTTCCAATTTGTCCTCAATCAATTTGATCCTATGATCCAAGATTTTTCCAAGACATTGATGATCTGATCCCTCACTCGCTCCTTGGTTTCATTATTGGATTTTTTCAACTCTTCCATCTCTTGTCTTAGTACATTCATTTTTTCAGAGGATGCACTATCTATATTGGTTGATTGGGTAGTAGGAGGTTGATACAATATTATTTCTTTACTCTGTGAGGACCCTTCTCCTTTCAATTTCTCTTTCAGTCTTACATTTTCTATGAACAATTTATTTACCTCATCATTTAATAATTTCTATTCCTTTTCATATTTTGTCAATTTATTTTCCATTTCCTTAATGGTAGCTTGAGTGAACATGGTCAAGTACATTGTCATGGTTACATCTTCTAAAGGAGATGTGTCCTTCAATGTTTTTAACATAGTTGTTCCTCTCATCTCTTGTACCACATCTAACAACCTTGGTTTTTGTGTATTTATTTGCTTGGCCCAAAATTCCAAGGTTTCAATCTTAGGGTTGTAGCCTATACCACTTATCCCCTCATTAGAATCAAATTCAACAATCATCATTGGTTCTTCTTGTGCTCTTACTTGGTCAAGTAATAATATCTCCTTTAGTTCCATACCCAAGATAATGAGTATATTACTCTTCAAAACCATATCCCTAGCTTCTTGTGGGATAATATCAACATTATCAATTCTCAATTCATTGAATTTTTGGGCTACAATCCGATCATGCTGAGACTCTTCAATACCCATCTTGTTTATCTCTACCCTTTCTTCAAACTCTCTCATTTTCATTTTAACCCACAAATCCTTAAATTCAAGGGTCTTAATGAAATCATCGTCTTCAATAAATTTGAGAGTTGTAATTTCCCTCTCATCATCCTGCATTTCCCTTTCTCCCTGCATATGGATATCAATTCTAGCCTTTGGTTTATGAGCTTCAATTTTATGGGTTGGTTGATCTACCTCAACATCATCCTTCAAACTCCTAAGTACACTAGCCACTTCTTTTGTATCTCCCACTTCTTTGCTCATTGCATAGGAGACCATTCTATATGGCTCTTATGTCTTCTATTTCTTAGGAAATGGTTATTCAAGAGGTGATTCTTGAGGAACATGACATACTGAAATAGTGTCAAAAGATGGCTTTGAAATTACAATACCACTTGGCCTTTTGGGAGATAATTTGGTGGGCCTCTCCTCCTTTGCTATAGACTTAGCATAAAATTCATCAAACTTATCAATTATCAAATTTATCCTCTTAAGAGGATCCACTTCTACAAAATACCCCAAGAAGTCAATGTTCTTCTTCTTCCTTTCTTTCTCAAGATTCATCATGATCTCCCATTTTCTTTTCCTCTGATATACCTCTTAGGGAGGGAAGTAGCTTCTAATCAGATCCTCTTCATAATCCACTTGATGAGTGATTGTGGCCTTTGTGAGGAGGTTTTTTCTTATAAAATTCATATGGCCCTCAGGGTCAAAAGCCCTTTCACTTTCAGGCCTCGGAGAATATCTTGTCTTAAGGTAATGTTGTAATTCTTCAAGGGTGTCATATCCAATAGATAATTCTTCACATATTGTCAAGTTAGGTAGAAGTGTACCCTTCTTTTGTTTGTGTGTGACATCCTTTTCCATCCACAACATCTGCCACATAAATTCTAAAAAGGCTAGCCAAAGAGGAACAAATTTTGGCAATATATGTGGGGCCTGTGGGCACCCATAAATCCTGATTATTGTGACATCTTGCAGAAAAAACCAATCACCAGAATTATGAGTGTGACCTTGTTCTAGTTTCAAAGCCAATGGCCTCAATAGTTGTAGTATAGGTGTGTGTAATATTTGCGATGAGTGTCCAATAACTCTCATAACTCTATACACAAAGTCATCATGGAACACTACATAATCATTTTTTTGCATTTACTATCCCATTTATAATGCCATCGTTGCACAAGCAATGAGTTCCCTTATTGATCAATCCTACCCAAGCACATCCTTTCTATCCATCAATCTTTGTTCCGGTACAATATCAAGTGACACAGTGAAGAATAGTGCCTAAATTTTATAGGGGCCCTGTTCTCTCTAACTTGTAGGACGCCTTCATGTTTGTCTCGGGTACCTAAATTTTATAAGGGCCCTATTCTCTCTAACTTGTAGGAAGCCTTCATGCCTTCTCAAGATATGAGGAAAATTCATACTCAATGTTTTCCTTGAGGTTATGAATTCTCATAGCCATCATCATCAAACTAACTGGCATTTGTTCTTGTGCACCTATCCCAAGTACTTGACAGAAAGCAAAGTAGGTTTTCTTGAAATAAAACTGAAAATCTTCTACATCAAACGGTTCAGTGGTAGAGGGGGAGATAGGTATCACCTTGTTTTTAACACTGTTTTTCATGTATATGGGGATTTCATCACTTCTATGTGTTCTCCTTAACCTAGTATATTCTTCCTCACTCTTTTGCAAGTCAACCTTAGTGAGGGCCTGTTTGTTTAGATTGAAGCATTCAATGATTGCAGCTTTTGTTAATATTACCAACATTGACCCATTTGTTATCCTCAAGGACCCAGTAGTAGGGTGGTAATTCTGGGCTAGATCATGTTAACTCAAATGAAGGGTTCCAATAAACGTCTCACTCAACAAGTTTTGTAGTTGGTTTCCTCTGTTAACCCTATAGTTTATGCATGAAATGAGCATAAATCCATGAATTCAGATGAGGTAAGAGGCTCTATTGATCTCATTTCTTCTTGTTTGGAAATTTTGTATACAAATGCCTCTTAATATGTAGATTATTGAAATCTGAGCATAGAATAATCCACCTCAGTTTCTTTATTGTTGGAGTGATCCAGAAAATGTTCTTTAATTGGAAAAATTTATAGCTTGCATTCTTTACTTGACTATTGAATGCTTTGTATATTATTTTGCACGATGGCTAAACCACATGCACAACAATTTCATCAAACCAGCAATAGGAAAACAAAAACTCCTTCATGATGTCAACAAAGTTGTCGATGTTGATAGTGATCACAATGAATTGGACAAGAATGTGTAGTACAGTCGTCATAGTTGTGCTGAAGTTGAGGTAATATAATAGTTGTCAGTTATCTGTCCCAATGTTTTGTCATTCTTAATGCTTAAAATTTTCTTTTGGACAAAAAATTGTAGCTTTTGCATTCTTTAATTTGTAAGTTAATTTATCCCAATGTTTTGATGTAGGGCAACACTCTTCTCTTTCTCTCCATTTTGGTTTTATTTCTTTTGGTAGATTAGTTGTTTGTTTGGTGTGTTTTTGTTTCTTAATGTTTGTTAAGATTTTGGTCGACACCTCTTGGTGATCAACAAATAGCCTATGATAGAATGGTTGATGTATCGGTAGTTGCAAGGCATCATGTATTTGGAAAGAAGGGAACTTTGAATAGGGGGTTCAATGTTGTTGTAGAACAGGGGCTTGACTATTGAAAGGCACTTGACGGTGGAAGGAAAGAGTCCTTCAAAACTCAGTGGCATTGGTCGCATGGCTAAAGAGTCAAAGCTATTTTGAATGTCGGTGATATTGAATGTAAATAGGTCATCCAATGAAGACCCAAAGTGATGTGCAAAGTAAAGCCCTGTAGCATGAACCGATCTTTGTTTCTGAGATTAAATTGAATGTAATCAACATAAACCATTGTGAATAAAAGATTGCATTTGTTCTCCTTGCCTTTGATGTTGAATGACCAAGTTCTGACTATGTTTTGATGTTGAATCCTAAACCTCTTTAAACTTTGAGAGAGTTGTTCGGTGCTGAAATCTCTATAGTTTCCAAACTACCCTATGACCAGCCAATGTTCCATCAAGTGGTATCAGAGCCTAAAAGTGATTGGGAATTGGTGAATAAACAAAATTCCTCCAAGGAGAATGGGCAGAGGAGGAGCCCGAGGAAGAGGTAGAAGGGAACAACATGGTGACGAATTGTTGTAGCATTTAATAGCAAGATTGGGTGCCTTTGAAAGGGCATAGAGAAGAGGGACCTCTGATGAAGTTGCAAGTGATAATGATGAGGAGGAAGAATAGCCATGAGAAGACAATGAGGGAGGACATGGAGACTAGGAAAGTTTTGAAGAATGGTTGTTGAGGACTGTCATGAATGTGGGTTCCAAACCCAAGATAGAAGTTCCTACCTATTTGGGAAGTCTCAATGGTGAAGATCTCATCGATTGGATCAATGACTTAGATAAATATTTTGAATATGAGGGTGTAGCAAAAGAACGGGGAGTGAAATTTTCTTGCACTAGATTGAAGGGCCACGCTGCTATGTGGTGGGACTTTTTCCAAACTGAGAGGAGAAGAAAGAATAAGGAAAAGATTAACTCTTGGGATCGGATGGTGGCAAAGTTGAAGGAAAAGTTCCTTCTAGCGGATTACCAAACTAATATCTTCAAAAGATTGCATAATTTGAAGCAAAAAGATATTTCTATGAAGGATTATATGAAGGAATTCTATAAGTTGGTAATTAGATCCAGGAATAGTGAGGAAGATATGGAGAAAATTGCTAGATATATGACTAGTCTAAAGTATAGTCTACAAGATGAATTAATCCTTGTTTCCACTAGAAGTTTGGAAGAGGCTTATCAACTTTCCTTAAAGGTAGAAGAAAAGTTGCAAAGAAAACAAATTCAGCAAGAGAAGAAGAGAGGAAGAGTTTTTAGAGGAAGGTGACAGCAAATTGGTAGAGGGTGGCAACATCATCAAGGAGAAGAGGCTGGGAGTTCTAGTGGGGCAGCCAACAACGATAGAGGAGGCTTTCAAAACAAAGGGGGCAAGTCCTATGGAAGAGGTGGCTCTCAAGGTAGAGGTAGAGGGTTCGTTGGAAAATGCTTTAAGTGCAACCAATATGGACACAAGAGTTGGGAATGCTTTGAATCATCTCAAGGGGGACAATCCAAGTTTGAAAGAAGTAATCAAATTATTTATGCTGACCAAGAAAGTGTGGGGTCTCCTGTTCACCATAAAGAGGAACCAAAATTGGGTAAATCGTTGTTGTTGAAGAGGGTATTATTGAAGCCTCAAAAATAAATCCAAGAACCAGTCCAAAGGAGAGCCTTGTTCAAAACCAAGTGTAAGTCCAAAGGTAAATGTTGTAGACTAATCATTGATAGTGGTAGTACAAATAATATTGCTACAGCATAGATGGTAGAAAAGTTACATCTTCAAAGAATTAGAAATTCATCTCCTTACAAGGTATCTTGGTTGCAAAAAGGTCATCAATTGTTAGTGAATGAGCAGACCCATGTTGATTTATAGATTGGTAATTATAAAGATAGTGGTCTTTGTGATGTGATGCATATGGATCTGTGCCATCTATTGCTTGGTAGACCATGACAATTTGATAGGAAATCAATGCATAATGGAAGGGAGAACACATACTATTGAGAAATATGGAGTGAAACATATCTTGATGCCTATGAAGGAGCCTGAAGAGGACATCAGCAATGGTAGTAGCAGTAAGGTAATGATGGTAAGCAGTAAGGAGTTTCTACATGACTTGAAGAATGAGGAAGTAGGATTTGCTTTGGTTCTTAAACCTAGGAGTTTGTTTACTACTACAAAATTTGATGATTTGCCTCTTGAAGTGCAAGATATTTTGAATGAACATTTGGATATTGTTGCTTCTAATTTTCCTAGTGGATTTCCTCCTATGAGGAGCATCAACCATCAGATGGATTTGATTCCAGGGGCTAGCCTTCCTAACAAGGTTGCTTATAGGTTAACACCTACGGAAAATGAGGAAATAAGGAAGCAAGTGGAGGACCTTTTGAAGAAGAATTTGATAAGTGAAAGCCTAAGTCCTTGTGTTGTCCCCATAGTACTAGTTCCAAAGAAAGGAGGGGAATGGTGTATGTGTACTAATTCAAGGGCTATTAACAAAATTACTATAAGATATAGGTTTCACATTCTTAGAATTGAAGATTTAATGGATTATTTAAGTGGATCTATGTATTTTTCTAAAATAGACTTGAAGAGTGGCTATCACCAAATAAGAATTAGACTAGGGGATGAATGGAAGATACCCTTTAAGACTAGTGATGGTTTGTATGAATGGCTTGTTATGGCTTTTGGATTGTATACTTGGATGAAATTTTGGCATTTAGCAGGTCTAAGGAGGAGCATCTTGAGCATTTGAGGCAGGTATTGAAGAGGTTGCATGAGGAGAAGTTGCAGATAAATATGAAAAAAGTGTATGTTTATGCAGATCAAACTGATCTATTTAGGCCTTGTGGTGTCAAAGGAGGGTTTGAAGATGGAAAAAGAAAAGGTACAAGCCATCCTTGATTGGCCAACTCCTAAGAGTATAATGGAGGTAAGGAGCTTTCATGGGCTCACAAGTTTTTATAGAAAATTTATTAGAGGTTTCAGTCATGTGGTAGCACCTATTCTTGAAACTATAAAGGGGAATAAGAGGCCATTTATATGGACTAGGCAGGCTGAAGATAGTTTTAAATTTTTGAAGCTAAAGGTGAGTGAGCAGCCCATTCTTGCTTTGCCTAATTTTGAGAAATTGTTTCAAGTAGAGTGCAATGCGAGTGGGTTGGCTATTGGGGTTGTCCTAAGTCAAGAAGGTAAACCAATAGCATTCTTTAGTGAGAAACTCAATGATGCAAAAAGGAAGTATTCTTCTTATGATTTGGAATTCTATGCTTTAGTTCAATCTTTAAAGAAATGGAGACATTATTTTCTGCCTAAAGAGTTCATTGTATACACAAATAACCATGCTTTGCAGTTTATCAACAACTAACACAAATTGAATCAAAGACATGCCAAGTGGGTTGAGTATCTCCAAGGTTTTAATTTTGTTTTGAAACATAAAAGTGGACAAATGAATAAATTCGTTGACGCTTTGAGTAGAAAGAATTTTTTGTTTTGTGAAATAAAAACTAATAGTGTGGGCTTTGAAAGTCTGAAAGAGTTGTATGCAGAGGATGCAGATTTTAAGGAAGCATTTACAGCTTGCAGTGATCCTATTTGCAGGAATAGGGAATAGGGAGCGATGGGTGGATCGTTTGTTTTTTAGGGGGAATAAATTATGTATTCTTAAAGGGTCTATGAGAGATAATTTTTTGAAGGAAAAGCATTGTGGTAATCTTGTTGGTCACTTTGGACAAGATAAGACTTATTTGTGGCTGAACACTCATTATTTTTGGCCAAAGATGCAAGAAGATGTGAAGAGATATGTTGAAAGCTGCAATGTTTTTCAACATGCTAAAGGGAGAAGCCAAAATGTTGGATCATATCAGCCACTTCCAATTCCAACTAGGCCTTGGGATTCGATGAGTATGGACTTTTTGTTGGGTTTACCTTGTACAAAAAGAGGTAATGATTCAATTTTTGTTGTGGTAGATAGGTTTTCCAAAATGGTCCATTTTATACCTTGCAAGAAAACTAGTGATGCCACTAACATTGAAAAAAAATTCTTCAAAGAAGCAATGAGATTGCATGGAATTCCTAAAAGTATAGTCTTTGATAGGGATACTAAGTTTGTGGGTCATTTTTGGAGGACCCTGTTATCAATAGTTTTGCACCCTGCTGAATGTAATATTCAGC
This sequence comes from Sequoia sempervirens, assembly GCA_007258455.2. Classification (NCBI taxonomy): domain Eukaryota; kingdom Viridiplantae; phylum Streptophyta; class Pinopsida; order Cupressales; family Cupressaceae; genus Sequoia; species Sequoia sempervirens. Next base: position 40,838,448 of record VDFB02292527.1, on the reverse strand, counting down.
AAACTACTGAAACATGGAAACCTCTTTCAGATGTGGGTGATCTGCAGAAAGAGGAATCTCCAGAGTGAGTTGGTTCTCCGAATGATGAATTCTATTCTAAGTGTCTTTTCAAGAAAAGGACAGAAGGATAAACTGGATTTAAAATCTAAAACTGAAATTCAATCATTCTAAAAATGTTGATCAACTGTAAGAAGACCCTGACAATAACTCACTCTCACCGCCCCTTTAAAATTAAAATCTCACAATCTCACAACACATGCAGTTCAATTAGTGATTTATGCAAAGGTTAAATTAACACAAGGCATAACCTAAACTAGCATGCACTCCTGCAAATCACTTGACAATAGCAAGAAAAGAAGAGGATTCAATAGATTTGAATCACAAGACAAGTCAAATTACTATTCCAAGTCATGAAAAAGAAATGAGAAAGGAAAAAACTCTGCTATTTTATTGAATGATGGAGTGGAACTTCTCAGAATCTGAGCACACATCAGTTTACAAGCTCCCCAAAATGTGTAAGGGCAAGAAACTCTAATCTGAACTGCTGCTAATGGAGAGCTGAAAAGACTAAGTCTTTGAAAAGAACTCCCAAGAAAAACCTAATCCGAGCTCAGAAAAAAGCTCCAGGAAAAAGGTTTCAAACAAACTCAAAAACTGCTTAAAAGCATAAAAAAGCATAATGCTTTTATGATGAACCTGCCAAGCCTCTAAAAATAGACTGAAACTGCTTTAAAAGCACAAAAAACACCTTATCTCTCCAAGATAAGTCTCAAATCCGACCAAGAGGAAAAGTCAAACAAAGATCTGCTAAAAAAAGCAAGAAAACATAAAGCAACTTATAGAATATCACTTTTATGATTCTGCTTTACAAGATGCAGACTTTTACAATTTGTCTATTTTTGCAACTTAAAGATTAAAAATCTTTTGCAAAAAGAAAATCACCTTATTTCTCCATTACAATATTCTGATTTTCTTCAAAAATCATAAAAATAAAACACATTATTATCTCTCTTTATCCTCAACTCCACAATTGATTTCTTCAAAATCAATCAAAAATAAAAACCCTAAAGAATAAATGACCCTAAATCATAGGGTATTCACTATTGATCTCCTTCAAATCAATTAAAATAAATACCTAGGGTATGACATACTTCATTCTCCCTAAGGAACTTATCAATCAATTTAATAAATAAGCCTAAACCCTAGGCAAATAATGCATCACCCCTAAGCTTAACTTAGGCATAAAAGTCTCGGCCTCCCCCAAATACATTAGACTTCAGACCTTGATAAATAAGTCACAAGGATGCCAAACTCGAAATTCCCATGTGCTATTGTCAAAAGGCTAAAATTCAAAGGGCAATCATAATGTCGGTTGACATCAAGGCATGAACAAAATGGGGTCAAACCCTAAAATTATCATTTCGCACTTGAAACTTCTGGAAAGGCTTGATTTGCAAACAGCGCTGACACCACCATGTTTAGGGTTCCAGATGAAATGCTTGATTTCCATGATGCTTCCTTCAATCTGCTCGACCTTCTTCTTGAGACAATGGTAAGCTTATATTCAAGCTCTTTCGAGCTTCCTTACTTTATTCTGAGTCGTTTATGACTTTGAGGCTGCGGTATCAATGCAATTTTTGATGCATTTATCATTGTATTTCTATGTTTTCTCCTTGATGAATCCATTCAGCCGCATTATGTGAGCTTGACCTTCACTTAAAATTCAGACCCTTGGCATTTGGAAGTTAACTGGAACCTCTGGCCACGGCTTGAGTGCTACATCAGCTTCGAACTGGTAATCCTCCTCTGCTTTCTTCGATTCTTTGAGACTAAAAAAAAAACTCTTCTTTGCTCATGAATTTCTGACCATATTCAGGCCGTGCCAAAGGCGCACTGTAGGGAGCATTTTTTGTGGATTTCGGGCTCAACCCAGAACAAAAAACTTACCATTATATCTATTTGAAAGCGTTTCTGTATATTCTTTCTATTCAAGTCCAGATTTCACATGGGTTATCTTTGTAATTGATTTTTTCTGCACTTTGAAGCTAACCCTGAAATGGGTACTCGAAATCTTTAAGGGAAACTGCAATTTTTGTATTCTGATGCTAAACTGGAAGTGGGTCCTTGGGATTATTAAAGAAAATTGCATTTTCTTCTCTTCTGAAGCTCGACCTAGCATAAAAATCTTCACATTTTGTAGTTTACTGCTGCTTTATGAGCAACCCATATGGGTATCATAGATTATCATATTTCCTGAATTTTGAAAACAAACCCACATGTGTTCTTTTTTGAGATTTCTAAAGAGAATTGCTCTTTGTTCAAACTGAAACTTGGCTTCACAACCAATGGCCATATACAGGCCACCATACTTATGCATCAAAATAGGCCTTATGTTATTTTCTGGGCTTGACCCACTATTACTAGTTGTGTTTCCTCATCCATGTTCAAAACCCGACATGGGTATACTGAAATATAATGGAACTCTCATTTGAGTAATAACCCTCATGCAGATACTCATTATCTCGAAGGAAAACTATTCATTTGTTACTTCTGTTGAAAACCAGTATGACTCTCTGTGATGTTTACAAGATTCTGAAAAATTTGTCTTGAATTTAAGAAACTCATATGTGTATTGAGCTCGAAATTGTACCATAATGGTCTTTCAGAGAAAAACAAAACCCTGCCTTTTCTATAGAAGACTCGACTGAGTATCAGGAACCTTTGAAGAAAAATATGTTATAAACTCAAGCCCTAATACGGGTGTATGAAGAAAAATAACAAAACTGCACATTGATTTGCATTCAAGTTATAGGCTCAACCCATGATGGCTTCCAACTGGTTTTTGTTGCTTATCTTGTAAACATGGCAAAACTTTTACCTTACTGTTTTGACAAGAACTTAACTGAGTAATCTGAAAATGATCAAAATCATGTATATTTGTTGTATTTAATTCATGGCTCGACCAAGCACAAGTGATGTCTTACTTTGACACTTGTAACTCTTTTGAAGACACAATAGAAAAATCCCTGCTATGCAATATTGCCTAAGACATAAAAGGTTAGTTGGCTTTGACAATTTGTTCAAGTAACTCTCTGAAGCAATTTGAATGAACAGTAATTGCTGCCTTGCCTTAAGCATTGATAGATGATCCATACAGCAACATAGCTTTCTACTCATAGACATTTGCATGAACATTGATACTCTTCATTCTTGAAGCTCATTCGTAGTATTTGAAAACTGCTCTCTGTGTAGAAAATCTGAGCCCCCTTAAATCATTTGAACTCCTCCTTGAATCTGCATTCTGATTACTTGCTTGATATTCATAATACTGTGTTTGTTTTACCAATCAACTTAGAACTAGAAACTCCTTCAGCACTCAAAAGCATTGTCTGTGTTTGTTCTCATGAGCAACATGGTACTCTTCATGCATTTTTATCTCACTGAACAAACTGCTCCCAAAAACTGTTCTCTTTGATGATGAAAATCAAAACAAAACATTAAGGCATAATGTATGCCTGATCACTATCCGAGAGAGGATTGATGAATTGAAACTCACATAACATATGATTACAATCAGCACAGAAAATGAAGTTATTCAACAATTTTTGATGTAAATGTACTCAGTTAAATTCCTTAAGTGAACTAAACTCACTGTTCACCTGTAGCCTTCAGAAAGAATCCTGATCGTTATGAATGAACAATTGGTCTCGTTGCTTGATGGATTCTCTGTCTTACTCTTTCAGTTGTTCTCATTTCATTTGATGAATATGATAAAGTATCTTTTAAAATCAGCCCATTTAATGAATAGGGCAGCATGTCGAGCTCTACCCTTGTGGGAGCCCGTTTTACTCCACATGCTTGGTCTTCGAATAATGTTCAGCTTCATGACTTAACCTATACCTGCACAAGGAAGCAAACAACGTTAGCATAAAAAATAGAACATGTTGATTATGATGTTGCTATTTCTCCTTCAGCTCACTTCTTTCATACTGCACTTGATTGATTTGATTGTTTCAATGTATTGCTAATAGTATGTTGTACTATTGTAGGTGCATCATATAAGTTACATCATAGTCGGAGCCACTGACACCCCTCTTTTCCTCTTACAGGTCGACGAAGCTCGAGATGACGAGGTGCACCATTCAACATCAAGCGTCGATAATCAGGCAATGATGATTATGCTGTTGCTTCTGTGTTTTCCTTTCGCATCTTCAGTAGTGTAATGTGTTATTAAAAATGCGTTGTCACAGTCACAGTTATATCCATAGCTTGTGTGGATCTTTGATTTCAATTTTCTTTTCAATTGAAAAGAAAATGCATTTGAATGCAATGTTGTAATATCATTCTGATTGTGAAATCAAATGAAGCCTTGTAAAATATGAGTTTTTCTACGGAATAAATGAAAGCATCTGAAAATGCTATTTTGCTCAAGTACTCAATTTTATATTTCTTTACATCCTGCAGCATCTGAAAACCACTCTGAAACTCTATTCTTCTTTTAAATGCATAATTGTTACTCAATGCACAAAGTAATGTGAAACAACATTTAAAACTCAATTTGTAATTCCACTTAATGTTGAAAAACAATCAGCCAGCTCCCCTATTTGAGCTGAGGCTAAAAAATATGTAACAGACCCTATGGAAGAAATTGGGCACTAATTTGAACTTTAGTTCTGCTTATCACCCCCAAACGAATGGGATAACCGAAGTTTTTAATTGCAGTATTGGAAACATGTTGAGGTGTATTGTTGGGAAAACACCAGGTAGTTGGGATCTAGCTTTGGCTCAAGCTGAGTTTGTATTTAATGATTCTCCTAATTGAAGTACTGGATTTAGTCCATTCTATGTTGTGTATGGTTTACATCCAAGGGGGGTGTATGAGTTGAGAGACCTTGGTAATATGGAAAGATGAAGTGTAGCAGGTGAAGATTTTTCTAAACTCATCTGTGATCCCCATGAAGAGGTCAAAACAAATTTAGAAGAACATAATCAACAATATAAACAACATGTTGATAAGAAGTGGAGAGAGATACATTTTTAGGTTGGAGACCTTGTATTGGATCACCTTTAGAAGGAAAAATTTCCTAAAGGAGAGTACAATAAATTAAAAATGAAAAAGATATGACCCTGCAAAGTTCTCATAAGGTTTTCAACTAATGCATATGAGATATCTTTGCCTCCAACCTTGGTATTTCACCTATTTTTAATGTTGTAGATCTATATCCTTATAAGGGAGATGTTGAGGATGATGTTGTAGAGACTGATTCTTTAAACATTAAGAAACAAAAAGGTGTTTCATCTTCTCTGCAAGACATCAAATGCATTCTTGATACACAACTATGGAAGAAGACCTGAAGACATGAGTACTTCAGATATCTGGGGAAGTGGAGCGGTCATCTAGTGGAACATGCTTCTTGGCTCACTGAATCTGAGCTCTCTTAGTTTGGTTATTCTGTTGCAGATCTCATGAGCAGGAGCTCATGAACTTTTTCCTACCTAGGGAATCTGATGCAGGGCATCACTCTTCTCTTTCTCTCCATTTTGGTTTTATTTCTTTTGGTAGATTCAATTGTTTTATTAGTGTGTTTTTTGTTTCTTAATGTTTGTTAATCTTTTGGTTGACAACTCTTGATGATTGATAGTTAGCCTATGACAGAACGGTTGATGTATTGGCAGTTGCAAGGTGTCATGTATTTGGAGAGAAGGGAACTATGAACAAGGGGTTCAATGTTGTTGTAGAACAGGGCCTTGGCTATTGAAAGGCACTCGACGATGGAAGGAAAGAGTCCTTCAAAACTCAGTAACATTGGTCGCTTGGTTGAAGAGTCGAAGTCATTTTGAATGTGGGTGATCTTGAATGTAAACAGGTCATCCAATGAAGGCCCAAAGTGATGTGCAAAGTAAATCCCCATAGCATGAATCGATCTTTGTTTCTAAGATTAAATTGAATGTAATCGACATGAACCATTGTGAATAAAAGATTGCATTTTTTCTTCTTTCCTTTGACATTGGATGACCAAGTTTTGACTGTGTTTTGATGTTGAATCTTGAACCTCTTTAAACTTTGAGAGAGTTTTTCGGTACCGAAATCTCTGTGGTTTGCAAACTACCCTATGACTAGCAAGTGTTCCATCATGTTTTTTCATTCTTCTTTTGGACAAAAATTTATATCTTTTGCATTCTTTAAGTTGTAAGTTAATATGTCCCAATGTTTTGTCACTCTTCAAGCTTAAAATTTTCTTTGGGACAAAAATTTATAGCTTTTATATTCTTTACTTGACTTATATTAATCTTTGCATGATGATTAAACCACATGCAGAGCAATTATATGAAAGTAGAACGAAAAGAAAAAGGCCATGTCAATAGAGCTCTTTGCAAAGAAAAGTTATAAAACTTCATGTCAATGTTGATAGTGATTATGATGATGAACTTGATGAGCATGTACATGATATTTATAGTAGTAGTCGTGTTGAACTCGAGGTGACTACTATGAAACCGCATGCAAGCAAGTACTATTCAAGTAAGTAATGATTGTTTTATTATGTAAATAAGGGTAATCATTACCTATTTGATAGAAGTTGGTTAGAATAGTAGTGAAGTGTAATTAGCTAGTATACATAGATTATGGAAATAAGGGAGAACATATAACTTACATATGGAAGCTTAGAGCTTAGTTGTAATAGAGTGCATACATAGATTTTGAAAATGCATTAGTGCATTGTGTTCGGGGATGCCATGGTCCTCAGTTGGGGGGAATTCATTGCCAATCCATGTCTCTTTCTAGAGTACTTGTATAGTCTAGCACTATTGTAGTCTTTCCCTCCATTTTTTTGTACCTTGCAATGGGTTAGTTTTTTTTAGAGTAAAAATTTGCTTCTTTGTTATTCAACAGAATAAAAAAAGCACATACAAAAATTGATTTGTTCCAAGACATAAGACATTACATACAACTATCAAAAACAATTTAATGTTTGTTTTATATCTCAATATAATGTTTGTTTTTTTTGTTTTTGCAAACATTTATTGATAAACTCCAACAAGGGGATAAATTTGGGGTGTTGGATCCGGGTTTGATGGTCCTATTGTGGGCATTGGGTGGATTCACTCACTATCTAGTACATGGAGTCAAATTGAAAGGAACATGAGATGCAAACATAAATATTTTAAAGGTCACAAGTAACATAACCCTTGCTTGTGAAGGAAAAATATATGGAGTTGTCCGTCTGAAAGAGAAAGAAGATACCTTCGCACAATGGCCACTAAAATATTTGAAAAAAATGTCATAGTTGATGTTTATCATGTACTAGTTGTTAGACAACTTGGCCCACTACTTTATGCAATAGTTTGAATGTGTTGTTCAGGGATCTTAGTGTTTTTTGTTTGTTTTGGAGTTGTATAAGCAAAAAAAGGCATTGTAACTCAGTTTTCTCAGTCACAACACTGAGAAACACACTTTGTAACACATTTTTCAAAGCAAAGACACATATTTATGTCTTCTATCTGTTGTAAGAACACCTTTTCTCAATAAAATTTTAGTATTTTTCCTTCTTAATAGTTGTTTCATTATGTGCAAATGAATGGTTGATAATGTTTTCATGTGTTTTATGTTTAAACCTCAAAAGCATTGTCTCATTTATTTCCAACACTTTTAGGAATAAATCAATAACAAAACAATTAAATAAACTACCAATTGACTAAATATAATACCAATTGAGAGAAATCAAAGAATAAATGACTAAATATAATGATTATGCAATTAATAAACAATGTATCAATATACTACTAGTTGACAGAAGTCGATGAAAAAAAACAATTAAATAAACTACCAAATTGATCAAAATGATGATTAAAATTAATGACTAAATACACTACCAATGGATGGAAATCAGTGAATAAAAATGACTAAATAAGTGACCAATTAACAACAATCAATGACTAAATTAACAACTAAATATATCAATGAATAAAAAATGACTAAATAGGTGACCAATTTATAGCAATCAATGACTAAATTAATGACTAAATATACTACCAAATCGATCAATCAAAAAAATCAAAAAATGACAAAATGGTTTAGTCATCAATCTGGTCGCATTATAAATGACTAGCAATAAACTACTAATGGTCATGTGATCATGTTTAGTCATTTATATTCAATTTTTAGTAGGTTTTTTAATCATATATTGTTGTTTCTGTACTAGTGAAATGAATGTGAGAGAATGGAATGGATCAATGATCAAATCCATGGATGAGATTAAAGAATGACATAGATCATTGAATTTAATCAAGGGCTTTAATTGAATTAAAATGTGGAGGTCCCTTAATTTTAAGAAGAATGTTGGAAGATATTTCGATTTGGTGGGAAATATTTGAATTTGAATGAGATGAATATTTCTTGAGTATATTCTTTGAGGAGTGGACAATTAGTCAATTAAATAATTAGGAAACTATTTAGTTGTGCAAGGTGAAGGAATTTAAGACTTTAATTAAACAATTATATCATTTAATTAAAAAGTAGGATTTATGACATTTAATTAAATAATTAGGATTATTCAATCAAATGAAAGGAATTAAGGGATTGAAATAAATAATTTGTATTATGTAATCAAATAGGATGAAAATTAGCATGAAAGGGGTGAATTAATCCAATAATATTGATTATCCGATTAATAGAAGAAAATGATGAATTTAACTAAATAATTAGAATTTTTTAATCAAATAGATGAGAATAATCGAATTAGGATGAAAATGGTGTTAATAAATTGAATTAGATGTGTGATATTGACCGAGAAGATTTTAAGTGTCTACAGGTACACTTTATTGTATTTTCCTTATGTTAACCAACTATTTATAACTAATTTTAGAGATTTTATGTAGGTTTTCCCTTTGTCAAAAAAATGCATGTGTTATCCTTTTTCATCTCAAATATAGCTACCATGTGTCAAAAATTATTAAAATCTAGGAAAGTTCTAAGTGTGGGGTGTTTTTGGGTCATTTATCTAAGTGTGGGTTGGTTGTTGGAATTTTAGACTTTTGAGGTTTCTAGTACTTGAGTATTATTTCCCTGGAACTCCTAAACCCTGAAAACTTGGATCTTTGCACTTTACACTTAAGTTCCTTCTTACACTAAGTTTTAGTATTTTCCTTCCTTGGGTAACATTTTCATGACCCCCTAATCTTTGAAAACCTAACCCCTTGCACTATTTCCTTGTGTCAAAATTTTGAGCTCACCTTTACTTGGGTACCCGATATACCTTCCCTTGAACTTTGACCCTAAATATTTGTACTTTACACTTAAGTTACTTTGTGTACCAAACTTTTCAATATTTTCTTCTTGGCGTATCATTCTCATGTTCCCCTTGAACTTAGATCCCTAAGTATTTTTACTAAGTACTTTATCAGGATCATGAATTTGGCCTTGTCTTTATTAGGGTACCTTGTAAGGATAATCCTCGACTCCTAACTATTGACTGATTATATTAGTTAAGTTATGTCTCTAAAGTTGGAGTTTCAAAATTAATTCTAATTAGGTACCTATTCCTTGTCATCCCCAAACCTTGAACCATATTATTTCCTTTATATATTTTTTCAAAGTTAGACTATCATCTATCCCCATACTTGAGTACTCCTCTAATGCTTGACACTTGATAACTCCCTTCATGTATCCTATAAACTTAAGAAGTGTGGCCATCCCTTTTGTATGGTATCAAGTATGAAATACACTTGGCCTCTAATCTTCAAAACTCTAGAACTCCCACATTTGTCACAATTTGTTCTTAATAACATTTTGTTTCCACAGTCCATGATGTTAGTATGCAAGATTTTTTTGGAATAAACTGTGTGTAATTTTTATATCATCAACGTTTCGGATCATACTCCATGATCCATCATCAGGATGATCAGCAGTAGAGAGAGGAATATTTGTTCTTGTCAACTTCCTTGTTTATCTCAAGGTGCATTTAATGACCCAATAAGATCCTACAACTACTCAATCAAATGTTTTAACCCAAAAACAATAATTCATTTCAAAGGAATATTTTTCATACATTTTTCATACATTTTGATCTAACAAATTTACATTTGGATTTATGTGACCATCCAAGGGGACTACCTTTGTACATATTTTTTATATATGGGATGCATTTTTCATTTGTAAAAGGCTTAGAAAATGAGGAAAATAAACCTTTGCATTGTATACTAAATTTTATTTGTAGAAATAGAACTAATTCAATATTATCTATGTAATTTATAGTGATACAAACTTGTGGTTGATTTATATGAATGATAGTTTGTTTTGCATTGTTGTCTCATTTTTTCATTATTTATTCTTAAAGAGGATTATACCTTAAAGGAGGGTATTCAAATTGCATGTGTAGATTCATGTTATTGTAAGGTAATAATATTTACTATAAGATATGGTTTGTATTTTAAACCACTAGAAGGGTTGTGGTCAAGATTTGGTAGAAATAATTGATGCTCTATTTTCCTTAAATAAGCATTGGTCAATCAAATAAATTCCTCCCAACACACTCACATTAAATTTTAAAAATCATTCAATGTGTGATATTTTTTGTTCATTTTCCCACGTTCATACTTGAGCACAAAGGGGACAAGAGATGTTTTAACAATGTGAATAATTTTGTAAACTCTTGCCATATTTTTATGGACATTTTGTCTATTATACATTGTGATAAGCCTATTGTATTCATATAAAATGAAATGTGTTAATAAGGATACCCTCAGGTCTTACAATGCCTAAAGTGTAGGGGAGAATAAATAATTCTCATTTATTGGTCTTCCTCCCAATGAGTTTGAGCATATAAATTTATAACTTCTTAGAAGTTATTGAATGCGAGTTGGAGAACCAACAAGGTCCAAGTTAAGTTCTTTCTCTGAGATTTAGACTCTTTGAAATGGGTTGAGATTTCAAATTCCAAATTCCAAGCATTAGTAATGTTTGGATCAATACATGAGACCCCAATATTTGGGGCATGAGAAATTTTCTCTTTGACCCTAAATAATTTTTTTCCTTAATAGCCAAACAAGTTATATAAACCATTCTACTTACCAAGGATTTATTTTCTTGAAATATTTTTCTATTTCTCTCATTCCATAAACCCCAAGCAACATGAAGTAAAACAAAGGTCCAAATGAATTTGAGAAAAGAATTTTATAGAGAATAAACCTATTATTCCAAAATACTTTGAATATTATCTCCAACTAAACTTGAAGAGAAAAAGGATGGAATCCCACAACTCCCTAGAGAAAGAGCATTCTAACACCAAATTAAGGACACTTTCTTCCACCATTTCACAAAGGGAATATATGTTTAGAAAAGAATACCCCCTCTTGTCAAAGTTGTATAAGATGATGATTTTATTTTGAGTCATAAGCTAAAGAAAAGTAATGATTTTAGGAATCAACTAAGGCATCTAAATCTTGGTCCAAAGTGGGATAATGATAATTCAATAAAGATTCAAATCCTAAGGCCATAAAGTAGGCACCCATTGTAGAAGTATCCCAATTCCAATCATCATTTTTAGGGAATTATGGAATATGAAGAGATGGGCCAATAAAATTTGTAACATAGAAAATGACATCTAAAGTATCTTGAGAAGAAAGGGAATAAGACATAGTCTTCCAAAACTTGAATCCATAAATAAGAACCTTGGGGAAGGTCACAACTGGTTAGGCTAGATATAATATCCCCACTATGAAGGAAATATTTTTTCTTGATAATTTCAATCCATTCCTTCTACTCATTTAGTAATTTCCACATAATTTTACAATTGAGGGCTAGATTGGAGTCTTTTATCTTCCTTATCCCTAGGTCACCTTTTCTTCTAGGTTTGTTGATAGAGTCCCAAGCCACTTAAGGAATTATTCTCCTATCTTCATTACTAACCCATAAAAACTTTATTTAAACTTGTTCAATCTTGTTAGAAAAATTAGCTATAATTTTCAGTAAGGTTATGTTGTAAATAGGAAAGTTTTGTAGCAACAATTTGATTAACTAGATTTTTCTAGCTTGGCTATGCAGAGTGCCCTTCCATCTAGCCAAATTTCATTGAAATATATTTAAAAGATCATTCCATAAGGACATTGGAACAACACCTTCAAAGAGAGGCAACCCAAGGTAAATTGAGGAAAGGGTATTCCCTTGACAACCAAGGATACAAGCAATTTTCTGGTATCTCAGAATTAAAGTATTCAAAAAGAAAATATTACATTTGAAGAGGCTGAATTTTTGGCTTGAGGCCATTTCATAAAATAGAGAGAATTATCTTGGTCTCTTTAGCTTCCAAAATAGAGGTTTCCCCATGATTATATTGCCATCAACAAATTTTTGGTGAGAACAAGCGACATAAGTAGAAGTAGGTTTGATCTCTTTTAGATTACCCCTACTAGCAAATATTTGTAAGCTCCTACTTAGCACTTCAACCATAATTATGAATAAGAAAGGTGAGATAAGGCCACCCTATATGATACCACTTGAGATTTTTAAAAAACTTGAAGGCCTATCATTGATTAAGACTATGAATTTTAAGGTATAAATCATTTTAAGGGTGATTGTAAGAAACTCACCCTCAAAATCAAATCTTCTATGGAATTTTAGATGAAAATACCAAAAAATCCTATTGTAATCCTCCCTAATATCCAACTTCGAGATAAAGGAAACTTTTTATTAATCATCACTAAATGAAGGACCTAATGGATGCATATAATAGAATTCAAGATTTTCCTCCCATGAACAAACCAACTATGTTAGAGAAAAATCAATTTAGGCAACCCCTATTATAGCCTCAAAGCTATAATCTTGGAGAGTTTTTTATACATCCAATTTTAGAGACTTCTAGGCCTAAAGTTAGCTCCAACCTTCTTAGAGATAAGAAAAATGAATGTGGAATTCATTTATTTCAACATCCTTCCACTAACAAAGAACTAGTAATGACATCTTTATACACAACATCCCAATATATTTGAAATAAGAAATAAGGAAAGTCATCTAGGCCTAGAGATTTATTTCCTTAAAAGAAAAAGGTAGCAAAATTTATTCTTCCTTGGTGAAGGCTTCATGGTATCCCTATTATCATAATCATTGATCAAGTTTGAAATGTCCTCAAGAACACTTAAGTTATCAAGTCAATGGTATTATCATCAAACAAGAGATTAGAGAAAAGACTAGAAACTTTGTTTCTAATATTATTTTATTTTGTACTTTATAAGATCAACACAAATCTCTTTAATTATATTTTAATATTTGTGCTTCAACATGGTCAATTGAAATAATTTGGTGTTATGATCCCCTTCCTTCAGCTAAATGGCCCTAGAGTGCTATTTCCAAAACTTGTCTTCCTTAGCAATTATATTGTGAATTTCACATAGAAACTCCTTTACTTTTATCATGAGGTCTTGATTCAATCCTCTAATTTATATTTCTTCCTAGACATTGTCCAAATTCATTTTAACTTCATACTTTATGTTAAATATATTCACAAAGGATGTCTTATTATAAACTATGATATTATTTTTGACATTATTTAATTTTTTTGCAACTTAATTTACATAGAAAACCTACCCATGTTGATATTCCACCAGTCAACAATTTTATCTCTAATATAAAGATGTCATGTCCACATCTCAAATATGAAAGGGAACCCTTTTCCTTTACCTGATTTTCTTGTCTACAATATTATAGGAGAATGGTTTGAGCCTATCCTCGTAAGAGTGGAAAGAGAGCAACAAAAGTGGGAGATCCAATAAGGGGTGATTAAGGTTTGATCTAACCTTACCTTAAAAAGGAAAGAACCCACTCTATGATTTATCCAAGTAAATTTAGCCTCCTCTAGGTCCATATCCATCAAGGTGTTGTCACTAAAAAATTCTGTCAAATTATCTTTTGTTGTATAGGGAGATATGGGATCCACCTTTCTTCTTGTTTTCTTTTAGTAAAGCATTTAAATCCCACATAATAAGCCACATTAGATTTGGATGTAGTCATCTAAATTTGGTAAGACTATTCCACAACTTCTTTCTAGCATTCCTAGTGTTAGGGACATAAATATTAGAGATAATCCATGACACATTCTATTTTTTTATAGAAGAGAATGCTAACATGGTTGGGGCCATCACTTCGCATAGTATCATCCAACAATGCAAGGTTTTAAAAAGTAGTAATTCTATTATAAGACTAATTTGTATTAGCCCCGAAAGACCCACAATCTTTAAACCTTTTTTTTTTTTAATTTGGAGCACTCTTTCTAAAGGTATATTAGTCTCTTGAATAAGAAAACTATCTAATTTTTCCTACCAAGAAAGATTTATCAAAAGATCATTGTTGTGTGGATTATTCAACCCTCTAACATTCCACAAAAGAATTTTCATTTTTTAGATTTAGGGTTCCCTTCAAGCACATTTACATAAGGGTTTATTGATTTTCATTAGTTATATCTCTTTCCACCTCTTTTTCTCTTGCATCCTTAAGTTTAGTTCTTTCCCAAAAATTGGGTCTACCCCATAATTTTATTTTATTTTTGGTCAAAATCATGGCTTGGGGATACACATTCTTATTTACACTCCCTTACCCATTAGGGGATGTTGGTTTTTTTTTTATTAAACAAACTTACATTATTTGGACTCTTGAGGGTTAAAGTATAATCATCCTTTCTTTTAAATTTACCCTTTAGGTATCTCTCCTTGTCCATTAGATTCTCATAGGTTACTTTAAGATTTAACATCTGTATAAAGCTTCCTATTTATCATCTCTCAAAAAGTAAGGGAATATTTTCTTCCTTCATTACTACTAAGTCATCTTGTGTGATATGTTCTACCTCCTTATTAGCTTCTTCCATAGTGACTTTAGTAGATTTTTAGCCTCAACCTAGGGCTCTTTCAGCCTATTGGTTTCATCCCTCACCCACATAATATTCTTCATTAATGCCAAGAATAAGAACATCACCTTGATATTTTCCATTCTTACAAGCTTCTTCCCCATGTTTCTATCTCCACACTGTGGCTCCTTTCTATGACAATTAATCTTTAGCACAATGTCCCATATTCTTACATTTAAAGTAGGAAAAGGGAGAAGATTCAAACTCTAATAGTTGATTCCACAACCTAAGTTTATAAAAAAAAAGATATTTGATAAAGTAGGGTGGTCTCTCAATCATTGCACACATATATTCTCATATATGTATACTTAGCTTTTTTACTCCTCCTCAAATCCACTTGACATAAGTTTGTGATTTGAATTGTAGGTCTCAAATCCCTTAGGCTAGATAGTCTCCCAAGTTCCAGGATGTCAAACTTGAGAAGGATACCATAAAACATATGATCATGTTGGGAAACTAAGGACCAATTGTTAGGTGGGTAGGACCTCCTTCACTTCTATCTCTACTAAACCAAGGGGGGTTACCCTAAGGTGTTGTAATGGATACTACCATAGAAGCTAAAAGGTCACCCTAACACAAACCATACCCAATACATAATGCAATTCTATTTTGGTTGTCACTTTGTGCCTATATGTTGGTTTGAGGAACTCAAAATTAAGCATCTTATTCAAATAGATAACCTACCATGATATTTTTTGAGAATATAATTTATAGTAACCCCTTATGATGTTATATACATTCAAACATAGCAGTAGGAAAACATTAAACTAAATTAGACTAAAAAATTATTATGTTGAGTTGTTGTGAATGTCTTAGGATGATGAGGAACTAGAATCAATAGAAAAATGATGCCTTTATCTAGTTGGAAAATAGAGTCTCTAATTCAATACAAGACTTGCAACAATTACATCCTAATGTGCCGCCTTAATCAAGATATCATAAAAGACTATTTATTAAAATGCACAAGCAAGTTGGTCTCTACACATACATTCCAGAAATTAATAGATATAAAAAATATTAAATGATTCTAAATAATAATCCATGATCATACTCATACATCACTTTTATTATTTTGAGAAGATACCATGCAAATATTTTGCAAGGATTTTACACTTGTATGGTTGGCACTAATTAGAAACATATCAAAAAAATGCACAACATACACAAGTGAAACACTCAATGAAGGTTTGTTATACCTTTAATCACTCACCCATCAAAGATTACAATGTGTTATTATAAATTTTGGATGAATCTAGATCATTAAAATGCTAAACTAATTTTACCCAGATTTGGAAAACAAAATACTAGGGCTTCCTATGAATATTGTTGTTTTACTCCTTTTGTAACTAATTAGCCTTCCTCTAATTTTTATCCTCCTCTAAATGATTTTTCTTACTCTTTATCCTCTTGAGAGAGAGACATGAAATCTATAATCAATGATCCATACTCTAAACAACATGGAGTATAGGACACGCATACCTCGCGACCATTGTTCTCTCAGAATCATGCATGAAATCGTTTTGTAAATTCGTCCAAACACATAGGAAATATGGGTATATGTTCTTTCTAGATCTGCATATATATTTTGTATTAATGATATTACATGTTTCAAAGTAAAATGATATGGAGATTCCATGGAAATTTACTACATAAATCACCATGGGACAAAGTAGAAACACAATTATTCAAATGCCACCCAAATCTATCCTCTTTTGATTAAAATATATTTCTTGTGCATGTGTAGATTATATTAGGTGGTTGGAGGGCTCAATCAAGCTTTCTAGATTTGCATATACCTTTCGTATTAATGATAGTACATGTTTCAGAGAAAAATGGCATGGAGATGTGGAAATTTACTATAGACATCACCATGGGATAAAGTAGAAACACTATTATTCAAGTACCACCCAAATCTATCATCTTTTTATTAAAATATGTTTCTTGTGCATTTGTAGATTATATTAGGTGGTTGGAGGGCTCAATCAAGTATTAATAGCAAAAATTATAGGGGATTTTGGGAGCTACAAGAGGAATTTTAAATTATTTGTAAGAAAAGGGACTCTAGCTATTCATTTTCATGATTTTAAATCCCATTGGTAAGTGAAGTGGAACAGAAAAGAGAAACAAAGTGGAAATTGAAGAGCACACACTTCTACTAATAGGGGGGTGAATCAGTATAAGATAAACTTTTACTTATTTAAATCCAACAACTACAATAAAAACAATCACACAAGATCTAACAATTAAGAGACACAAGATTTACGTGGAAACCCTTTCAGGAGAAAACCTCAAAAAAATGACTGCTTCGATCTACTATCTAAATCTAGCCTCAAAATAAAATATTTTACAAAATTTTGTAGGTACCAACCCACTGGAGACACCAATCTCGCTACTAAGCACCAACTTAGCAAGAGAAACCAATCTATTATGTTAGGAAGCACCAAATTGAAAATAAATAATTTTTTCATCTCTTTAAATACATCTTCTTCAATGGAAGGCAATCACTTGAATTTCCTTCACAAATTTTTTTTCCAATAAAATAGTTATTTTTCTCTCCTCATAAATTCTACTTGTGTTTGAATGATATATACCTTTTTATTCCACACTTACATCTTCCAACCACACTTTTCATTCTTCTTTTATACCTTCTCATGTCTCTTGGAAGGGGTGTGATTTATCTCAAGGGAGATGACCTCTCCAAGGGTTGAGTCTATCTCCAAAAGGTGGTGCCACTTTTCTTTACTTTTTAAAAATATTTTTATATAATTTTCTTGGGCACTAGACATGGGTTGACTCATTTTAAATATTAATTTATTATTTTTAAATAATAAGGAGGGCGCCAAGATAGAGGGGGGTCGACCAACATTTCTTAAGGATCATAAGCTTGTCTTTAATGTATTGAAATGGTGTGATTTTCCCTTGAATAATGGAGATTTGAGACTGATTTTATTTGGTCATTGGACAATTATTATTAGCCTTTGGCCTTCATACTTTTAATATAATTTATTTCTTTGAATGCTCTTCTACCTTTGATATCAATGATAATATTGCCAACAATCTCCCCCTTTGTCATTAATAGCAAACTTCCATAGAAATACCCTATGAAAATAACATGAACATGATGCTCCCCCTTTCTCTAATGTTGGACCCCTTTCTTTAATTAGCCCCCTTTGACATCAATCGAAAATGAATCCATGGTGCTATAAGATAATGTAGTGTTGAGCTCCCCTTGACAAAGTGCTTCTCCTTAGTGACTAGATGAGAAATATATCACTCCTAACTTCTACCTAAGATACTCAAAAGTTTCTTTTGGAAGAGGCTTTATGAAAATACCTATAATTTGCTCTTGTGTGGAAATGTATTCCAACTTTACCTATTGTTATGCTACATGTTCTCTTAAGAAGTGATACTTGATTGGAATATGTTCTAGAGTGCATAAAAAAATATTTTTTAAAATATTTATTGCACTTTTTTTGTCATAGAGTATTGATGGATGATCATATTCTACCTTAATGTCCCTTGGTGTTTGCTTCATCCAAAAAAATTATGTGTAATATGATCTTGTTTCTATGTATTCAACCTTTTCTATGGATAAAGAAACAAAATATTGTTTCTTGTTTAACCAAGATACAAGACTATTACCAAGAAAAATGCTCATCCACTTGTACTTTTTCTATCATCAATATTGTCAGCCCAATCTACTTCAATATATGTTGCTAGGGTGAAATCTTGACCTCTAGGATGCCACAAACCAAAATCCAACGTGTCCTTTAGATATTTAAATATCCTTTTACTACTTACACATGGGTTTCTTTTGGTGATGCTTGAAATCATGGCACCATACCTACAATTGGCATAATATCTAGTCTTGAAGTTGTCACATAGAGTAGAATCCAAATCATTGACTTGTATAGAGTTTGATTTGCTTCTAGGGATTCATCACCTTTTCTTAATTTTCAACCTATGACCATGGGTGTGCTCATTGGCTTGCAATATTACATCCTAAATTTCTTCAACATCTCCTTGATATACTTGGTTTGTGAGATGAAAATTCCTTTATCAAATTGAGAAATTTGTAACCTAAGGAAGAATTATAATTCACCAAGAATTGACATCTCAAACCCCTTTTGCATTTTCATAACAAAATCTTGACACATTTTATCACTACTACCTCCAAAAAAAATATCATCCACATAAACCACAACAATCAAATGATCATCACCTTCAATCTTGATATAATTACTGCTATCAACAATTTCCCTTTTGAAACCTTATTGTTGTAGATACTTTTCAAGTCTTTTGTACCAGGCTCTAGGGGCTTATTTAAGCCCATAAAGTGCTTTGTCCAACTTGCACAAACCCTTTTGGTTGTTCAATATATACTTCTTCCTCTAAATTTCTATTGAGAAAGCTTGACTTGACATCCATCTGATAGAATTTAAAAGTTCTTAAAACAAGTAAATGACAAAAACATTATAATAGCTTCTAGTCATGCAATGGGAGCAAAAATTTCTTCAAAATCAATACCTTCAACTTGAGCATACCCCTTACAAAATAATCTTGCTTTATTTCTCACCACTTTTCCATCTTCATTCATCTTGTTCCTGAAAAACCACTTGGTGCCAATCACATTATTGTCTTTTGGTCTTGGGACAAGTTCCCAAGTCTCATTCTTTTCAATTTTATTCCACTCTTCTTCCATAGCACCAATCTAATGATTATCTTTATGTGCTTCTACAAAATTCTTAGGTTCTATTTTAGATAATAAGGATAGGTTTGCATGTTATGTTGAATTATCTAATCTTCTTATCTGAATTTCAGTATCTTTATCGCTAAGAATTATATGTTCTGATGATTCCTTTTGAAAATTTTGGATGGTGTCTTTATATTTTCATTCAATTACTTCTTTTTCATCTTCTTCTTCTCCTTTTTCTTCCTTGTGTAATGGCATGAATTTTCACCCCTTGCAAATTCCCAATTTACACCCCTTACCTTAGAAAAATCAAACTTGATGATGTTATTCCACATCCTTCGCCCGCTCTCCATCTATTTGGCAGTTGTATGTAGTGTCGGTGGGATAATTTCTATCGAGGACATGAGCACAACGCACGGACGTCTGCACAGCATGTTGCCATCCTGACAAGATTCCTGC
Source organism: Sequoia sempervirens (assembly GCA_007258455.2). Lineage (NCBI taxonomy): Eukaryota > Viridiplantae > Streptophyta > Pinopsida > Cupressales > Cupressaceae > Sequoia > Sequoia sempervirens. The sequence goes on along the minus strand of VDFB02292527.1, from coordinate 40,818,405 downwards.
CTCTAGAATCTACAGAGGAGTTACACTTCTCCATTGGCGATGAAGCATAACGCCTCTACCCCTTCGATCAACCTTGAATGACTCATTTGGCTCCCATTTTCATCTTCAAAACACTATCTCATTCATTCTATTGATCTTCTACATGGTTCTACACATGTCTTGATCTTCTTGAGCATTCTAAACACTTCATTCACAACATTCTCACCATCTTGGAAGCTCCAAGTTGACACTATGCTAGTTTTACTCCTCTCATTGTTGTGGAAACATTGGCATTCACAAGCTTGCGAGCTCACATCTTCCTTCATGTGCCTTGAAAGCATCTTGTTGGGAGGTGATAGCCATTCATTTAGCATCATTGTATTTTTTTAGTAGCATATTGTTGTTAGCATAGTGCATAGTGCTTCCATTTCAATACTTTCTTTATCATACTTTCTTAATCGTTGCTACTTCGGTTGTCCATGGAGGTGGGAACATTGAAACAAGGGTTTGACTACGGCAAGCCCCGAAACAGTCCCAATATTTTTCCCTATTCTTCTATGTGTAGGTATTTCGTTCGTATGAAGCTTGCAAGAGGCTAGACCGATCGTAAGTTGGATTTCTACTATCTTTGCTCGTAATTTTTTCATAATTAGTTTATTTATTAACTTAAAGTATTCTTCTTGTTGTTTCGGTAGTTTAGTTGTTTTCTATTTTTGTCACTATCTCAAACTACACTTGTTGGGTTGATAGTAGGTTTTTTCTAAGTTCTTAGATTGTACTTTACGTTCTTTTTTTGTACACATGACAACACTCAACTGAGACGCCAACACGTCGCGCTATCGTCTGTCTTCTACACTAGAGTCCGTTGGCAGAGAGCTACCTAAGTTACAGTTTGGACTCCAAAAACCTGCTCACCTGACTTCTTAAACTCTCAAGTTGATAGAAGGAAAGTGACATATCAGTTTTCCTTCCTTTTCACCCCTTAAACATCAAACCTATCTTAAATAATCCTTTAGCATGAGTTAGATCAGGGCTTTTGATTATTCTAGACCATCCCATGACCTAGGGTCTTGAGCAATCGATCCCCCTCTACATTTTGGTGAACCCGACGTGAACTATTTTGGTTTCATTTCGTAGTTTTGAAGGAGTCTTCTCTCGTGTTCTAGTTGTGTTGTAGGTGTGTGCATTATGGGGTACCTATCCTTGCAACCCAACCTATGACCCCTAATGGCATAGCTCAGAAGAGTCTCTAAACATTGTGAAGAGAAACCTAGAATAGGTCATTGTCTAATAGTTAAACCCTTGGGGCTTCTAAGAAAGTCCTTTCTATTGTACGTAAGGGATGGCTTCTCTCATGCATCTTCCCATCCTATCGATGTAGCTTGTGAGTGGCTCTCCTGCTATAACCTTTACCTTGTAGGATTTTCTAATGAATGCTAATAGAGAACCATCTCCTTTGTACATTCCCACTCATATCAACGCGAACACCGTAACTAGTGTTCTCATTGATCCTATGTATCGGGTTAATGTTATCACAGAGGAGATCATGTTAATAAAATTCTTACATAAGGATAGGTACAATGAGTCTAAAAGAACTATACGTACACATGATGGGATTTTCATTCTTCCCATCGATTCTATCACCCTGTCAGTCCTAGTTGGGCCCAGGACTGTAAATGCCCTCTTTGATATTATCCCGAGGTTTGACTTGTTTAGAGTGAAGCTCATAATTCCTTCACTAGTTTCCATGAACATAGTCCCCACGGTGATCCATAAATGTTTAAAGTTCTCTCATGATGGTTTTGTGCATGTAGTCCATGACACTGGTTATAAACCGATGGTGACACATGGAGGCTACTTACTTGATCACTTATGGCCTGCCCTTGTTGATCTGATCCCTCCCAGGATGGACCTGTTGTATCGCACTTACGTAAAATACAAGAATGGTGGCATAGCATCGAATGCGACCTATCCTCCTTCTCCCTATGTTATTTCAATTAAGGCTTCTATGATAGCATAGCATAAGGCTGCCTCTACCACTCGAAAAAAGGATAAGTCCACTCAAGGGCCTTCTTCTTCTCCCCTTGTAATTTCACCTGCCTCCACCTCTCTCCCTACTACAATGCCTTTGACTTCCACCCCTATGCATCTCATGGGGAGTCTGATAGTGCCCGCTTGGTGGAAGGCCAATCCTTAGGTGTTCGACCTTCTTATCTTTCCCACAGAGCCTCGGCCCATTGTATATGGTAATGGGAAGGGTCCCCATGGAGTTTCCTTTGTATCTCGGCCTTCACGGCCTCCTACTACTCCTACCCATTAGGTAGTGAATGGGAAGAGACCCACCGTTGAGGCGCTTGAGTTTGTTTCTCTGCCTATTGTTGCCTCTACTCCTGCATATTTTCCTCTTGTTCTTGTCCAGGAGTCACTCTCTCCACCAGAAACAGCTATGATGGACACTATGATGACTAAAAAGGATCCTTCTGCTCCTCAAGTTGTAGCCTCTAGCTCTCAGAGATGAAGAAATCACCTTACACATGAGTGTAAGCGTCAGAGGAAGGCTTTGGTTAATGAGCAAGCTGCTTTGTAGAAGGAGGAAGGGGAGCCAACAACTCCTATTTCAACATCCTCTTCTATGTCCTCCTCTTCTACCCCTTCTGCTTCAATTCTCTCCATGTCAATCTTGATTTTGGCTCCCTCTGCGAGCATGGATGATCCTCACCCTACCCTAAGAGGGTGCAAGTGTTCACTCCTCCTTCAATTGAGCCTCCTCTTTTGATGTCACTTTCAGACATCCCACCTTTCCCCAAGCCCGTGACGAATACCTCAGTAGCCATTGTGGTGTTCTCTGCTTCTTCCTTGCCTTTTGCTTCATCTGTGGGGATCTCGCATCCTATGATGAAGTACATTTGGAGGATGACCCCGCTTATAATGGGGGTTAGAAGAAGGGATCACCTTCTTCAGAAGTTGGTTCTACATTATCTTGCACCATCCTAGTGATAAAGGTATCCTTGACATCCCTGGAGTTTGTCATTGCCCTTGAGTCTTTCGATGAGGTCGACAATGGATCTCGAGTGCCTCCTTCATCACTCGCTCAATTGACACATGGAATTCCTGTCAAGTGCATGTTCAACTCAGTAGATGATGTCATGGCTTTGTCGATGATTTTTGCAAAATCAATGACGTTTACCTCACAGGAGTTGAGCGAAGAAGACCTCGAGGGGCCCTCTTCCTTGTCTCTTGTCATAGGAGAGTCAAACGGTGCTCCCCATGCTATCCCTCCCTTGTAGGATCATCCTCCTTCCCCTTATAATGATCTAGCTTGGGATAAATACAACCTCTTGGTTGATGAGGACTAGGAGAGCACCTCTTCTTTATCTATAGATTAGATTTGTGTGTGTGTTGTGTTTCCCTCGTGCTTATTTTATATGTTCCTAGAGGACCCTTGTCACCCTTGTAGGTGCTTGGATACAAGAGTGTTTTGTGTCGTAAACTTCTTCTATTTGTTACATTATTCTCCCTCCGGTGTGTCTTGATTTTCGACAATTGGGGACAATGCCAAGTGTTGGGGGCAATTAGGCCTTCCATCCATGTTAACCCAAATTTTTATTTTCATGTAACTTTCTTCACATGGTTTGATATAGTAGGGGGTTGATGATAGTTCATATATATTATTATTATATTTATCTATTTATATTTATGAGTAGCTCTAACCCCAAAATATTAGATCCCCTTGTCTCTTGTTCATTATGTCGTCCTTTTTTTATCTTCTCTTTGCTTGCTTTGTGATGTTGTGGTGCTTACATGTTGTCCCTCACATGCATGACAACATTACCACAATTACATCCCATCATGTTCCATGGGCCACAACATCACTTTCATTCTTGCTTTTCTCTCCTTAGGATGTCACGTGCCTCTGAGCTTAGCACACACCATCCTAAGGGGGGGCTATCATACTGCTTCAATTTTCAAAAAGGTGTATTCGGTGGCTAATGAATCCCTCCCTGAAAATCCTCTATTTTTCAAAAATCACATTCTTCACTAAGGACCCCTAGTAGAATCTTTCTTTCATCACGAATTTGTAAGATAGAATTTGAAAACTTTCCTATGAGAAGGAAGTATTTTTTTTTATGAAGAATTCTAAAAACTTTCCCTTGTGAGGGAGTATTCTTTATTTCAAATTCCTTGATGAAATAAATATTTCAAAAGGATTCCTTGATGTTAGAATCATTGGCGAAAAATGTTATCACTTCTCAAACAGAGCATCCCTTGAGTGGAACCCTCCTCTTTTGAAGGATTCCCAAGGGACCCCTTTGAAAGCTTCTCCTTTTTTTGTTGACTTTTTGCATGACTATCTATTTTCCTATGTGGCTTTGTGCTATCTAACATGTTTTATTTGTGGATTAACATGTTGCTTTGTAGGAGCACTTGTGAAGCTGATTTTCAATGAACCTTGCAAGACTGAGCGCCTATAAATTCCCATCAGACTCTACGGAGCCTCTCACATCGGGCTTCCCTCAAGATCAAGCACCTGGGTCGCCTCCTTTGCAAGTTTGAGGACCTATAAAATTCTTTCATCCTGCGGGATCTCTTTGTTCAACTCTATAGGACCAAGCACCTACAGAGCCTTTTTTCACCTTTCCATAGGTTCAAGGGCCTATGATGCATTTTTTCAACTCTCCTCGGGATCGAGTACATGTGGATCCATCTCCTCTTCTTGTACATTCAAGTGTTTCAGATTGCAGTCTTCTTCCTCAACGGTTCAGGTATACTTTCTTTAAACTCTTTTGATCTACTTTACCTCCAATTTGGTAGTATATAGGTTCACTAAAGTGGGCAAAAAATGTAATGGCATGAATTTTCACCCCTTGCAAATTCCCCATTTACACCCCTTACCTTGGAAAAATCAAACCTGATGATACTATTCCACGTCCTTTGTCTACTCTACATCCATTTGTCAGTTTTATGTAGTGTCGATGGGGGAATTTATGTCTAGGATGTGAGCACGACATGTAGACGTATGTGCGGCATGCTGCTATCCTGAAAGGATTCCCACCTTTGTAATCTGTAGAGGCGTTACACTTCTCCATTGGAGATGAAGCATAATGCCTCTACCCCTTCAACTGACCTTGAATGACTCTTTTGTCTCCCATTTTCATCTTCAAACACTATCTCATTCACTCGATTGATCTTCTACATGATTCTACACACTTCTTGATCTTCTTGAGCATTCTACACACTTCATTCACATCATTCTCACCATCTTGGAAGCTCCAAGTTGACACTCTACTAGTTTTACTCCTCTCATTGTTGCGGTAACATTGGCATTCACAAGCTTGCGAGCTCACATCTTCCTTCACGTGCCTTGAGAGCATCTTGTTAAGAGGTGATATCCATTCATTTAGCATCATTGTACTATTTTAGTAGCATATTGTTGTTAGAATAGTGCATAGTACTTCCATTTCAATACTTTATGTATTGTAATTTCTCTATTATTTCTACTCTAGTTCTCTGTGGAGGTGGGAACACCGAAATGGGGGTTTGACTGCGGCAAGCCCTGAAACAGCCCCAACATTTTTCCCAGTTCTTTTGTGTGTAGGTATTTCATTCGTGTGGATCTTGCAGGAGCCTGGACCAATCGTAAATTGGATTTATACTATCCTTCCTCGCCATTTTGTTCATAATTAGTTTATTTGTCAAGTTAAAGTATTCTTCTTGCTATTTTAGTAGTTTAGTTGTTTTATGTTTTTTGTCACTATCTCAAACTGCACTTGTTGGGTTGATAGTAGGTTTTTTCTAAGTTCTTAGATTTTACTTTACATTCTATGTTCGTACAGACGCTAGCACGCCATATTGTCATCTATCTTTTGTGTTGGTGTCCTTTGGCAGAGAGTTGCCTAAGTTACAATCTAGACTCTAGAAACCCACTCACCTGACTTCCGAAACTCTCGGGTTGACAGAAGGAAAGTGACTAATCATTTTTCCTTCATTTTCACCCCCTCAAACATCAAACCTATCTTAAACAATCCTTTAGCGTGAGGTAGATCAGGGCAGCTGATTGTTCTAGACCCTCCCATGACTTGGGGTCCTGAGCAGTCGGTCCCCCTCCTCTACACCTTGCAACTTGCTTCGTTTAGGTAATCAATTTCTTGTGTTCTCTCCTTTTGATCCCTTACTTCATCCATTTTTACATTTGCACTCTCAATAATATTGTGCAATCTTTTATTATAGCATCTATAGGCCTTGATTCTTGAAGAGTAACCTAGGAAGATACCTTCATTAGATATGGATTTGAATTTTCCAAAATCCTCATAATCTCTTCTTGTGTAGAATTTTCTTCCAAAAAAATTGAATTACTTAACTTTAGTTGGTCTACTCTTCCATAGTTCATAAGGTGTCTTACTATTTTTTATTCTTCTTTTCCCTATGTTCAAAATGTAGATTGTCGTATTAACTACTTCTCTCCAAAATATGTTTGACAACTTGGATTCATTCAACATTATTCTTTCCATCTCTTGAATAGTTTGATTCTTTATTTCAACAACTCCATTCTACCATGGAGTCTTAGTAGCTAAGAGATGTCTCCTTATTCCATGATGCTCACAAAATTATTCAAATTCATTTGAAGTAAATTCTCCTCTTCAATCTAATATCAGGCACTTGATTTTCATACCAGTTTCATTTTCAACTAAGGCTTTGAATGCCTTAAATTTCTCAAATGCTTTTGATTTATCCTTTATAAAAAATAACCCATGTCATTCTAGTATAATCATCAATTAGCAACATAAAATAAAACTCACCTTGCAAACTTTGCATCCTTGTAGGCCCACAAAGGTTTGTATGGACAAGTTTTAATGGTTTTTATGTTGAGTACTCCTTTGATTTGAAGATTTCCATTGTTTGTTTCCTGTGTTGACATCGATTGTAGAAAGTGTTTAAAGGTTTAACAATCCTTGGCATATCCCTTGCAACTTGCTTAGTGCTAATTTTACTAAATTATCAAAGCTTATATGACCCATTATTCTATGCCATAACCATCTCTCGTATGCTTCCCCATGTAACATTTTTCTTCTTTGATCTTACTAAGGATGTAAAAGGTTATTAGTTGTTATACTTGCACCTGTAACTATTTTTCCTATACTTTTCTTCATGATTTCACAACCTTCAACATGAAATGTGAGGGTGTGTCCTTGATCACAAATTTTATTGACACTTAGAATATTATGCTTCAACCCTTCAACATACAAGAAAATTTTATTTTGTCTTTCCATTGTCAAGGTTAAGAGTACCTTTACCAGTTATCCTCATTGTAGCATTATGTACAAATTTTATTGTACCTCTATTTAATTCAAGTTTCAAAGTCAATAATTTTCTCTTGTCTCTTGTCATGTGTCTTGAGAAACCATTATCAATGTACCATTTTTATCCTTCATTTTGATCATCAAAGGAAATTTGTACAAGCATGAATTTCTCCTTCTTCTTTTCTTGCTTTTGCTTCTTTTTCCAAAATCTTGTAGTTTTTTTCTTTTATTTATCCATGGCTTCCACTTGCTTGTTCTTCCTAGGAGGTTCCACAAAACCACTTCTACAAAAGTGTGTTGTATGTCCATAATTTTTGTACTTATAACATATAACATTGTAATCCACTAAAGGAGAAAATGAATTATAGTTCCTATTTGAGAAACTATAAGGACTTCTATTCTCATTCCAACCAAAGTTTCTTACATGAGTCCTACAATCTATTGCTTTATGACCAAAGTGATTACACAAGAATCAATAACCAAAGAAAGAGTTTTGAAACTTGGTCATGTGATACTTCCTTGGAGGAAAATATCTTCTAAATTTTTCTTTGTTATCTTTGGGAGGAATGTTGGTATTTTGTGAGATATTATTTTCTTTCTTCTTGTTGCTTTCATTTTTTATGGGACTTTTGAGAGCATCTACATATCTTTTTGGCTTTTATTCATTTACCTTCTTTGGTGGCTCTTTAAGATTTTCTTTGGTATCCATCTAATTTTCTTTGTACCCAAGACTAGTCTTGATAAATGGTGACCTTTGGCCATTAATGATATCATCTAAGATTTCAATACTTTTCTTAAACTTGAGGCTTTTGTTCAACTTAATAGTTTTTTTCTCTAGTTACTTCTTCAAGGAAACAATTTCGGACTTTAGCCTCTCACAATTTTCTTCTTTTGTCTTCAATTGGATTCTCACCTCTTCCTCTATTTTTTCCTCTTCAAGTTGAATCTATAGGTTAATGATAATTTTTTTAATTTCTCAAGGCTTTGTGACATTTTTTCTTTTGAATCACGGTCCTCTTCTTCATATTTATGAAGTTGTAACTTTTGTTTCAGATTCTTATTCTTAAGCTTCTTTATCTCACTTAGGGCACAAATGAGTTCTTTTAGATCCACTTCCTTGTCTGTTTCGGTATTTTCTTCCTCTTTTGAATCCTTCTCTTCTTTTCTTTTTTCTTCATTTTCCAAGATATCTCATTTTGTTTTTATTTCCATGAATATAATTTCTTCTCTATCAATAGTGGAGATACTTTCATTACTCTCTTAAGATGAGCTATTTTTCTCTTTGGAATATAGGTTTTTCTTGTACTTATGAAAGCTCTTTTTCTCTGGTTTTCCTTGTTTATAGCTATTTTTATATTGATGAAGTTTGCTAATTTTCTTATTTTATCTTCAATTTGATTCTCACCTCTTCCTCTATTTTTTTTCTCTTCAAGTTGAATCTTTAGGTTAATGATCATTTTTTCTGATTCCTCAAGGCTTTGTGACATTTTTTCTTTTAAATCACAACCTTCTTCTTCATTTTTCTAAAGTTGTAACTTTTGTTTCAAATTCTTCTTCTTGATCTCACTTAGGACATAAATGAGTTCTTCTTCTAAATCTTCTTGCCCATCTATTTCTATATTTTCTTCCTCTTCTAAATTCTTCTCTTCTTTTCTTTTGTCTTCATCTTCCAAGATATCCCCTTTTGTTTCTATTTCCATGAATATAATTTCTTCTCTATCAATAGTGGAGATAATTTTATTACTCTCTTCAAATCAGCCACTTTCCTCTTTGGAATATAGGTTTTTCTTTTGCTTATGAAAGCTCTTCTTTTTCTTAGGTTTTCCCTATTTGTAGCTCTTTTTATATTGATGATGTTTGTTAATTTTCTTCTTTTGTCTTTAATTGGATTCTAACCTCTTGGACTATTTTTTTCCTCTTCAAGTTGAATATTTAGGTTAATGATCACTTTTCTCTAATTCCTCAAGGCTTTGTGATATTTTTGCTTTTGAATCGTGATCCTCTTCTTCATATTTTTGAAGCTGTAACTTTTGTTTCATATTATTCTTCTTAAGCTTCTTGATCTCATTTAGGACACAAATGAGTTCTTCTACTAGATACACTTCCTCACCTATTTCAACATTTTCTTCCTCTTCTGAATCCTTCTCTTCTTTTCTTTTGTCTTCATTTTCCAAGATATCTCATTTTGTTTCTATTGTCATGAATTAATTTCTTCTTTATCAATAGTGGAGATACTTTCATTACTCTCTTCAGATGAGCTACTTTCCTCTTTGGAATAGAGGATTTTCTTGTGCTTATGAAAGTTATTCTTTTTCTTAGGTTTCCCCTATTTTTAGCTCTTTTTATATTGATGGTGTTTTCTAATTTTCTTCATGTTATGATCTTATTCATTATTATTTTCATTTTCTACATATAGAAATTTAGCAGTAAAATGTCCTACTTTTCTATAATTAAAGTATTTAAAGGGAAACTTACCTTTGTACTTTCTAGATCATTTCCTAAGCTTCCTCACAAAATGAGCTTCCTCTTCGTCTAATTCATTGTTGAAGCTATCACTTGGATCAAGCTTTTTATTCTTCATCTTCTTTGAGAATTTGAAGGTTGCCTCTCACTTTGATGATTTCTCCTTTTTGGTTCTCATTTCATATGATGTGAGGATCCCATGCAATTCATCCATTGTTAGAGTATCTAGATCCTTCATTTCTTCAATGGTGGAAACTTTAGAATCAAACTCAAGGGAAGGGACCTTAACACCTTTTTCACAATCATTAGATCTTCAAATTTTTCTCCAAGACCTTTGATGATGTTGACTATTTCCCTCACACAAAGAAGATAGGCTGCAATGTTTTCTTCATATTTCATTTTCAAACTCTCGAATGGTATTCTATGAGTTTGAAGCTTTACTTTCTTCACTTTGTCATCTCCTTCATATATTTTCTTAAGTTTGTCTCAAGTTTCTTTTTCCAATTCACAATACATCACCTTGACAAACTCTGATTTTGATAGACCGCACATGATTGCATTCATAGTTTTTTTATTGTGCTCACTTGCCTTCTTTATAGCTAGATCCATTGGTGGAGATGATGGAGTTGTTACCAAAAATTTCACCTCATCTCATTTTGGTAGAGCTAGAACAACTGACTACTTTTAAGGTGAAAGGTACTACAGAAAATTCTGCTAATTATTATCATTTGCATATGAAGTTTTCAGATTGAAGTTCAGTTCTTATTATGCAATATTTTACAACAGAAAGAGATTAGAAAAGTTGCATGATAATATGCTATATTTCATTCATTTTGAGATGCAAATGTATACAATGTTGTTTTCTTGTTCATTTAAGTTCAAAAAAGTGCTCAAAAGTCCCACACAAGCCGTGGGAATGACTAAATAGAATCGATACAAAATAGAGAGTAAGCTATATATCTGAAGATGAAGAAATAAGGAAAAAACACATAAAGAGAATTCATATCCGTCATTGCCTAGAAATTTTGGTGTTGATCCTCCTATCTTCAGCTTGGTCTTCTTATCTTTAGCTCCTCTTGTACTCGGTCTTCAGAAGCACTTGTAGTTGATTGAAAAGTTTTGTTAGAGCTCAAGATATAAAAACTCATCATATGTTTTTGTCAACAGATATAGAATCTATAGCTATGATGCATCAATTCAATTCAGCCATTGTCAGATATGTGCAAAAATCCAAATCAAATCATCAAATGGGATCTAATCATCAAGAGGAACATTGAACTTCACTATTTTATCTAACTAGTTTGCTCATTGTGCAAGTACAGGTTCATCATTCATTTCATGTTTCACCTTTTTCAACATTTTAGTATGTGGAGATCAATGGGCTCCCACAAGGGTTGAGCCCAACATACTGCATCCTCTCATTTACAAGAGAGGAGTAAAAGTATGCATTCATTATTCAATAAGTCACAATAGTCATTTGCTTACATTTTCAATGATGCATTCACCATAATAAGAAATGGGGCAGCAAAGTCATAGTTAGATGGCAGTCACTAAGGTCAAAATGAAAGGAGCATAAATACTAATAGTAAAAAGTGCAGCAAATTTTGTTATAAAAGTGTAGATTCAATGTCATGAAAGACAACAATGCATGAATAAAGATTGAAGGACAACACTCTCTATGACCAAAAGGGGACAACCAACTCTAAATGGAATAACTATGATGATAACTATGCAATCTTAAAGAATGCACTCATGCTAAGAGAAGTCCAAAAGGACAGTGATCAAGGTAAATGGACTATCCTAAACACAATAAGCACAATTAAGAGGGCACTAAGGTAAAAGCATAGTCATGCTGAAAAGGAAACAAGTTGACTGTCATGTATATTGAATGCAAACAACAAGAGGATTGTCTAGGGTTTTTAGGACCTATAGGTACATTCACCTAAGCAAGGAAAGTGAAGAGAGCAATAGTCAAAGGCACTGTAAACAAGGTAGAGTTCAAGCAAGATATGAAAGGGATAGTCAAACCTCGAGGATAGCAAGGATAGGATAGTCACTGATTTAATTCACCACTTGAAGTCCAATCACCTACAATATGGTTATTAAGTGATACATTTGAGTTACAACAGATAGCCTATAGTCTCCAAAAATCCTAAAAGTCAAGGTTAATATACAGTGATCAAAGACAAGATTGAGTGTCATTATCATAGAGAATGAAGCCCTTCATAGTTTGAGAGAAAAGAAGAGAATACAACAAACACAAAATTTTAATGGATTCATGGACATTACAAGCCATGTCCTATACAATTAAAATTAGTGGAAAAGGTAGTATTTGTGAAGGAATGGAAAAGATGTGTAGGGTTTTTCAATTATCCTCGTACTATGCAATAGTATTGAATCATTTTGTAAACCATTTCTTCTTCTTCATGGAGAATTTTCTAGTGGAGCAATTGACTAAGATAGCTCTTATTTTAACTACTCACCCTCTCATGAAATATCATTCATATTATGATCTTGCACAATCTTATCATAGAAAAAGTAATTATGACACTGTTGGTTGTTATTACATGGCCTGTGAATAGAAGCAACTTTCAACATTTTCAAAGCAAAAGAAATAAGTGTCACAGCAGTAAGTTCAAAAGCTCTCTCTAATTATCAAACCATTGAAATGTGAAGGTACAACCATAACTTAAAAGAGAGAAATATTTGATGATTCCTAGATGCCCATATGACTCACAACTCGGGACCTACATGAAGGTAAAAAAAACCCTCGAACAAACAAAGGAATACAAGTATGGAGATGTCGCGGCCAGGAAGAAGATGAAGGAGAATATTTTGTAGAAAGCACAAATAGAACCATACTTGTTTATTATAATTGTAAACATTGTATTGACAAAGTCTCAACACAGTGGAGTCGTGACCATACTTTTTAAAGAATTAAAGACATAGAAGTAAGGAGCTCATTTTGTTTGCAAAGATAAAATGAATTTCTTTTCTTTTTTGTGAAAGCAAGATTAAGTCAATAAAGGCCGAGCATAAGAAATAGAAAGAAGAGCTTACTAGGTAGTTTTAGCACGATTGACTACAAAAAAGGCTTGATGAAAATCCTAGTAAACAACTAGAGCTTCAAAACTCCAAACCCTATTCCCACTAGTGGCACAATTGTAGAATGAGTGAAAGTGAAAAATGAAGAATGAAGGGGTATTTTAGGGTTTCAATGCTTTTGACTTGCAACCCTAATTCGAATGATGGGATTTTTTACCATCTTTTAAATAAAATCATGTCACATTATAATTGCCATGGTCTTGACTCCTAAGTCAATCAACCTAGTAATCATAGGGAGCCCGTGTATATTGGAGGTGGACTTGAAAGTCAAGTTTCAAGTTTATTATTTGATTTTGAAATGATTTTGAACTCCACTTATGTTTATGCATGGTTTTAAGATAAACTCAACTCTGTAATTAAATATTAAGGGTAATATTTCATTAATTAACTTTATATTTACCTTGTAATGTAAAAAAGGAGGACTATCACATGATAAATATTAAAATAATCACATTGATTATCTTTAATATTTAATCAAATAGTTACATTTTCCCCAAAGTCCTGCAGAAATGGGAACTGAAGTGCTACTAAAGCTCAAAATCATGCAAAGTCAAGAGTAGATTTCTACAAGGGTTTCGAGTCACTCTTCAGTTTGAGGAGCCTTTTGTGGAGCCTTTTGGGGTTGAGTATCATGCAGGAGGAGTTTGCAACATTTTGAGTTCAGTTTGTTTCAGTTGTGGGCCCTCTTTTTGAGGCTTTTCTTCTTTACTCATGAGGAGATATTTTAAGATATTTTTCACTCTCAATTTGCTACTAGTTCAACCTCTTGGCGCCTTGGAGTTACCTTCTTTTATATATATTGGAAAAGACTTAGTCTTTTTCCTTAGTTCTTGTTTTCTGCCTTTACATTTTGCAAAGAGACTATCTTGTAACTCATTTTTCAGTTGATTAATATACAACAACACTTTATTTTCAGCAGATTATTTAGATTTTGCAAAGTTTTCCTTCAGAGTATTCAATAGAAATAGAGTTTACCTTCACAATTTCTAGTGTTTAGTATCGTTTAAATGATTTGATACAATTTTGATGTGTTTCAATATTAGAAACCTTTAAATTTTTGTCTCATTTACTGATGCATGTACACAATAGCAGTTTATCATAGGTCATTGATTGTGCTCATAAGTTTGTCTTTTCTCTTAATTTGTGAAAACCCTATTTTCTTTGGTAAGAAAAGGTTAAACAAATCCTTTTAATGAATTATTTTTATGTTCAAGGTGTTCAAATTGAGTTATGTTAACAAATTTCTAAGAACATTAGTTGTGAGAAAGTCTTCATAGTAGTATTTTTTTGGTGCATCACCTCCTAGAAATAGTTTATCATTCAAGTTACCTTCAATTTCATAGATTAGTCTTTCTCTCTTTTCCCACACAAGTCATTAGATTATAGGAGATCAAAAGGGGAACCATCCCATAATCTGTAGATTTACTTTCACTATGAGCAACCCATAGGCTCGAAAGTGTTTCCATGTTACACGGGATTGCTAAGCTTTAGCTTTGCATTCGGGTGCAATCACTCATGATAATAGGAGTAACATAACCATTCACTATAGATTTCCAGATATCATATCCAAGAGCCATTAGATAAGTTCACATCATTATTCTCTAGAATGCATAGTTTGTTTTCTCAAACAATGTAGCTCTATTTCAAGAGAAACATTTTGGAGTTGCCATGTATTCTTTCAAGGTATACCTTATAGCAGTTAGACTATTCTTGAAGGAAATCACTTTGATACTAATTAAAGAGCACACACTTATATTGAGAGGGGCGTGAATCAATATAATATAAAATTTTACTTATTTAAATTCAAAAACCATAATAAAAACAATCACAAAAGATCTAACAATTAAGAGACACAAGATTTACGTGGAAACCCTTTTGGGAGAAAACCATGGAAAAATGACTATTTGGATCTATTGTTCAAATCTAGCCTCAAAATAAAATATTCTTATAAAATTTTGTAGGCACCAATCCACTAGAGACACCAATCCCTACCACTAAGCACCAACTTAGCAAGAGACACCAATCTCTTATGTTAGGAAGCACCAACTTTAAAATAAATAAAGTTTTCATCTATTTAAATATATCTTCTTCAATGGAAGAAAATCATTTGAATTTCCTTCATAAATGTCTACCTTGATAAAATATTTAGTTTTCTCTCCTCATAAATTATACTTGTGTTTGAATGATATTACCTTTTTATTCCACACTTACCTCATCCAACCACACTTCTCATTATTCTTATATACCTTTCTCGTGTCTCTTGTTAGAGGTGTGTTTTCTCCCAAGGGAGATAACCTCTCCAAGGGTGACATCTATCTTCAAAAGGTGGTGTCACTTTCTTTTAAAAATATATATATAATTTTCTTGGGCACTAGACATGGGTCAACCAATTTTAAATATTAATTTATTATTTTTAAATTTTAAGGAGGGAGCCAAAATAGAGAAGGGTCAAACAATTTTTCTTAAGGATCATAGGATTATCTTTAATGTATTGAAACAGTGTGATTTTCCCTTGAATATTGGAGATTTGAAACTAATTTTGTTTGGTCATTGGACAATTGTTAGTGTCCTTTGGCCTTACTTTGAATATGATTTATTTCTTTGAATGCTCTCTTTCCTTTGACATCAATTATAATATTGTCAATAGAAATGGATAATGAAAGTGATGTGGAAGTGAAGATGTAGTTGCACATTGAATTCTCACAATGAGAAAAGTGGAAGAAAGGTTAGTGATGGATGGAAATTGAGTTTGTACATATTTGATGTTGAAGTGGATGCAAGAAAAACATGCATAAGTGAAGTTAATAAGCATTTAAATGTTCAATTACACATAAAAATCCTATAAAGGATGGAAGTGAGGATGATGTAAACATAACAACAACATGATTTCAATATGACATGAGCATGATGACATGGAAACATTAGCTTGGGATTGGAGGCCCTTGAAAAATGATGACATTAGCAAGAGGCGACATCAACATGAGTGGGATTGTAGTAAAATTAAGTACAATTGTAGGTGAAGGTGAATGAAAATGGAAGTTCAAATGGAAGATGAGATTCTACAAAGGTGAAAGAAAGGTTGATATTAGCATGATATTATGAAACATCAACATGCGAGTGGAAGTTGCTTGGAGGATGGTGATACCAAAATAACATCAACATGCAAGAGTGATTCCAACATGGATGGGCTTGTAGGAAATGCAAGTGAAATTGTAGTTGGGTAAAACTAAAGTTCAGATGGAAGACATAATCCTCCAAGGAAGAATGAAAATGGTGGTAGAAATAGGGATGTTGAAGTGAAGGTATAGAGGTGGAGATTTCTAATTGGACTCAAAAGTTCTACATGTAGTTGGAGGGTGGAATTCCATAAGAGGAGACAAGTGAAAATGGCTAAGGCATGGAAAAGGATTTACAAAAAATCTATGTGCAAGTTAATGAGGCCAATTATTAGCAAGTTCTATGTTTAATACATACTTTTAGACATTTCCACATACTCATTTCATACATATTCTTGAACTTTACTATCTTTTTATGATCATCATGTAATCTGAACTTGGTTTTAGTATATGGAAATATGATTATGGTATGTTAGTAATTGCATGGTTAAAATGTGTGAATATGTATGGAATTCAGTGTAGATCTATGTTTAAATTATGGTTATTAGTATTTTGTATATGTTTAGGTGAACTAACTCTTTGCAACCAAGAAGCAAGAGCAAGCAGATTGTAGCCCATAACAACTAAGGAGTGCAACCCGTAGCCAAAGGATTTCAAGTAGTGATGCAAGGGAAGTTCTAGAGTAAGAACACAACAGTTGCAGAATTGGAGGCATTTCTTTATATTGATGATTGTGAGTCACCATGTCATTTAATAAGAATACTAAAGGAGAGTAAATCTACTATGATCAAGAATACAATGTGATTGTTTGCATAGTCCATGTTTTTGTTTTACTGTTATAGTATAGTTGCAGTCCTAATCAACTTCTTTTTCCTTTTCAGTTATAAAGAATTTATCACACTCTATTTCTTTGGGGAGTGGCGATTTTCATTTAGATTTTTGTTTTGAGTCCTTGTTTCAATAAGACTCCCCTGAACCTATATATCTAGTTTGGTGGTTGAGGAGAATAACAAGCATATTAGATATAGTAGATAGATATGTTCAGATAGTTTTCTTTTGTTTACACATAAAATACTTGTTTCCAATTATGTTTTTATGAATAAGATATCCTTGAAGATTCTTATTAGATTTTGATATCTTGTGTTATGCAATGAAGATTCTTTCAGTTATTATTATGTTTAATTGATTTGAGAAGCTACATTTGAGTTTATCTTGTGGAGACAATCACTTGAGCAAGGGCCACTCAAGGTAACTATTCCCCACTTTATTTTTTGCATTTATTTCTGTTGTTACAATAGTTACCTCCATTATTGCATTGTCTTAATCAGATTATTCATGTTGTGAATGTGAATGAAATCATGAATAATATCTTGTTTTGTGTTTCATGATTTGTTTGTCTCAATGCATTATCCTCCAGAGTGAGTCAAAGTTAGTAGTGTGTGTTAGTTACAAAATTCATTCTTAATAGTGAACTAGTAAGTACCCATAACAATAGTTCCATATTCAATTCTTTTTTTTAAGAGGGTAAAAACTTTATTGATATTAGGAAATCACCATTAAAAATAAATCAAGTACCATAAAGGCTCCCCAAAAATGAATCACCAAAACACCTAGCCAATACACGCAACCACCACAAAACCAACACCATCCCCCATCAACCAACCATATCCTCTGAAATAATCCTCTCTAAATCTTGGCAGTAATCAGAGGATAACTTCTCCCATCCCTCAATCGGCCAGTCACCAGCATGCTCAGAAGCTCACTTGGACAAATAGTTTGCAACCCTATTCCATTCTCGTGGGATATGGGTAAAAGAAACCACCTCTAGCATGGAGCACAACTACAAAATATGCCAAACAATTGAAGCAATTTTCCAATTAATCCCTTCCAGATTCCCCTCATTCAACAAATTAACAATGATCTGAGAGTTTTATTCACAAATAATCTTACGTAGAACAAAGCACAGGCATGTTCAAGAGCCCAAAGAATCACCAACCCCTCCATAATATTGTTGGTTTGGTTCCCTTTATGAATGGAGAAAAAAAAACTGAGTTAGAATAGTCTCTCCTAGCTCCACCAATCTCAACAGGCCCAGGATTACCCTTAGAAGAGCCATCAATGTTAATCTTAAAAAAATTCACTAAAGGAGGAGACCAACTCCCAACCCTCTGAACCTTCTTTTTAGCACGCCTACCTCTTTGAATAGAAAAGGAGTCAGAGGTCAAACTTTGTAGACCCAATCTATTCACAATCTCATCATCACTCCTTTCCAAAGGAAGAGCCACCTCACATTTAGTTCCACCATCTCTTGTATCATACCAACAATTCTTTACCAAACCTATTGAATCATCAACTTATCGCCATGAAAAATCTTATGATTCCTTCCAAATAGATTTTGCAAAGGATGAAGGCAGGGCCAATACACCACATAATCTGGATGAAAGAGGCTTGTGTAGGAGGGCTTCCTAGGCTACTCCAAAACTCAACAAGAGAAGAGGCATGAACACAAGGATGTTTTGAAATACCCCACCAAAAATTCCAAATAAGCATAGAAAAAGGACAATGAAAGAATAGGTGAGATGAATCCTCCTCACTACATCCGCATAGAACACAAACTTATGGGTCATGAAATCCCCACTTCTGAATATTATCCCAAGTCAAACATTTGTTCCAAGCTAAGGTCCACAAGAAGCGATTACACTTAGGCTAGGAGAAATTATTATAAAAAAAATTCCACCATGGAACTTCCAACCCTCCATACTTTTGAGCAATCAACTCCTGATACCCACTAGCCACCATGAAAACTCCCTTAGGATCCAGAACCCAAGCCAAAATATCCTTATCCTAAGGAGAGATGCATTGTCTACTTACCAGAATACTTTAAAGCTCAACACAATCCTCCTCCAAGCCATCCACATGCCATTCAATAGGATCCTTCCATCTAGACACCTCCATATGCCTACAGAGGTAAGAAGTCTTAAAATCAATCACCCTAGAACAACCAGCCTCCAAGAAGCACTGAAAATGAGCCTATAGATTAGGATACTTGCTCATAATAGGGGAAAACCCATCCTAAGATTCAAAGCAAAAGAGATCCTCAGCCCCTATTTCATATCCAAAAAAAACCCTCCTTGATTAGCTTAGAACATTTTTAAGTGTTCCCAAATAATCGAACCTTTCCCGACAAGTGGATACTGGGGAATTTCCTCCTTCAATATTCCACTTAGATACTTGTGAGATATAATCCTGGCCTAGGCATGGTCCTATTCCAAATACCATCTCCAATAAAGCTTGGCAGATAGAGTCGAATGCCACAACCCAAGACCACCAAACTAATTTTTACTACAAATAATGCCCCACTTCACCAGTCTCCACTTAGAAGATGGCAAGTTGCCCGCCCATAAAAATTGTCTAGCCAAAGAATTCAAATCCTTAATAAATCCAACAGGAGCCACCTAGAGCATACACCTATAGTTGGGAAGATTATGCACCATTGACTTAAGAAACTGAACATGACCAGTGAAAGAAAGCCATTAGTGGGTCCAACGGTTCACCTTTGTACGAAACTTGTCCAAAATAATTTGCCAATATCCCCTAGGAAGGGTATCGGAAGAGATAAGAATGCCAAGATAAGCTAAAGGAAGAGAACCAATTTGAAACCTCAAAATACAAGCAATCCTTTGTTGAATGACCCTCAGAGTATTGAAGAAGAAAATGGAAGATTTGTCCTTGTTAATCATCTACCTAGAAGTCACAAGATAAATGTCCAAATCCTTGCGTAAATTAGTGGCCTCTCTTAACTTAGTCATGCCCATCAAAGAAGTATCATCCACAAATTGCAGGTGTGATTAGGGAGGTAAACCATTGCCCCAAACCCAACCTTGGATAAGACCCAAGCCACATTGCTCTTGATCAGTCTCCCCAAACCTTCAACCAAAAGAATGAATAAATAGGGAGAAAGAGGATCCCCTTGGCGAAGACCTCAAGATGCCCCAAATAAGGAGGACATTTCACCATTTATCAACACTGAAAAACAAGTGGTCATGACACAACTCATAACCCACATAACCCACTCCTCAGAAAAACTAAAACTAGTAAGAAATTTGTGCAAGAAGGACCACTTGACTCTATCATAAGCCTTTGCCATATCCAACTTGATGAACATATATTTTTCTCTAGAGGTCACCATGGAATGAATAGTTTTAGTGGCAATGACCACCCATCCAATATTTTCTTATTAGCCATAAAGTCACCCTATTCCTTAGAAATAAGCTTGTTGAGCCATCGCTTCAACCTCTCAACTATCAGCTTAGACAAAATTTTATACACCACGTTGCAAAGAGAGATAAGCCGAAACAAAATCAACCGATCCACTCCATCACATTTGGGGATGAGAGCAAGAAAGGTGGAATTCATAGCCTGCAACATCTACTTGTTCCTCTGAGATCCATGAACCACCTCTAACAGGTCCAAATTTATAATATCCCAAAATTCCTAAAAGAATTTGATTGGAAAGCCATTAGGACCAGGAGCTTTCCCTTTCTTCATCTAAAAGACAATAGCCTCCAATTCCTCCAAGGATATGCAACCCAAGAGTTCATTCATTTCCATAGCATATAGAGAAGGGATACATGAAAAAACATAATTTTCTTTAGCCACCACATCCCGATGATCCTCCCTAAATAAGGAACCAAAGAATTGTGAAGCTTCTCTACAAATAACACTCAAAGAGGTTAAATGCTTTCCCCTATCATTCACAAGATAAGGAATTGATTTATCATGTCTTTTGGCCTTCAGAGAATTGAAAAAGAAGGCAGTGTTTTTGTCCCCCTCTTGTATCCACTCAACCCAAGATTTTTGTTTCTAGTAAATCTCCTCTCTCAACTCACACTCCTCTAGAGCTTTCAAGGCCCTCACCTCCTCCTTAAGAGAATCCTGAGAAAGGCCAAAATCCCTAATCTCATGGGTGATATCATCCAAACTAGCCTAAGTAGCAACCTTAGCATGGAAGATATTACCAAAAAACTTCTTGTTCCACCTTTTGAGTTGGTACTTCACATACTGCAGATGTTTCACAAAAGAATACATGGCAGTGCCATAAGCAGGTCTCCCCAAATGTCACCATTTAGCCACATGCACCTATAGAGAGGGATCCCACAACCACATAAGATAAAACTTGAAAGAGGGAGATCAAACAACACAAGCCAAAGAAGCTGATAACTTAATAGGCCAGTGATCTAATCCCCTCTAGTCCAGAATCTCATAACAAGTATACCAAGATTTACCAATCTAGAAGCAAGAGACCAAGAACCTGTCAAGCCTCTCAATAATACAATCTTCCCCTAGTCTCCTATTGTTCCATGTAAATTGACCATTACCAAGCTTAATGCCAACAAGATTCAAGTTAGAAATATTATCACAAAGAAGAAAAGTAGAAGGATCCAATCTTAAAACTCCACCCCTCTTTTCATCCAAATCAGCAATGGCACTGAAATCACTTGCAATAATCCAAGGATAGAGAGGCACTGAACTTCGAGTAAAATGGATGTGAGACCATAGGCATTGCTTACCAGGAAAATTAGTAGTAGCATTGATGTTAGAAAGAAGAATCATTTCTCCCATTTCCAAGCTCGAAGCAACTGCTAAAATAGAAGACTTACAAGACATCCACCAAAGAGGGTGAATCTTCAATGGGTTCCATAAACAAGCCACACCCCTTGCATTATCTTGGGCCGCAATGCACTAGCATTGACCCAACCCCCAAATTTTAGGCACCAAACCACACATATTCTCTATAGAAAACTTAGTTTCCTATATGAAAATCAGTTTAGGAGAATCATTTCTCACCAAATCATGAATATTTTTTTGTCGAGGGCCACTATTCAATCCCCTTACATCCCATGAGAGGATGATCATTTCTAAGGGTTGGAAAATTGAGAATCAAGAGTCTTAACAGATCCTGACTCCACCAATATCTCCCCCATCATCTTGATTTTCTCTAAATACTTCCTTCTCCCAACCTTGGAAGCCTTCTCATTAACCCCTTTTTAATATTTTTTTGATGAACCCCCAAAGAAGGAGAAGCCTTGTTTCTTTTTTCCAAGTTGGACACCAACTTCACCAATGGAATGGAAATTTTCCCCCCACTCTTCTCCCTAGCCACGAGGTCCTCTAGAACCACTAAATCCACAAGACTAAGATTAGTGTCCATATACAATGTACCAACATCCTGTATATTCTAAAGATTGTCAGAAAGAATGCCTTCTTGAACCATCTCTATAGCACCTTGATCCGGAACCATCATACCCAGATTCACCTCCTACTGACTAAGGCCATCCAACACCTCAAATCTATTACAAGTATCCCCTTCCTATTGCTCCTTAAAAGTCCTCTTCTGACCATGGTTCCTATTATGGGTTGTAACATGAATGAAACCCTTTGTACCTGCAACATCACCATGAATGAGAGCCTTGCCTTTTTCAACCTTAGGAGGGTTGCGAGGAGGCTGAGTAGGCACAGACTCAGAAGGCTTGGTCCTGGTACATCTTCACTACAAATGACCATATTCATGACACGGATGACAACAAAAAGGAAAAGACTCATAATCAAGTTGTTGCATCCAAGAAGATGTACCCACATGAATTTCTAGAGTGTCTAGAAGAGGGTTACTCATATCAATCTCAATGAAAATGCAAGCAAAAGTCATTACCTTTCTATCCCGTGTTTACTAAGAAGGACCCACTAGTTTCCCTAGAAGCAAAACAATCATTTGCAAGATGTCATTGTACCAATACTCAACCAGAAACCAAGGAAGATGCACCCACATCAAAACATGATTTGAGAGCTCCTCCATAGGATTAAAACTAGTGTACCATGGCTTAATGAATAAACCAATCTGGCTATGGAAATAAGGCCCACCCTCAAAAACTCTATTACGATTAGGCATACAGTTGAAGACGACTATAAAACAATTATTTTCCAGCATCATCACTTCCATTTCGCCCTCTGGAGTCCAAGTATGTTGGGCCCATGACTCCAAGAATTGGATCAAGACCTACATTCGCATGAATTTGTATATCAAGGCATGTTTAGAATAATACTCAATGTCCTCTACAATTGATTTTGGTTGAATCACCAAAACCGACCTATCTTTGCTTCTTTCCAAGAAATCATTAACTTTTGGGATTCAAAGGCCTCTAGATGGAGGAAACCCTCCCTTCCTTGAATTATTAAATAGAAAATTATTCTCAAAAACCCTCTTTGATGGAGATGGATATTTCGCTCCAAAAACCACGTGAAAATATAAAGAATATTTTAACACCGACGCTTCCCTTGGATCCATCGCCAAGAGAAAATGAGACCACACCCTTATACCTCCCCACTACACTTCACCAAACCCCATATGAGCAGTAAAGAGAAAGAATACAGAAAAAAAAGAAGCAAAGACCCTCGATCATAATAATAGACCTCCCCCAGAACACCAAACAGTACACATAAGGCAGCAATTGTCTTCCCAAAGGCATGCACAATCAATATGCTATCATGTAGGTCGTGGCCTCTCATGGCCACGAGTCTACAAGTTTCTCTCGCTTGCAACTATCGACTCCATCCTCCTCCGGTGGAAATTTCATAAAATCCAAATTCGATTCTTTTTACTATTATGCAGTTTATGTTTTTCCCACATGTGTAAACACCTATACTAGGATGATATAGGTAGTATAGAGTCTCTGGATGCACATACAATACCAACATCATCACAAGCTTATGCTAGACTTGATTGATAATTAAATGGAGTCTTTACAAGGTTTTAGTGGATTGTTTAGTTAGCTACCCCTTTGAATTGTGTGAATACCACCAAGTTTACTGAACATTAGTTGGGCCTTACATTTTTGGCACCATTGTTAGGGATGATGCTACATTCAAAGATTCATCTTTGTTATTTCAAGCTTTCTTAGTTTAGTATTTTTTTTCTAGCACTAGGACAATTAGGTTTTATTCCATCAATACCAGAACATTTTACTAATATTTTAAAAGAGCCATTGATACACAAATCACGCCTATTGTATGCGAAGGCAACAATTTGAGAATATTTTTCCCCTCAACACACAAAGCTAAAGAGGATATTGGTGATCATAGTGACCAAAGTGAGGGTATTCCTAAAGAAGAACTTTCCCTTTCACCAACATCCACATCAAATATAGAGGAGACCTTCCAAACCATGGTTGATGTAGTGGTGGATGACCCACCAGAACATGTAACTTTTGTGTTCCCCATTTCCAAGTAGGAGAGAGCAACTACCTTGAAGAATATACCTCCTTTAACATTACCTGTCTTCTATGGTTTGGTTACTGAGGATCTGGATACCTTCTTGTTTGATTTTGATTTCTTGTGTAGAAGTTATGATTACACAATAGATGTACACAGCTCAAATTGTTTTTATCAACCTTCAAGGATGTTGCGTTAAGATGGTTTATGGGTTTGGGAAGAGATGTTCTTGATTGGAATACTATGAAGACAAATCTCCTAGAGAAATACCAAGACTATTGTAGAGGAATTGATAGAAGAGATGACATTTTTAGGATGTCTCAAAAAGAAGATGAACCATTGGAGGACTATGTAGAAAGGTTCCAATTATGCTTGAAGAAGAATCCACAAAATAGGCTTTCAGAAGAATCTTTAAAGTTAGTATTTTTAAGGAGTCAATGATGATTGTATGGATTCCCTTAACCTTATTGAGTTAGGAGATGTATCATAATTTACTTTTGAAGAAATCTACAAGGTTTATTGGAACTATTCAAGGACCTTTACTAAAAGGACTAGAGGGGATAAAAACATCTTCCATCAACAAGACATTTGATGGAGTCTCTAGAGTGGAATTGAGTAACTTGTTGTCAAACATGAAAGAATACATCATAAGACATTTGGCTACCTAATTGGACACTCTACATGTGAAGAAAAAGCAAGAAGAGGCAGAGGCAATCCTTACTGAATACTACCCTAACTGCAGACAGAGAAAATCTAATTGCAAGTGAAAAAGACTAGAAATTATTTCAGAGGATAGACCAAGGAAACCATACTTTCAAGCATTGGAGGGTGAAGATGGAAAATTTCACTACATTGCATAAATGAGGCCATGAAAATCAAGATAAGGTATGCACCAAGATCCTTTGAATTTCAATACACCATTTCCAATTAGTAATCAAAATTTCTCTCTTTGGAACCCTCGGCCTTGGGAAACACACAAAACCAATGGAAAAATCCTCAAATAAATTGGAAGCGACTGCAACAAAACATGTGGCCACAAAAAAAAATTCAAGGACCTAACTATAACCCCCAATGGCCACTACAACAAAACTAATGGCAACCTCAATGAAAAAAGTGTTGCAAGTATGGATAAGTATGGTGGTGTTGTCATTAATGTTGTCATTGATGTCAACACAATATAGGTTGTTGTAGAGAAAGGAATCAAGTGATTGCAGGTGGTGAATGTATAGTTGAGATACTGTCTAGATTTTGTGAGTACATGGAGCTATCTTTATGATGTTGCAAGTGTGTTGATATGTTGAGTTACCAAGTGCTTTTGAGAAAATTAATAAACAGTGAAGACAAAATTGTGTATGTATTGAGAATGTGCTCTGGTATGTGCTATGCATTTCTTATGTGTTGATCCTATGCTTCTACAGATCTGAAGTGTTGTTTATGGTCTTTCTTGGGTGATATATTTTGGTTTATAGCTTCTTCTTTGATGAAGAGTGAAAGTTGTGTTCACCAATGTGTGTGAACTGGTCTGGCAGAGTTTTTGTCTATGGACTGGTAGAAATGTTTTTGCTCCGTAGTCCTCCGCTAGTTTGTTATAGGTCTTGTGGATCTGGAAGAAGGCTTGTAATGGTGTTATCTGTATTCTGCCAAAGGCGTTCGTGGTTTGGTGCTCCAAAAGGCTCATTTCAGAGTTGATGTGTGTGTCTGTGCAGTCTGGATGGACTAATGGAATGTGTTATGTGTATGAAGGTTATTGCAATATCTGTGGATGAATCTAAAGGAATCTAAGATGTGTTTCAGTGTATGGTGAAGCATGTTTTATGGTCTACATGTTATCTTCTTGTTGCAGAAGCATGTACCTCAAAGTTCATTAGTGTTTTCATTAGGTTTGGTCGACCTAGTGTTTACACATCATGTGAAGGATAAGTACAATTAAGGAAGCATGTGATTTATCCGAGATGTTTTGGGTCTTGGTTAAGTGTTGGTTTGGTCCACTCTCATTCTTCTCCATCATGGGAATGTTGAGTTGCCGACCTAATTTGAATTTGTAAAATGAAGCGTGTGTAGCCGACCTTGGAGAAAGTTTCTAAGGATGAAGATGGTATAAATACAAGTCAAGATGTTAAGCATTGTATGCCACAAGGGTGAGAAGCAAGAGTGTGTGAAAGTGAATTGAGGCAATAGTACTTTAACGTGTTAGATTCTTGAAAGTGGTGAGTTGATGGTGTCTGCAATTCTCTGATCAAGGCTATAGATGTGTGGAAGTTGTTGTGGTGGATCTTCTGTTGCATTGAGAAAGTGTTCTTTATTTAACATTCTTATTTCTATCTTTCTATATCTGTAGGCAGTGAGCCTCCCTTTTGGACAGTGATTCCTATCTTGGGCAGTGAGCCTCTTTGTAAACGGTTTTGCATTTGCTCTATATTGTGAGTTAATCCTCACTGTGGTTTTTCCCTTATTGGGTTTTCCACGTAAATCTGGTGTTTCTTATGTTGATATTACTTTATGTTATTTGCACTTCATGCTCATACTTAATAATAGATTAAAGTGGATGTGGAGATAATAATTTTTTGAGATTTGTGAATGTGATTGGTGACAACTGATTCACCCTCGCTCTCAGTTGTCTTGTGCATTTCAACAATTGGTATCAGAGCTTTGGTTCCTCAGAGAAGAGCTTAATCGCTTGAGGTAGATCCGATGGCTCACAAATTGACAATCCATGTGTTTGATGGATCTAACTACAGTTTTTGGAAAGTGCAGATGAGAGGTTACCTGATCTCTTTTGGTTACAAGACTTGGAAAGCTATTGAGACAAAATATATTGAGCTGGAAAGTGGTCCTTCTTCTATAGATGAGATTTCTTCCTATGAAGAAAATGAAAATGCAAGGTATGCAATCTATAGTGCTTTATCTAAGATTGAGTTGACAAAAGTTATTTCATTAGGCACTGCTTATGAAGTTTGGGAAAAGTTGAAAGATATCTATGAAGGAAATGATAGAGTCAAATTGTCAAAGACGTTAACAGCTAAGCGCAACTATGAGACCTTGAAAATGGAAGAAGTTGAAGATATTGCAAGCTATTTTCAGAGGGTTGATATTGCAATAAATGAAGTAAAAAATCAAGGTGGTACTCTAATAGATGAAGATGTAATGGAGAATATTTTAATGACCTTACTGAAGAGCTATAGTGATAAGGTTTGATCCATTGAGGAAGTTTATGATCCAAAGAAATTCACTAAAGAGCAGCTATTTGGAACCTTGATTGCATTTGAAATGAGGAAGTTTGGAAAAGAAAAGGAGAAAACAGAAATAGCCTTCAAAGCCACAAAGACAAAAGATGATCCAGATGGTGATAGTTTAGAGGAGTTGGAAACAAATTTTATAAGGAAGTTGAAGAAAGGTAATGGTAAGTATAAAGGTATGTTACCTTTTAAATGTTTCAGTTGTGGAAATATTGGTCACTATGCTTCAGTATGTCTAAATAGAGCCATTCAAAAGAAGAGCAAAGACAATAAAGACAAAAAGGACAAAAAGTTCAAGAAATTGTATTATGTTAGAGAAGATGCTGGAATTTTTTATGATGAATATGATTTTGAGGGTGATAATGATGAATGCTTTTTTCTAACCTTAAAGAATAAATTAGTGTCTACTAACCATGGAAGATGTGAAAATGAATGTGGTCCAGAAAGCAAGAAGGAAGAGATGGAAGGTACTCTAGTTACTACCTTTCATGCTAGACAAGATGAAGACTATTGGGTAATTGACAGTGGTTGCTCAAATCACATGACCGAACAAAAAAGTAAGTTTACTAAACTTGAAAAGTATGATGGTGGATTAGTCATGTTTGTAGATGATTCTGGTGCAAAGATTGTTGGAAAAGGAACAATTAGTTTTGATGGAAAACATAGTACTAATGATGTCTATTATGTTAAGGGCTTAAGGCATAATCTCTTGAGTTTTGGACAAATGTGTAGCAAAGGATTTAAGCTTGTGTTTCAAGATAATACCTGTGAGATCATAAAAGGGTCTAGAACTGTGGTAGCTGCAAGAAGAAGAACATATGGAAACATTTATTAGCTTAAGGGTGTTGATGGTCAGTATTTTGTATCTCAAGTTAATGAAAGTTGGATATGCATTGAAGGATGGGACATAAAATTTGACAATCTGATCAAGATTAGTTCAAGAGAAGTTGTAAGGGATTTGTCGAAGATCACAAAGCCTATCAATATTGTGTGCAGAAGTTGTCAATTGGGAAAACAAACAAGATGCAACTTTAAAGGAAAAGAACAATCAACTACCAGAATGTTGGAATTGATTCATACAGACCTTTGTGGTCCCACAAGAATAGGAAGTCTTAATGGTGACAGGTATTTCATGCTCCTTATTGATGATTGTTCTAGAATGACATGGGTTACTTTTCTTAGGGAGAAAGCTCAAGCTCTGGATAGATTCAAAGTGTTTAAGGCTATGGTAGAGAATGAAGTGAACCTAAAAATAAAATGTTTAAGGTATGACAGAGGTGGAGAATTCACCTCCAGTGAGTTTAATATGTTTTGTGAAGAGCATGGTATAAAGAGACATTTTTCTGCTCCTAGAACTCCTTAGTAGAATGGAGTTGTTGAGAGGAAGAACCAGACTGTTCAAGAGACTACAAGGACTATGATGAAAGAGGAAAATTTACCTGATGTATACTAGAGAGAAGCAATTCACACTACTGTCTATATTCTTAACAGAGTTCAGATTAGAGGTAACAACACAAAAACTCCTTATGAGCTGTGGCATGGCAAAATTCCTATTGTTAAGTACTTTAAAGTTTTTGGAAGCAAATTTCATATTAAAAGAGATGATGAGAATCTAGGAAAGTTTGAAGCAAGATGTGATGAGGGTATTTTCCTTGGATATTCAACTAATAGCAAAGCTTATGGATGCTTTAATAAAATATTGAAAAAGATTGTTGAGAGTGCAAATGAAAAAGTTGATGAAGATATGCACAAATCAGTTGAGATAAGTGAAGTTGAATCAGATGAACCTATTTGCAGACAAGTACAAGAAGAGAATAAGGAGGAAGAAGAAGAAGAAGCTCCAGAACCTGCTCCTAAGACTCCAAAATATGTACACAAAAATCATCCTGAAGAACAGATAATTGGAGACAAAAGCGAAGGTGTAAAGACAAGAAGCAAAGTGGTAGCATCTGAGGTAAATTTGTGTTTACTTTCAAAGATAGAACCTAAAACAGTGTGTGAAGCATGAAAACATGAAAATTGGGTTAGAGCAGTGAAAGAAGAATTACAACAAATAGAGAAGAATCAGGCATGGGAATTAGTTCCTAGACCGATAAACAAGAATGTAATTAGTAAAAAATGGGTATTCAGGAATAAGCTGAATGAGAATGGTGAAGTAGTAAGAAACAAAGCAAGGCTTGTGTGCAAAGGTTATTCACAGGTTGAAGGAATAGACTTTGAGGAGACATTTCCGCCTGTGGCAAGATTGGAGGCTATTCAGATGTTTTTGGCATTTTCTGCACACAAAGATTTCAAGGTATACCAAATAGATGTCAAGTCTACTTTCCTGAATGGAGAATTGGAAGAAGTGTACATGGAACAACTGGAGGGATTTCATCTATCAGATCAACTAGACATGGCCTATAAGTTGAAAAAGGCATTGTATGGATTTAAATAGGCTCCCAGAGCATGGTATGCAAGGTTGGATAGGTATTTGACACAACAAAGGTTCAACAAAGGCTCCACAGATAGTAATATCTATTTCAAGGTTGAAGGAAACAAAATGTTGATAGTATAAGTATATGTTGATGATATTATTTTTGGAGGAAATGAGGGTATGTGTAAGAAATTTGCAGAGGAGATGCAAAAAGAGTTTGAAATGTCTATGATTGGTGAGTTGAATTTCTTCCTTGGACTTCAAGTGAATCAAACTGATAAGGGAATATTCATTTCACAATCAAAGTATGTTAAATAATTGTTGAATAAGTTTGGGATGGATGACTCCAAACTGGTTTATACCCCTATGGTGACTAGATGAAAATTGAGAAAGGATGATGAATCTCCTAAATTTGATCAGAGCATGTACATATCTATGATTGGTGGATTGTTATTTCTTACTACTACAAGACTGGATATCATGCATGTAGTATGTTTGGTTGCCATATTTCAAGCAAAACCTAAAGAAACACATGTTATAGTTATGAAAAGGATATTCAGATATCTAAAGGGAACTTTGGATTATGGCTTGGGGTATCCTCAGGATACTGATTTTACTTTAAGTGCTTACACTGATGCAAATTGGGTTGGTTGTGTAGATGACCAAAAGAGTACAAGTGGTGGTGCATTCTTTCTTGGATGCAGGTCAGTTTCATGGCTAAGCAAGAAACATGATTCAGTTTCTTTATCCACTATAGAGGTTGAGTAAATTATTGTAACATCTTGTTGCACACAAGTATTATGGATGAAGCAAACTTTGAATGATATAGGAGTGATGTGTGATGATCCTATCCCTATTTATGTGATAATACAAGTGCAATAAATATTTCAAAAAATTTAGTAATGCATTTAAGGACAAAGCATATATCTATCAGATATCATTTCTTGAGAGAGAAGGTATTGGAGAATGAAGTCAGGTTGGAATATGCGCCTACAAAGGATCAGATTGCTGATATATTTACTAAGGCTCTTTCGAAGGATACTTTTGAGTATCTCAAGGAGAAGTTGGGGGTTATTTCCCCTCCTTCTTTGAACTAGGTGCACATGGAGGTGCATTAGTCCAGTGGATCTACAAATTCATCATTTGTTTGGACTGATGATTGGGGTCTACTCCTCAGGGAGAGTAGGAAGTATCATTGTTGCAGTATGAAATGTGTGGGTGCACTCTATTGTACCCAAAATATTTTTTTTGGCATTATGTATAAATTGAGCTAAATCTTGTTAAAATGCCGTTAAAATTTTGTTTTAGGTCAAACCAAACATAGGGTCTTTATGGGTTTCTGTCAAGGAACAAATGTGGAAAATTCTAAAAATTTGAAAATGAGGGTTTTATGCCCCTACTTTCAGGGAAACCCCCGAAAATAGGACCTTCCCATAAATGATTGAAAATGATTTTGATAGTATTAAAAGGCTTCACGATCACATTGGTCAAGTCAGAATCAACAAAAGACACGTTTTACTCTGGTGGGTCTATTTCTATTTTTCAGGAACAAAGTTAGGAGCTCCACAACCATTAATGGTAGATTGGCCAGTACCAGGTGCTGAAAGCTAAGCTTCAAAAGATTCAATGATGCAACCATGGCAAAAAAGATCTAAAATGATGTTGTTTGATGAAGGAGATTCCTGAAACCCAAAAAGGTCAAAATTTGACTAACTCTAGAAACGTTACGAAGGAGAGACAAGTTCACAATGTTGAAAAGAGCCTTTTTCAAGCAGGGGCGCCCATGATCTTTAAAGGTCAAATGCAGTATGTTGAATCATCCAAGGCAGTCATCCTTAGTGTTTTCTTGTTGGCTCGACAATGAAACAAACAGCTAGATCATCTGATGAGTTGATCATAAGCAGTTGTTGATGAAGCGAAAAGAGGCAGTTGAAGAAATATCAGGAAACGATTGTTGAAGGTAGAGATCAAAGAAAAAAGAGCCTTTTCAAAAGAAATGCGCCCTTCTTTCTAGACCTCTGGATGCTGACAAATGACCAAGGGCCTCCCAGGACAATTTTATCAGCCTAGGTAGATCTCAGCAATGCAACTGAAAGCACAGGCATCTGACGAAGCAATCAACAAATAATCAAGATCAAACTAGGCAACTTTTTAGATAAAGATAATCATGTTGAAGGAAAAAAATGCCCTTTTCAATGAGGGGCACCCTTGAATAAGGGAATCCTAAGAAGACTTTTGAATTTCCCAACTCCAGTCATCTTTGGTGAAACGGAGCTGGCTACCTGACAAGATATCAAACAAAATCATCTAATTCTCCGATCAACGAGAAATCCAGATCAAAGCACGAGAGGTCATTTCAAAAAGCTGAAGAATGAAGATTGAAAATTTACCAAGGCACAAACAAAAGCGCCCTTTCTTGGAAAAGGCGCCCTTTCTTTTGAAGCCCTGAACTCAGCTTTTTACCATCATGTCTCCCAGGCACTTCTCTTCAGCATAGATCCAACTCAACAGTGAATGTACCAGCAATAGCCCAGGATCAACAGATCAAGCTAGATTCAGGATCAAACTGAGGTCATTTAAGAGAGAAAATAATAAAAAAACTTGCAAAACTCAAAAGGGACGCCTAGAAGAAGTCAAAGGTCAAGTTGTTGACTAAAGTCAAGATATTTTGAGATAAACTTGACTAAAACACTCCACAATCAGTGGAAATCACCTTTCTGAACTTCAGATCAAGCCAAAACAACTTTTGATCATGAGTTAGGTCCCCAAACTTGTGGATCTAAGGCTTGAGTCTATATAATCAAGGTATAGGTGTCCTACTTCATTATTTCATTGTAGGTTAAGAATCAAGAACAACCATAAGCTCTCAAGGACGCCATTGACAAATCTGGACAAGGTTTTCATCCATTCTTCAATATTTCTTGCAGATCTGAAGCAGAAGAAGATTGCTAATCTGAGGTTGGATTCAGAGACAGATTTTCTCAGGGAGTCAGATAAAAACTTTCAATCCATCTTCCGTCTACTTCCTCTCTTCTTGTCTTAGGTTTTCTTGCATATTACAAAGAAGCAACATGCTACATCATATCAGATCAACTGGGTAGATTCAACATAATTTCCCAGTGAAACCCATCTCGTTAGATTTTCCAAAATCAACAAACTTGTTGCCCCTATTTTTGGGGGTTTTTCCAAAAAAGTTTTAGAATCAAAATTCTAAGGAACTGGGCTTGTTCAGCATTTAAGCATGAACAAAACCCATGTGCCAGACTTTTTCTGAAAAAATACTTCTCGGCAGGGCACTATTTTCAGGGGTTTCCAAAAATCATTATAACAAGTTCAAGTTTACAGTCAATCTTTAAGTTTTTCAAGATGCAGTACTCTCAGTACAATACGGGACCAAGATGACCCTATTCCATGATTACTTGAAAATAGTTGACACAAACTTACATCAGGTAAATCCAGTGGTTGATCTAGAGCAGTTGGAGGGCATGAATCAGATCACATTGCAGAATATTGAAGAATTCAGGTTGCTACAGGCTGCATCCATCCCCATCACATTACAGAGCATGGAGCTTGTAATCACTTGTGTTAAGCATTACAATCCTACCACTAGAGAAATCAGAGCAGTGGATGGGAGAATTGTTTGCAGTCTAAAACCTCAGGATATTGAAAAGTGCTTTGATATTCCATCATGTTCTAACAGCAAAGTCATATCAGTGATAGAATTCAAGAAGGAATTCAAGACGGCCAAAGACAAATGTCAAAGGGTAATAGCTGAAAAATGGCTAAAAGTGACAAAGGCTAGCTTGCCTAAGTTGGTGGGACAAGGAGAATGTAAAGATGAGTACGCAGTGTTAATCACTCTACTCAATAGAATCATTGGAGAAGAAGATGGAAATCATTTTCAGTCATGGATGTTTTATGTCATTGCAAAAATCATTGGCAAAAGGGAACATTATGACTAGGCCACTCTGATTAGTGACACACTCCACCAATAGATCATCGAGTATTTGGAAGCTCATAGGTACCACATGTGCTCTTACCTGGTATACCTGATTGAGTTCCAAGGTGATTTTAGGATATTGAACAATGTGGGAACCTTAGGTGTGCAGAAGGTTCACGAGCATTTTACACGTCTTGAGTTTACTCAAGCGGAGCGACACTTCAAAAGAACGAGTGATCACTTCATTATGCACACCGTACGTGAGCTAGACCATGAGATGCATGTGCGTGTTTCACAAGCAGCCAGAGAGGCAATGGTGGATTGGGCGGATTGGTTCATCCAATTCCCTACGTTCTCCTACATACGCGTGTATGGCTACATTGGCCACCCCGCCATGCTACCAAGATACCCTTCAGATAGGGTAGTCTTCATGGAATTCCTGAGATAGTTTTCTAAAGTCCACGTCTACTTGCACTTAAAGAAGAAGACACCTATTAACTTTCCCATTGGAATGGGACTCTATAGATGTAGATTCGCAGTAGATGCTAAGATGATGAGTCGGGAAATGGTGAGGCTTAATCTCAAGTACCTCATTGAGAGAAGGTCATATGATCCAAGAGGGCTTTATGCAGCGCATCTTGAGCAACACTCGTCACATAAATCTTCTATGGAAGATTATTGGGTAAATTGTCAAGATGAGTATGAAGTGCGAAGAAGGAACTACAGTAGGTTCAGACTCCAGCAAATTGCTTATTTTATGTTAGCAGACATCGAGGGCCTATCTGATGATGAAGGGGAAGTCATTCTCCCCTCATTCTTCGTAGATTCAATTGACTCCCAACCACTCCCAAGAGTGGATTGGTATGCCAAGGAAAACACGTCTATAGAGGAAAGAATAAGTAGAGTGGTTAGAAATAGCCAACTCTATCTCGACAACAAAAAATCAAGGAAGGTGATACCTCACAGAATAGAGCCGCCACAAGTTCAGTCTCCACCACCTTCCACTTCAAAAAGGAAACCTAGGCAGAAGCAATGGTGCAATCCTCCCAAATGGATGAGGATGTCGAAGCCTACAAAGCCTAGAACATAGAGGACACCTGTGGAGAAAGCCACACATAGTCCTGAAATAACCATGGGTATTGCTGCCCCAGAGCAAAGAATAGAGACTGCTACCCCTGAACTAGCAGAAGTTGTTGCTGAGGAGCCAGCAGCAATAGTTGTTGAAGAACCAATAGCAGAATCAATAGCAGCAGAAGCAACAGCAAAAAAGGTGCCTGTTATGGAAACAGAACCGCCAATATCACCTTCATCACAGCAGTCACAAGTCCTCATTGACTTGGATTCTCCATTGAGAGACATTGCTCCAGCATAGTCTCACACATCGTGCATTCAAGTACCTCATATTCCTCCTAGTGAAGTTCGTTGAGTTTCCATTTGGCTTGAAAGCTTCTTAGGAAGAAAGAGGGAAAAACCCTCCTATGAACTTGACTTTACCGAGTTCGACCACGTCCCATAAGACATGTTGGCGAAGAAGTTGAAGAAGCAAGTTCACATAGAAAGGAATGCAAAGTGTGAAATTACCATAGAGACTGTTGCCCCACCAGTAGAGAAAAGAATACATGAGGTACAAGTGGAAGACTATACATTGTCTAAGCTTAACCTCGGGAAGACTACATGACAAGTGGAGGCAGATCTTCTCATAATAGCTTTGATGAGCGCAAAAGAAAGAATGGCCAAGGATGGAAAAGAAAAGGCAGCCTTAAAGGCTGAAAATCAGTAACTGAGGTCATACATTTCTAGCTTGATGCATGGCACCCCGAACGTCTCAGCCTTACCAGCAGGATTGCTAGATCTCCCCGCAGAAAAAAATCATCAACAATTGATAACATACGGCAAACACTTGAGAGATCAAGTGGAAGAGTTTGTTCTCAAGGGTAGATGTATACTAGAAAATCTATACCAGTTATGGGATAGAGCACATGGACTTCGTGCAGAGATCCAACAATCAGAACAAAGAATTACAGAGAAGAGGCTAGAAGACGAGAGCACAATTGTAGACTTGCAATTGGCGTATCAATCAGTCTACTCAGAGGAAAACAAGCAACATCTCTTTGCTTGGAAGGAACAGTTGGCGTACAAGGTGAAAGCCTATGACGCCCATTCAGTAGAGTTGATTGATTACAAACGAGTGGTCGCCACTATTATCAACTTCGCAAGAATGTTGGTAATATCATTCCCTCACATGAAATATCAGCATGAGGGAGGAGAATACATCGAGATGGTCACTATAAAAAATTAGTTCAGAGACGTCATCCATAGTACCTTTCTTGATGATCCAGATGGTTGCAAGTTGGCTAAGGTGGCAGCTTTATCAACCAATATCGAAGAGGCAGCATCTCAGTGTATAGACTTTGGGAATCAACTCACAACGGGTGAGGTCATGCTACGACGCCATGTCATCATTCTATAGAGCATTAACTCCCCAGAGGCTGATGAAGTCAACAAATGGATAGAGACACTGTTGATTAATGGTGAGCTATAAAGGCGCCAAAGAAGGACGTCCTACACCCTCCAAGTGGCATTTATGATACTTGAGTTTGACTTGATGCTTCTTTCCAAGTCAACTCGAGATGACATTAAATGTAATTGAAGTTAACTTGATGCCCCTTTCCAAGTTAACTCCATATCCCTTAAATCATGCATTGTCAAATCCCATTGATTAAGGATGTCTAATCGACTTCGATGATTTGTGGATCTTAGATCTCCACTAAATGTGGATGTCTATTTTGGAGGGATACTTTCATTAAAGTTCACCTTTAGTTTACTTTCAGTCAACTGAAGTAGTTTCTAGTTGACTCTTTGTTTACTTTCAGTTAATTGAAGTAGTTTTCCAGTTAACTGCTTGTTCCCCCTTTTTAGGAATAAATCTTGCTAATTGATTGGCAAGAACTCATTGTTAACTCAAGGAGATTTTGGGGTTGCCCACTCCTTTGAGTTCTATAAATAAGAGCCTTGGGCTCATTGTTTGTTTAACCTTTACTTGCTATGCAAAATTGTTGCGCCATTGTTTCCAACAGCTTTGAAAGCGAATATTTGTTCACTCTTGGATGAGAGTTCGTTGGTTGATTGTAATTGTGCATGATTTCATGCCTTTTCTATCCCAACCTTTGTAATTCGTTGATGAAGCTTGTAGAAGAATATCAGAAGGCGCTTGCATTTTAATCTACCTATTTGAGTTATTTCTACGTCTTGTATCAAATAGCTTGTTGTTGCATTTCCCTCCTCAGATAGGGGTTCCTCCTCCTTGGATATTTGTCATTGAAAGTTATAGTTTGTTGTTGTTTAATGTATTGTCCTTCAACCTATACTTCAGATAGGGGTTCATCCTCCTTAGCAAGTTTGTCAGCCAATGCATCATCAATTTGTTGTTTCTTGTAAACCGTTTCCTAGCCCATACCTCAGATAGGGGTTCATCCTCCTTGGCAGGTCTCAGATCTAGTTTACCGTAAAGAGTGTTTGCTTGTACCAACCTTATCCCAGTATATATATCCGAGAGTTCAGAGCCTCAGCCATATTTTTGGGAGACGATGAATTCAGGTGATCCAACCAATCCATTCCCACTCCTTTACCCTCATGCCTTGTTTACCTTGAAGGTATTGGATAAATTAAAAGCTAGAATAGTCGTAGTTAAGATCTGTAGAAACCAGAGAAAAAGATTAGCTGCGGCGCATTGTGTTTGTGCACCCTTGTGTCCTACCGCTGAAGTACAAAAAGATAGGGACCTTAGTTTACCATACCCTTCCTTATGCATTTCTTTCAGCAAAGAGGGAATTCTCCTCTTTAAATAACAAAGAAGTGTTACAAAACATTTGAAATAGTTGAACATTCACAATCGACACTCTTGAGGTGCTAATTTAAACGCCAACACACTCCTAAGGGGAGTTATCAGAATTTTTGTTCTTTTCCATTGATGTCAAAGGGGGAGAGAGAGTTGTGTGTTGCCATCAATGACAAAGGGGGAGACAATTGAAAGTATGGATAAGTATGGCAGTGTTGTCATTGATGTCAACACAGTATAGGTTGTTGCAGAGAAAGGAATCAAGTGATTGCAGGAGGTGCATGTATAGTTGATATACTGTTGATATGTTGTGAGTACATGGAGCTATCTTTATGATGTTGCAGGTGTGTTGATATGTTGAGTTACCAAGTGCTTTTGAGAAAATTAATAAATAGTGAAGAAAAAATTGTGTATATGTTCATAATGTGCTCTGGTATGTGCTCTGCATTTCTTTTGTGTTGATCCTATGCTTGTGCGAATTTGAAGTGTTGTTTATGGGCTTTCTTGGGTGATATATTTTGGTTTATAGCTTTTGGTTTGATGAAGAGAGAAAGTTTTGTTCAACAGTGTGTAAATTGTTATGGCAGAGTTGTTTGTCTGTGGACTAGGAGAAATGTTTTTGCATCGCAGTCCTCCGCTGGTTTGTTTCAGGACTTGTAGATCAAGAAGAAGGATTGTAATGGTGTTATCTATATTCTGTCAAAGGAATTCATGGTTTGGTGCTCTGGAAGACTTGTTTCAGAGTTGTTGTGTGTGTCTGTGTAGTCCAAATGGACTGATGGAATGTGTTTTGTGTATGAAGGTTGTTGCAGTATCTATGGATGAATATGAAGGCATCTAAGATGTGTTTCAATGTATGGTGAATCATGCTTTATGGTTTGTATGTTATCTTCTTTTTGTGGAAGCATGTATCTCAAAGTTCATCGGTGTTTTTATTAGGTTTGGTCAACCTGGTGTTTACATGTAATGTGAAGGATAAGTATCAATTAAGGAAGCATGTGATTGATCTGAGATGTTGTTTTGGGTCTTGGTTAAGTGTTGGTTTGGTCCACTCTCATTCTTATCCACCACAGGAATGTTGAGTTGCCGGCCTAATTTGAATTTGTAAAATGAAGTGTGTGTAGCCGACCCTGGAGAAAGTTTCTAAGGATGGAGATGGTATAAATACAAGTCAAGATGTTAAGCATTGTACACCACAAGGGTGAGAAGCAAGAGTGTGCAAAAGTGAATTGAGGCAGTAGTACTTTAATGTGTTAGACTCCTGGAAGCACTGAGTTGATGGTGTCTGCAATTCTTTGATCAAGGTCGCAGATGTGTGGAAGTTTTTGTGGTGGATCTTCTATTGCATTGAGAAAGTGTTCTCTGTCTAACATTCTTATTTCTATCTTTCTATATCTATAGGCAGCGAGCTTCCCTTTTGGAAAGTGAGTCCTATCTTGGGTAGTGAGCCTCTATATTGTGAGTTAATCCTCACCGTGGTTTTTCCCTTATTGGGTTTTCCACATAAATCTTGTGTTTCTTGTGTTGATATTACTTTTTGTTATTTGCACTTCATGCTCATACTTAATAATAGATTAAAGTGGATGTGGAGATAATAATTGTTTGAGATTTTTGAATATGATTGGTGACAATTGATTCACCCCCCCTCTCAGTTGTCTTGTGCATTTCAACAAAAAGTACCAACAATGGAAAAACCAAAATATGAATTACCAACAACCACAACAGTCTTTGTAGCCACAATAGTAAGCCATCATGCCCAATCTAATAAATCCATCATCTCAGCCACCAAGAGCACCTCAACTGCCAACCCAACCTACACCTAACCTAAATAACAAGCCTATTCAACATGCCTACACTAACGAGGCTATTCAATACCTTGCTTATGGGGTAGAGGTGAGTGATCTCCACCTTAGATCAGGAAAAACATTGGTTGGGCCTTCATCCCTCAAATTAATGAGATGGTAAATGAGGAACCCTCAGCAAAAGCCTTGGAGAATCCACCTATGAAGCTTGAGTCAAATTCGGTTAACCAAACCAATTCATGTCTAAAGCCTCCATTCCCTGAACGATTAGTTATTCAAGAACATCAAAACCAAGTTGAAACTAACCTATTAGGGCAGCTTAAGGATGTGTGTATAAAGACACCCCTCATCTACGCCATCAAGGACATTCCCATTTACACTAAAATAGTGAGAGACCTTTGTCTTAAAAATCCAAGAAGAAAGAGAAAAGACCCTCAGACTGTACATGTCTTAGGGAAACTTGCTGAAATTATGTTAGGAAACATAACTATCCACAAGTATGCAGATCCTAGAATTATAGTGGTAGATGTTAAGATAAATGGCACCCTCATAAAGAATACCTTGATTGACTTGGGAGCAACCATTAATGTGACGAGTAAGGAAAGAATGTAGCTATTGCAGTTAATAAACCTTAGACCTACACCCACTATACTATAGTTGGCAGATAGGTCAACAGTGAAACCTAAGGGCATCGTTGAGGACTTGGTCATAGCGGATTCATGGGAGTTCCTTCAGATTTCATGGTATTGCAACCAAAGGCTAACCTTGCAGGATATCCCCTTATTCTAGGAAGACCATGGTTAGCAACAACTGATGCATTTATAGGTTGTAGGTCTGGAAACATGATTATCTCAAATGGGAATGTGACCAAGAAGTTGGTCATTTATCCACCAACCCAACCTCATGTAGATTTAGAGTGGACCATTTGACCTACTCTAGATGAGGAAGACCAGTATTCCTTGCAGAATCTCATGACTATTGAACACAACCCTTTGTTGAGCAACCAAGATGATGATGATTTAATATACACATCATACAAAATAACTATTGTAGGGACCCGCAACAACATGACTACCTATCATGTCTATAGGATCCTTTGCATAACATGATACCTACTAGTTTGTCAAAGTCAGTGTCACAACTTTTCCATTCTTTGCTACCACATCAATGTGTCCCATACATAGTAGGACTTAACCTTTTATTTGTATAAATAACATCCAAGACATTGGAAATCATGCCAGGGAAAATATTAAATGTTAGTAGTGAATTAACTGTTGAACAATAGACTTCTCAAACCTTTTTGTTGAAGGCATCCACAATAGGCTTTACATCGGATTACCATGGCATGAAGGGGATTGATCCAGATCTGTGCATGCATAGAGTATACATTAATGATGGTTTTAAACCAATAAGACAACCCCAAAGGAGAATGAATCTTACACTAAGAGACATAGTCAAAACTAAATTACAAAAAATGCTTGATGCAAGTTTAATTTACCCTATTTCTAACAATCAATGGGTATCAAATCTAGTTATTATCTAAAAGAAAGGAGGGAAATGGAGAGTGTGTGCGGATTATAGATAATTAAATAGAACCACTAGAAAAGACCACTTTCCACTACCTTTCATTGATCAAGTGCTTGACTCCTTAGTAGGTAAAACATACTTCTCCTTTCTAGATGGATTCAATAATTACAATTAGATTAGAATAGCTCCAGAGGACTAGGATAAAACCACCTTTACATGCCCTTGGGGCACATATGCCTATTATGTTCTTCCCTTTGGACTATGTAATGCTCCAACCACTTTCTGAAGGGCAATGTTGAGTATATTCTCATATTTTGCACATGAATCCATGTAAATCTACATGGATAATTTCACAACTTATGGGGAAACATATGGTGAAGCACTTAATAACTTAGAGAAGGTTTTAAAGAGGTGTCAAGAATACAATCTATCCCTAAGTCATGAGAAATGTTCCATGATGATGACCCAGGGGATTGTGCTAGGACATTTTGTATCAAGTGAAGGGATTCAAGTGGATCCAAATAAAATTGAGATAGTCTCCATGCTCCTTGTGCCACAAAAACATAGAGATTTCAAAAGTTTTCTAGGACATGTCAGCTACTATAAAATATTTATTCAAGACTTTAGCAAAATCGCATCACCTTTATTTGTTCTACTCACAAAGGATATAGAATTTGAGTGGACCAAAAAATTCCAACACTCTTTTGAAGCACTCAAGATAACATTGACCAAATCACCTATCTTGAGAGGACCAAACTAGGCTTTTCCTTTCTACAAACACAAATTCTTCTAAATTTCTTATAGGAGCAATACTTTGAAAAAAGGAAGGTAATAAGGAGTATGCCATATACTACATTAGTAGGAATCTACAAGGGGAAAAACTCAACTAAACAGTCACAAAAAAAGAGATGTTGACAGTTGTCCATGCAATTAACAAGTTTAGGCACTACATCATAGGGTATCTAGTCTTCATTCACATTGATCACACTACAATAAGGTATTTAATGAATAAAACTATGGTTGGTGGTAGACTTGTCAGATGGTTGTTATTATTACAGGAATTTGATATTACTATAGTGGATAAGCCTGGAAAAGCAAATGTGGTGGCGGATTTTTTGTCTAGACTACCAACTCAATTAGCAGAAGATGTTGTTGATGATTCTTTTCTAGATGAGAATTTATTTTCTCTAACTCTAAACACACCTTGGTTTGTTGATATTTCCAATTATCTAGTAGCAGGACATATACCACCTCATTTCTCCCCTAGAGAAAACAGACAATTAGTACAAAAAAGTTTTTCCTACTCCTGGGTAGCTAGTTATTTATTTTATACAGGTCCATATAATATTATGAGGAGATGCAT
Source organism: Sequoia sempervirens (assembly GCA_007258455.2). NCBI lineage: Eukaryota > Viridiplantae > Streptophyta > Pinopsida > Cupressales > Cupressaceae > Sequoia > Sequoia sempervirens. The sequence continues at coordinate 40,776,057 of VDFB02292527.1, read as the reverse complement.
AAGAGAGGATGAGGTATTTTATATCCTCAAAGCCTTCAATGATGAACCCTATGGGGGAAACTTTGCAGCAAAGAGGACAACACTCAAGATTCTCACCACTAGCTATTATTGGCCAACTCTTCATAAGGATGCAATGAAATATACAAGGAGTTGTGAGAGGTGTCAGATAATGGGAAAGATAACTAGGCTAGATGAGATTCCTTTGCAATCACAATTGGCACTAGCACCATTTGATAAATGGGGGCTAGACTTCATTGTCCCAATATCACCAACGTCCAATAACAAGGAGTATATCTTAGTTTGCACAAATTATCTAACAAAGCAGGTTGAAGTCAAAGCATTGCAATTTTCTAGAGATGGAAATGTAGCCAAATTTTTGTATGAAGACATATTTACCAGTATGGAGTGCCAAGAGAAATTGTAACAGATTAGGGTCCCTAGTTCACATTAGAGTTGATTACTAAATTGGTCTAGGAATATGAGATAAGGCATAGGAAATCAACACCCTACCACCCTCAAGCCAATGGGTAAGTGGAAGTAACAAATAGGGAGATTGAAAACATCCTAACCAAAACAATGCAGATTCACAGGAAATATTAGGTAGCTAGGTTACCTGAGGCAATATGGGCCTATAGGACAACTTGGAAGACTACAATAGGGTTTACACCCTATGAGTTGGTGTATGTCAAAAAAATAGTACTACCCATTAAATTTTAATACAAAAAACTCAAGACAATAGTTGAACTAGATATGGACTTGACGTCAACACAAAAAGAAAGATTACACAATTTGAATGGATTAGATGAGATAAGGATGGAAGTTATGCACCACATTGAGATTGTTTAGAAATAGAGAGTCAAATGGCATGATCAATTTATTAAATCAAAGGAGTTCAGTGTGGGAGATTGGGATTCTCTATATGGATCAAGGTATAAAGATTATAAAGGGAATCTACAAACAAGGTGGTTAGGAGCATATGAAATAAAACAAGTTTTCCCAAATGGAGTAGTCAAGTTGCAAACAATTGATGCAATCATATTTTCATTATTAGTTAATGGCCATAGATTGAAAATTTACAAAAAGCCAAAAAAAGGATGACTTCCTTCTTTCATTAATGCAAAAGTATGAACCAGGTAGTGATTTTGATAATAACATTATGCCAAATAACAAAGATCCAGTAACAAATACTACAGGTTCTACAAGTGACTTAGCAGATGAGCAACACAACTCACCTACTAAGACCACTCAGGTATAATTTAATGTCACCCTTCACTTGTACACACTATATAGGTGAAACAATCAACAATCCTTTTCAAATACACTCCATAATGCAGTAGGGACATGTAGCTTCATCAATAAAAAGGCCAAAAAAATTTAGAGGGACTTGTTAAAGGTACCTACAACACTTGCCTATCAAAAATTTCAAATTTTTTTGCCAACTTAATTGCATGTCATCCACATACACTTTTTTTTTTGTATATGCAACCATATAGCTATCATTTCATTACATGTAGCCTAACCCATCATATCCACATCACATTCATCAATTTCCATGCATTAAGCATATCATTTCATATCCCATAAGCTGTACATTCTGAAACCTTTTAATTACCATATGCCAAGTTGTCATTTCATATATCACTAATTGCAATTAAGCAACAATCAAATTATAATCACATTGTGGACAATCCTAATCAACTTCACATGAGCTAAGTTCAATTCACTCCACTTTAACAGGTACACATACTACTTTTCCATAATTATCATGGATTGTAATTATTTTTTGACATGTTTACATTTTTAATTTTGTATGCTTCGTATTCATTATCATATTTCCACTACATATAATAACACCCTCATCGTTCGCAAGTATGATTAAACGAGGTCACTTAACAACTTAAGTTGGGAGGAGAGTACATTTTCTTGGTTTTCAAAATTTTCTTGAGTTTCAAGCCAAAATCAAGCCATCAAAAATCTTTCTGCAACCCTTTGTCATTTGTGTCATTTTTTTCCCTATTTCTAAGCTATAATTCAATCCATTTCAAGCTCAGAGGGAAAGAAGCAGTTGAATTTGAAGGAAAAAGTTTACAAATAGAAAGGATTAGTGTGGTTGAAGTTGTAAGCATAAAATATGAGCAAAAATAGAGTATTTTACCATCATGGGTGGAGATATAGTTCAGAGAGAACCATCTGCACATTAACAATTATTGGAAGATAGATTGGTTCTACTTATTTTCAGACAAGCAGGATGATTGGATTATTTCTCAAGAAGTTGACAAAATATAATGAGGACATGACACAATAATTTTTAGAAACACTTCAAAATGATGAAGCCACTATTTGAGGGTTAAGGTTTGATGCTTTGGAAGCTACAATTATAGAAGTGTTTGGCTTTCCAAGAGTAGATGAATTCCCAGTCAGGGAAAATGCTATATCTACTAGAGATGATTCAGAGAACATGGAGAGAACGTCGAATCAACATCCCAAGGTACTAAAATGTTATTATTACCATGGATTTGGGCTTATGTTGTTGCATATGTTGTTAAGTATCTTGCATGTGATGGTAGGCAGTCTCTATTATATACCATCTATTTCAAGCTTTTAAGCCATCTTCATCATAATAGGAGGGTCAATGTTCCCGATTTTCTTTATAAACTATTGAAATGAATGGGTTCTGAATATAAAAGGAAGAGAAACAATACAACACTGTCACATTATTGCTTAGTCACCCTATTGGTAAAAATAATTTTAGGGGTTCAACATCCACATGTTTCATGGGAAAGCTTCTTAATTTGTAATCATATAAGTAACACTCTTGAGGAACCAGTTGTCCCAAAAAAAATGGAATCACCTACTGCATCAGTGAGGGAAATGCCCTTTGGCTCACCTATTGCTTCACTTACCCACATCAGAGGAGAGCCAGAGGAGCAAATTTTGCAAAATTCACCACCTGTAGCCTCTGAGCAACTTGTAGCAGAAGATATCCAAGAAACCCCAACTTCTTCCAAAACACCAAGAACCATAAGAGGAAAGGTGGATCTTCCTCTGCACCCACAAAAGTGCAGAAGAAGAAATCCACCGAACTAAGGTGTTCATATCACCTAAAAAAGAAGGGTGTTATGAGGGTTTCAATCAAGAAGTAGGAGAAATAAAATATTGTGACAGTGGAAACAAAATCAAAACTGAAAGAAAATGTTTCTGGGAATGTTCATACACTAGTTAAAAGAAAATGGTATATCTCAACCACCTTTGAGTCTGATTTAGAGGATGTTTTTGTTACTAAAAAGACAAATCCCACAAAGTCCTAATAGTGAGGGTTGTGATTATACTATGGGTGATGATCAGTTTTTAGAGAAGGATGAAAATTTATTTATAGTTTAGAGAGGAATATTAAGAAAGAGTTGCAGGAGGCATTGGACATAATCAAACAATTAGAGGAATTGGTAAAGTTTTATGAATAGAGAGACAAAGAAAGAGACTTAAAAATTAAGGAGTTGGAGGAGAAGCTTCACACATATGGGCATGGGTTTAAACTAGAATTACTTGCATAGCTTTCCATAATGAAGGTAGGAAATACAAAAATTGTAGCTGAAAGCAGAAGACCCCCTTTCATAAGAACTCCAACTTATCACACTACAGTGTCTCTAAGATATTAGTTATGGAAAATAAATCAAGAATTCTCTCAGCAAAGAGAAGAGTGGGAGAAGGAAAAAGAAAGGATGATTTTAGACCATTATAGAGTATTGGAAAACAAGGAAGCTGAATTGAAAAAGATGATAGTTAAAATTGAGGAGATAGCCGACAAGGTTGCACAAATCGTCAAGTGTAGACCTCTTGCTAGGATTTATGCTTTTTTTTACAAGAGAAATTCTTGAGTTTCTAATTCAGTCAACTGATCAATAAGTTTCCAATTTCCATAAGTAGGAAATTTGACTTTTTACATATTTTTGTTGATGCTACACTTGATATGCATGATTAGTTATGTGAATTTTATTTACATAACTATGTTGTGCTAGATAATACAAAATGGAACCCATTGATATTTGTGGGTGATTTACAGATTAGGGCATTAGCTTCTTACTTCAAAAATAAGAAACAGAGGGGTGAAATCATACAGGATTATGTTGAAAGAGAGAAATTGATTACTCTCCAAGTCAGAAAAGAATCCAAGAACTCTAGTGTAATAATAGAAGAATGGACATAACTTCTAGAGTATAAGGGTGTAGGTAGGAAAATTATGAATTTAAGAATAAATGGTTATGATAGGATGCAAAGACTAACTGTAGGTCTTATCCATCATTCTTTTCATTTTGTACAAGAAATATGGGAAAGTTTGAACCCTAAATTACAAAAAAAGGAACCCCACTCTGTGTACAACTTCATAGCCATGCTTGAAAGGACCCACAGGTACATGGACATTGCCAAAGAAAATGGACTTGTATAGGTAACTCTTACCTTCTAGCCACCTATGCTTCTCTACCTAGTGCCACATTGGATAGGAGAAAAGAATGCAGAACGAGAGGAAGTTGAGAATGCTTGATGGGAAAGACTTTCATGCTATGGAGTTTTTTATTTGAAGTAGCTGAAAGGAGTTGATGTGATTACAGATCTCAGGGAGATGACCTTGTATATAACCTCTGGTCTTAAATTGCTTTGCTTGAGGACAAGTAAATGTCTAGTTGGGGGGAATGATGAGGCCAATTATTAGCTAGATTTTTGTTGTTTAGTACATACTTTTAGACATTTTCAGATACTCATTTCATACATATTCCTGAACTTTACTATCTTTTTATGATCATCATGCAACTTGAACCTAGTTTTAGTATATGGAAATATGAGTATGGTATGTTAATAATTACATGGTTAAAATTTGTGAATATGTATGTGTAGTAACAAAAAAGTATCCTTTTCCCTTACTTGATTTTGGGAATAATTGTCATTGAATTAACCTAATTTTTCCTAGGTTTAATGTTGTAATGTGTTGTAACACATTCACATTGAACTTGGGCCCCTTTTAATAAAATGTATTTAATTTGTACCTTCTTTTAGGTGTTTTAAAGTGTTGTAACACACTTTCACACTTATCTAAGGTCCTCTTAGTTAATTGTGGTTAATTAGAGTTAATTAGCCCCTTTAATTCAAATTTAAGCATTATTTGTGACACCTTCTAAAGATCTATCCCGAAACTCATAATTCAAATTGCATAACATTTAATTAGGAAAATTTGAGGTCCTAGAAATTGGTGCTAGGACCCATTCACCCTAGGTGGAAAATGGGTCCTCCCTCTATAGGAACCCCTTTTCTTTCCATATTTCATGTGGGTTTTTGATGTACTTTCATTCCTCGAAGGCAAGGTCCTGGAAAATTGTGCCAGGACCCATTCACCCTAGGTGGCGAATGGGTCCTCCCTTAACGAGGACCCCATTTTTGGATTTGATTATGGTGAGATTTTAATAAAATTCACTTCTAGATCTGGTGTCGGCTTGAATTGTTTGAATTTTGGGGTTAATCTCTTGATTTAGTATAAATATGGGGTTAATCTCCTGATTTAGTATAAATATGGGGTTAATTCACATAGTTTCATCCTAGACTTCCAACCATTCATGCATTATAGAAAATTTGAGTTCACAAGAGTTCACAAGAGTTCACAAGATCATTTTCAAAGGTATTTCAAGGTAGATTATCAAGGTTTTATTGCAACAATTCAATATCATTTCATCATGACAAGGGTTTAGTGTAGTCATGCATGTTGTTGAGCTAAGATAGTGAATGTAGTATTGAAGATCTACTTGCAAGCATTGTTATACATATTACTTGAGATCAAGATCTACATTCTTCATGGCCACTTCATGTTAGATTGCATATTTATCTTCCAAGACAACTTCCAAGGTATCAACATTGCATCATTTCATGTTCATGCTTTAATTTCATTATTTCATCATTTGGTTTAATTACCTAAAAGGAGTTTGACTTAGGAAAACCCCTATTCACTAACAATCAAAAAGTTTTTCTCCTCTTGAGTGTGTGTTTTCATATTTACAAGTTGAAGATTAAGTGGAGAAGAAATTTGGAGCAAACTTACAAAAGTTGTCAAGTTGCAAAGTTTATCTTCATAGGGAAAGAACAAAGAATTGAAGCTACATAATTTATTACAAGTTTTTGAGAGTTGACAACTGAGGATTTGAGAGTGCAAACATCAAGGAAAATAACCTAGATCTCAGTTTCATAAATCCTAACATGGACCCATTCACCAGTAAAGGCGAATGAGTCCTTTGTGCCCTAAAAACAGGCTTCTTGCAGCAAGGTACACACCATTTTAAGCTCTAAAAACTCCCCTCATAGTTGCTATAACAGATAGGATTAGTTTTTGATTGTTATTTGCATGTTTTGGCTCTCATAATTGAATGTTTCATAGCATTAAAAATTAGTGGTTCATTATCTTGATTGACTCATTTTGGTGAACCCGACTCATTGAATATTGCAATTTTTTGATTTTGAAGTCTTTCATTGAATCCTGGATTAGATCTTACAGTCATTTGCATTTAGATTTGCATTGAATTAGATCTCATTTAGGGTTTCTTGCATTGCATTCAAAATTGCATCTCATTTAAGGTTTAGGTTTGCATTATTTTGCATCTCTCTAAATCTAAAAAATCTAAAAATAAATCAGTCATTATGCATATCATTTATATCTCATATAATTGCATTTGAAAATCAAAACAAAATTGCATTTCAACCTAGGTATTTGCATTCATCTTTTCATTGCATTTTCACATTGCATTTCTACAAAATCTAAAACCGAAACTCATTACCTCAGACCTGGAACTGAAAGACATTACTGAAAGCTTGAAAACCATTCAAAAATAGTTTAAAAATACCTAACCATGACCAATTCACCCTTACTAGTGAATGAGTCCCTGATCAGATTAAACTTGCACCTTTTGGCATCTGAAAAGGCATTAAAAATCACTCTGAAATCAACAGAAACATATCAGAAAAACCTAACCAGGACCCATTCGCCCTTACTGGTGAATGAGTCCTTGTTAGCTACTAATATGCATTTTTTGGAAATTAAAATCTCAGTTTTAGGCTTCTATTTGTTGTTACTTTCCTGTTTTAGTTTCCTAATTTGTTGTTTCATCAAATTCATTACATTTAGCTTAAATTGCTTCATTTCAAATTTGCATTCAAACATTTCACTTTCAGTTCACTACATTGTGTAATCAACAAATTACCATGTTTAGATCTAAAATTTTGAAAATGGATAACAGTTTAAGCAATGTGTGGAAATCCTTATTCTCTTTGGTTGATGTTTCAAGTTGTGTTTTTGGAAATTACCCTAATGAAATTGAACTTACTCATGCTCACACAACTCCTAATGCATGTCCTCCTCATGATGTTGACATCATTGGAGAAGATGATAACATGAACAACTTCATAAATGATCACCTTAACAATATTGAGAATAATGCATCCTTTTACCCATCCATGAGACAACCAACACCCCCCATTATCCCATCACTTGAGGTGTTCAGTTTTTTACACCCTAAAGTTGAAACAAAAGTTAAGCATAAGTTCCCTACCATAAGTGAACCTAGCTCCTCTAAGCAGGCAAACATTCAATCATCCTATGTTAACAAAGTAACCAACACATCAATTAACCTTGAAGAGACATACGTGAAAGGATTCATGATCTTAAGTAAATAAGGATGTGATACAACAAGTGAACATGAAATTCATCAACTCTTAGAGCAATTACCAACTAAAAATACCAAAGGGTTAGGATATCAAGATCCTCCTCCTAACATAAGTATCCTCCTTCCTAAAGAAAAACCAGTGCCTTGTAATGATGATAGGATGGTCTTAGATCCTCATCCTGACATAAATGTCCTCCTTCCTAAAGAGCAATCAATGCCTCCTAATGACAATGATAAAGAAGACAGGGTCATCTTGGGTCCTCCTACCCTATATCCACCTAGATAAATTGGTGAATCTAGCAAGCACATAAGGCCTTACAAACTAAAGAAACTTTAATTCCCTTATCCACCAACTGCAATTGAAAGGAATTTACAAATACTTCTACACCGTGGAATTATAACATTACCACTCATGCAAGAAATGCCAAAATTATATCCTAAAGATGAAAATCTTCCACATTATCAATACCATAGAACTCTTGGACATGGCACCAATGATTGTCGTGCTTTACAACAAATATTTAAACAACTTGATATCATAGATATAGTCCCTTAAAACATGCATTCTACTCCTTGCCATGTAATAGTTGTAGGATCTTAATACATTCTCACTATTACATGTTTTATACTTATTGAAAATCATTTTCTTTGATGCAAGGAGCTTATTCTCATCACCTATCTTGGCTCATTCTTGCCTTGGACTAAGTGGGGGCAAGAATTTGATAGCCTTCTCCTAGTTCAACACTTGCTCTTGTCCCTTTAGCTAGTTGTCCACCTTCCATTTATACAGACCGAGATTGGGATGCAAACGACCTGCTTTAGGTTGACTCGCATGTGCCTCGCTAGTCTTTTGAATTTTCACGTTTTCTTTATGTGATTGCATGTGCGTAATGTGATCCCCCATGTTGTTTTGTTTGATGTATCTCTCTCTCTTTTTGTGCATTCCTCTATATGTACCTTCATTCTTCTCTATGTTGTAAGCATTTTTCATTTTTCTTGTGTTTTCCTTTTAGGAATGATGAAAGGAGTTGAGACATTTAGGTCTCTTCCATGTTGACCCAAAAACTTTTCCTTTATCTTTTCTTTGTCTTGTGTTTTCCTTTTAGGGATGACGCAAGGCATTGAGACATTTAGGTCTCTTCCATGTCGACCCAAAATATTTTCCTTTATATTTTTCATTTGTCTTGTGTTTTCCTTTTGGGGATGATACAAGGATTTGAGACATTTAGGTCTCTTCCATGTTGAACCAAAAGGCTTTTCCTTTGTTTACACTCTCTTTGTGTCATTCTTCCATTTCTATGAGTATTTGGAGAATGAAGACAGTTCCATGTTCTATGAAAACATTGTAGCAAAGACATATTGACCCCGAATCCATAAATCCCTTATGTATTTGTGGGGGCATCCCTTCCTTCCAATTTCATGGTGTGGCTTTATTTCAGAAACATATGACTTGGCATAAGGTTTTCTAAGGAAAGCTCTCATGTCTTAGGTAAAACATTGTCTACTTTAAAGCACTTGCTCAGAGTAATGGTGTTAGCAACTACTTTAAAGTGGAGGAATACATCGATGACATCTTTCGACAAATTTCATGGCGTGATTTTTCTTTTTTCTTGTGATGTGTCCTTTTCTTAGTGGTGTCATTAAGTTTGATGTCCTCCAAGAGTGTACGATCCCCCTTCATGGCATGATGTGAACGAGGCATCCCATGAGCGACGATATGAAATCCTTGACTTGTCCTCTCTTGGAGACATTATGCACAATGTTCCCTAAGAAGAAGACCTTACATGAACAAAGAAAAATCCCCTTTAAGAAAAGCTTACATACATGCCATTACAAAAGCATTTACAAAAAGCATTACATTGTGGTGCCTTATCAAAGTTGTCAAGAGGGTAACTTCAGTATGGTATGAGAGGCTAATATGATTCTCCCATTTGCCACCTCGTTGGGATAACTCACCTAGTGGATAGACTGAGGTTCCACTATCCTAGAGTGAGAATACAAATGGACAACTCACCTAGTGGACAGAATGAGGTTCCACTACCCTAGAGTGAGAAACATATGTTACAGACAAACAACCCCATTCCACATTGTGTTGGGAGAGTTATGCTTGATCCTTTGTTTTTCTTTTTCTTGGCCTTTGACAAGGTATGATTATATATCTTTGTTATTGTTGCATACTTAAGTGTCTTGAATGTCTACTTTAGTGTGAGTTTGACATGGGGTCATCCTCTCACTAAAGTGGGGGAAAATTGTAGTAACAAAAGTATCCTTTTTCCTTACTTGATTTTGGGAATAATTGTCATTGAATTAACCTAATTTTGCCTAGGCTTAATGTTGTAATGTGTTGTAACACATTCACATTGATCTTGGGCCCCCTTTTAATAAAATGTACTTAATTTGTACCCTCTTTTAGGTGTTGTAAAGTGTCGTAACACACTTTCACACTTATCTAGGGCCCTCTTAGTTAATTGTGGTTAATTAGAGTTAATTAGCCCCTTTAATTCAAATTTAAGCCTTATTTATGACACCTTCTGAAGATCTATCCTGAAACCCATAATTCAAATTGCATAACATTTAATTGGGAAAATTTGAGGTCCTAGAAATTGGTGCTAGGACCCATTGGCCCTAGGTGGCAAATGGGTCCTCCTTCTATAGGACCCCCCTTTCTTTGCATATTTCACATGGGTTTTTGATGTACTTTCATTCCTCGAAGGTAAGGTCCTGGAAAATTGTGCTAGGACCCATTCACCCTAGGTGGAAAATGGGTCCTCCCTTAATGAGGAACCCCTTTTTGGATTTGATTATGGCGGGATTTTAATAACATTCACTTCTAGATCTGGTGTCAGCTTGAATGTATTGAATTTTGGGGTTAATCTCTTGATTTAGTATAAATATGGGGTTAACTCACATAGTTTCATCCTAGAATTCCAAGCATTCATGCATTATAGCAAATTTGAGTTCACCAGAGCATTTTCAAAGGCATTTCAAGGCAGATTATCAAGGTCTTATTGCAACAATTCAAGATCATTTCATCATGACAAGGGTTTAGTGCATTCATGCATGTTGTTGAGCTAAGATAGTGAATGTAGTATTGAAGATCTACTTGCAAGCATTGTTATATATCTTACTTGAGATCAAGATCTACATTCTTCATGGCTACTTCATGTTAGATTGTAGATTTATCTTCCAAGACAACTTCCAAGGTATCAACATTGCATCATTTCATGTTCATGCTTCAATTTCATTATTTCATCATTTGGTTTAATTACCTAAATAGGGTTTGACTTAGGAAAACCCCTATTCACTAACAATCAACAAGTTTTTCTCCTCTTGAATGTGTGTTTGTAGATTTACAGGTTGAAGATTAAGTGGAGAAGAAGTTTGGAGCAAAGTTACAAAAGCTGTCAAGTTGCAAAGTTGACCTTCATAGTGCAATAACAAAGAATTGAAGCTACAAAATTTACTACAGGTTTTCGAGAGCTGAAAAATGAGGATCTGAGAGTGCAGACATTTAGGAAAATAACCCAGATCACAGTTTTAGAAACTCTAATAGGAATCCATTCGCCACTAAAGGCGAATGAATCCTTTGTGCCCTAAAAATAGGCTTCTTGCATCAAGGTACACACTATTTTAAGCTCTAAAAAATCCCCTCATAGTTGCTATAAAAGTTAGGATTAGTTTCTGATTGTTATTTGCATGTTTTGGCTCTCATAATTGAATGTTTCATAGCATTAAAAATTAGTGGTTCATTATCTTGATTGACTCATTTTAGTGAACCCTATTTTTACATGAAACAATATGGAATGCAATGTAGATCTATGTTTAAATTATGGTTATTAGTATTGTGTATATGTTTAGGTGAACTAACTCTATAAACAAGAAGCCAGAGCAAGTAGACTGTAGGTCGCAACAACTAAGGAGTGCAACTCGCAACCAAAGGATTTCAGACAATGATGTAAGGGAAGTTCCAGAATAAGAAGAATGCAATAGTTGCAAAATTGGAGGCGTTTATTTATAAGGATGATTGTGAGTCACCATTTCATTTCATAAGACTAGTGAAGGAGAGGAAATATGCTATGATCAAGAATCCAATGTGACTATTTCCATAGTCCACGTTTCTCTTTTACCATTGCAACAGAGTTGCAGTCCTAATCAACTTCTTATACCTTTTCAATTAATTTTTTAGTTATGCAGACTTTGTCACACTATATTTCTTTGAGGAGTGGTGATTTGCATTTAGATTTCTATTTTGAGTCCTTATTTCAATAAAACTACCCCGAATCTATATATTTGGTTTGGTGGTTGAGGAGAATAACAAGCATAGAAAATATAACAGATAGATATGTTCAAATAGTTTTCTTCTATTTACACAAATAATACTTGTTTCCAGTTATGTTTTTATGAATAAGATATCCTTGAAGATTCTTATTAGATTATGATATCTTGTGTTATGTAATGAAGAGGTTTTCAGTTACTATTATGTTTAATTGATTTGAGAAGCTAGATTTGAGTTTATCCTATGGATACAATCACTTGAGCAAGGGCCACTCAAGGTAACTATTCCCTACCTTAATTTTTGCACATTTATTTATGTTGTTATAGTAGTTACCTCCATTATTGCATTGTCTTAATCATATTTTTCATGTTGTGAATGTGAATAAAATCATGAATAAGATCTTGTTTTGTATTTCATGCTTTGTTTGTCTCAATGTATTATCCTTCAGAGTGAGTCAAAGTTAGCAGTGTTAGTTAGTCACAAAATTCATTCTTGACAATGAACTAGTCATAGTCTTTGGTTGTAAGTACCCATAGTAATAGTTCCAGATTCAATTATTTTTACTGTTATGCAACTTATGTTTTTCCCACATGTGTTAAAACCTATACTAGGATGATATAGGTAGTATAGAGTCTCTAGATGCACATACAGTGTCAACATCATCACACGCTTATGTTAGCCTTGGTTGATAATTAAATGGAGTCTTGAAAAGCGTTTACTGGACTATTTAGTTAGGTACCCCCTCTGAATTGTGTGAATATCAACAAGTTTACTAAACATTAGTTGGGGCTTATGCAAGTGAAGGTGAAGTTGAAAGACAATGAAAGTTAAGGTGGAGGTCAAAAATTGACAAGGTGAAGTGAAGTGAAGATGGAAGGGAAAATATATAAAACTATAATTAAAGTAAATATTTGGAATGGAAATGGAAATGTTCAATTGCACTTGAAAATACTACAAGAGTGAAAAGGAGGAAGGTTGAAATGAATGAAAAGGGAAGCTTGCAAACATTTGAAACAAAATTGAAGCTTTTTGGGGAAAATATTATTGAAATGAAGTTGGGAAGACATCCTGTTGCACTTTAAAATCCCACAAAGTGAAGATACAAGAAAAAGCAAATTCGACAAGTGGAGGGAGAAAGGGAATTTACGGGGATTCAAAGTGAAAGTGAAACATCTGGTTGGGGGTTGAGATCCTACTAATTTGACTTGGGAAAAATTTCCAAATGAAAGCTAGCAAAAAGGGTAAGGTGAGATGAAGTTAAAAATAGAAATTTTGCATCTCATTGGAAGGAAAATTACTAAATTATAGAAAAAACTTGGGAACTAAAATAAAACCACCAAAACTTAATATTTTGAGATTCCCACATGTTTGAAACTTGAATAGGAACATGGAGGAAGACAAAAACACTTAGACAAAATTAATAAATGAAGACCCATACAAAGATTTCTTATATTGGTTGTAAATAATGGGTTAAAATAAACTTAAGTGCATAGAGGAATGCGACACATACAAAATGGGGTGCTAAAAAATCCCTTTTTGGGGGTCTCCCCTTCCTTATTTCACATTCCCCACGTCCTCTTCTTGCCTCATCTCTTCCAACCTTTCCTTAGGATTTCTTTTATCTTATCCTTGTCTATGCCTCTCCTTTTAACTCTCATATCATTTGTCCTAGGCTCATTATACCTTAAATATTTTTTTCTTCTACATTTCCCTCTTTTATTTTATTGCTTTAACATTTTATTTGATTCCCTTTATTTCTTTTATTTTGTGTCATTTTAATAATTTTTTCAATTCTTTTCTATCACTTTGTATTTTTCTTTATAAATTTTGTTATTTTTTCTCTTGTTAATATTTATAATGATTACCTTCTTTATAGCTTGATTATTATTATTTCTCGCTTTTTGCTTCTCTATTTGTCTTGAAAATTTGATGTCTTGGATGATTTGAATCTAATGATAGCATGCATTTACTTAGGCCTTATGTTTTTGGAGTTATGCTTGAATGTATGCTTTTTTGGTTTAAACCTTAGTCCCAGGGGTTATAGAAGGTATAGGAACTTTATAGGGGACTTTAACCATGCTTGAAAATGAAACTAAATGGAACTTGGTTGTTCACATTTTGTACATTCTCTACTCCAAATCACTTATTTTATCACAAGGGGGTGTTTTGAAACTACTAGGGTGATTCTAAAAATCTAAGGGTAATTTCAAAGTGCAAAGGGTGATTTAGAACTATTAGAACATTTTTTTATGTTAAAAGGGCTGATTTTATTCAAAAGGGACATTTCTAAGATAATGCATAATAAAAGACATTTTTATAATTTTTTCTTGACCAAAGGTTGATCCTCGAGGTTTATATTTCCTTCCTATCATCTTGGTTTAATGAAGTTTTATGTACTTTTATGAATTTTATCTATTTAGAGTTGTTATGTAGTGAGTGAAAATGATTAGTCTTTCACTCATATTATAAAATGATCATATTATAATGTCTGGTTGTACTTGTGTTATATTATACCCAACAAAATACCATATATATTCATTTTAAGCATATTTATTTGCAAACCATGAAAATCAATTTATCATCAAAACAAATCTATTTAACTCAAAATTATTTATATTGTCAATTCATTACACAAATATATACTCCCTAATAAATGAAGTGTCTTTTTATTCTATTGTTAAAATAATAACAATCTAACAACCCTAAAATTCTTATTATTTAATCATTGTATGAAATCCTAAGTTTATTATCTTTTTATTTTGTTATTTTTTTCTTTGATTGCAAGATAAGCGGTCATGGATGGAAGGGCACATCCAAACTTTAAGAGATCAATTTACATATATAATGATGGTCCAAGATGATTTCATTGATACATTTACTTGTTTAAAGTGGCGTCTTTAAGGGGAAGGAGATAAAGTGGTGCCAAACCCTTTTACTAAGGCCACGACATGATAACAATAGAGAAGGTGTGTGTTGCATCCTATGAGTGTCATGCTCTACAATGGAAGGGGGTTTTGGTCTCTCCACTTTGTTTTTTTTTTTACAAAGTATACAAGATAAAGGAAATTTGTCAAATATTATAGTTACAATTTCCCTAGTAGACATGTATGTAAAATCTAGAGTCACAAATAAGGTACATACACTATTTGACAAAATACCTAAAAAAATATATTCATGAAATTTCATGATCTTGAGATATGCACAAAATATTTAAAAATAGACAAACAATTTTTTTGACTTAATTTTTGTCAAGATCAATATTTGATAGCTCACATCAATTTGATTCTATGCATTAGATTAGATTTGCAATAATCAAGATCAAACTTAAAAGACTCACAATCAATCTACATTACTTTTTGTAATAGTTTAGATTTTAAGACATTCATTAGATCCATACTATTAATTTACTTGTAAAGACAAATTGATTTAAAATGACATTAACAATAATTATTATTTATAATTGATTCTAAAATTATACCTCTCTATCCTATTCTTTAATTATCAAATTTAGTTCAATTCAATTATAAATTCCAATTTTATTATTTAAATTAATTATTTACTAATCGAATGCATTTATTTAATTGATCTAAAAAAAAATTATTTTCCTTACAACCCCTGACCTTGAGGGAGGAAAAAGAAACATAAATAAATTGACACGACATAAAATGCGTGGGGAGAAAACTTCAATTGTTTAGAATATTCTCGGAAGAGCAATTCTGTGGGGTAATAATTGTCGGCTGATATTTCCTGTTAAAATGAATGATTTTCGATGTTATCTTCTCAGTTGTTTTTGGCTCTGTTATGCAATTTATGAATCCCCATGTTAATGTAATTGGAAGCATTTGATAGTGTAGTTAAGGAACCTAGACATTCCTGATGAGCATGGTTAAATAGTAGTGGGATTTCCACAGGTTTCTTGCAATTTCGTAGTCTTCAAACTGGGCTTTTGCTTCAGCTTATCATTGATTGGGTCACCAAACATGTGAGATCAAATCAGGTATTAATTCAGGCCGTTCTTCCTGAACGCCGAAACAGACAATTCAATTTTCTTGTTTTTGGGTTAGGAGAAGAATACTTGCATCGGTGGTCATTGACGTCAATTCAGCATCCTTTCCTTTTGGCTTTGAATGGATAAGTCTAATTTCAGTGAAATCAAGGATCTTGTATGCAATTTGCCTAAAGACTGGCTAAACTTGTGGCCTCCTTCATCTTCAGGGGGTATAGGCTATCCATTTCATTGTCTGGATTTTCAAAATTCATTGGTTTCATTTGATACCCAGGATGGTTATGACCATCCGCTCTCTTCCCCATTGATGACGTCTGGAGACTGGTCAAATATGCCGTTCTCGTGGCCATGCCCTTGTGCCAGGCGGGATAATCTTAAAACTACTGTGCTATCTCATCTTGATGACATCCCTGACAATATAAAGAAGAATGACCTTCTGGAAGAGGATCTATCAGATTGCTTTCATATGACCCAAACTCCAGAAGTTACAGAAACAAGAGAGAAGCTGCCTTTTGATGGGATCTGTGGACTCACCTTGTGCACGGGGAACCAATGTGACAATTTCAATAGTAATGCATGCTTTGGCGATCAAGCGTCCAAGCTGCCACTGCTATTCACAGACTGTGATCAAGGTATGCTTTGAGCTCTTTATCTTAAATGCTTTTGAAAAAATTCCTGAACTTATTGAGCTAATTTTCACTTGCAATTAATTCAAAGCACATCGTATTGGCAAGAATCATATCTAATTAATACAATGAATAAGAACCCACCATATGCTTTGGTGATGCAGTTCAGGACAGTTTTAAGGGTTAAAATATGCAATTCAAAACTCTTCCTCACTTTTCTTTTCTGGAAAGGACACCTTCCTCAGTGCAACAAATACTTATCCTTGTAGTGATGTAACTAAGGATTATCGATGCAGCTTGTGTGGAAAAAGGAGCATACAAGAATTGATAAAACATTTGTCAGCAAAGTCAAACTACTATTACAAATGAACCTAATGGCTATTAAAGCGTAGCATTCTATATGCAAAGTCATTATGCTAAGGATTGACAATGATTATCAATGAAAAGTTCATAGTGGAGCAACATCGTGCTGAGAACGAAAGTTCTATACCTGAACCAGGTGGGAGTAGAATGTAGCATTTTAGAGAGGCCTAATTAATAAAGTTTTGGAGAGAGAAATGAAATTTTACTAGTGAAAATTGAGTATGTTCACCCTGCAAATGTTTATGGCATGGCGCCATGACTAGGGTTCACAGAGACTTGTCCCAAAATGCATTGGGCAATAAAAAACCAAAGTTGAGTCCTACGGTTGGTGTAAAATAAAGAATGAAATGTATTTCTGTAAGCTGGTCTAGTCATCGGTTGGTAGTGCAGGACATTCTGCATTTCTGTAAGGCCTATTAGGGATATTGAAAGGGAAAATGGACTATATTTAAGACTTAAGCTGTCTAAATTGACACATGTTAGTTGTTATGGATAAACTGCTGTCATTTTTAATGCATTTCTGTGATTATGATAAAAAATTGAGAAACGGTATTTATACTTCCAAGCATCTTGCTGCACATATAAGGGAAGGTGAACTTGCCAAGGGCGTTTATTAGGGAAGTTAAAGGAACTGCAACGGGTTCACTGCTAGGGAAGGTTTATCTCATTATTATATGTCAAGACTGTGTTTATCTCATTATTATATGTCAAGCCTTGGTGTCCATTGATGACAATTATGTATGTGATCATGATACGGAAGGCTTCAATGGGAACAATTATTTCAAATATAACAAGTTTGAATTATGACAAGTTGTAACTTTATCCTTTCATTTTCACCCAAGAGGAATAGGCTTAGGAAAATTGTAATGTCCCCTTTCGGGAAATTCCTAATTTTAGGCCTGCAAAACAATAATGATCACTAAAAACTGATATTAGTAATAACAAGTATCAATTTTACAGTTATATTCAAATTAATACATAAAATATTATAATATTGAGAGCAATACATCATAGCTAAAACATTATAATATTAAGATTTATTGTTCATAACATTATCAATATTTGAATAGCATCCTAACATCATTAATGATTATTCCAAGGCATATTCCCATAGCTAATCATATTAGGAATTCACTTGAAATGTTTGCAAACTGTAATCTCAAGGATGGTTGTCCTTGTATTGCGAGAGCATGGGTGGATCCTCATCCATCCATCTCGGGGTGGTGTACTTGAGAAGACCCTCAAGCCTAGGAGCACTCATCCGCCTCCTGGCCCACGAACATGGCAGGATCTTAGGTCCACTCCACCCCTCAGTCCACCTTGGAGGCGCTCTGTCCTCCTTGATCAAGCGTAGGAGCACTCATTCACCTCCCAGCCCACAAACATGGCAGGAGCTCCATTCCATCCATCTCGGGGTGGCATGCTTGATAAGATGCATGAAGACTGCCTTCTTCAACAACACAGGAGCACTCATATGCCTCCTGGCCCATGAGCTTGCATCTTGGGGGGGGGCGTGTTTGATGAAGGAAAGGCTGGTACTTCACCTCTCGTGAACTCAGAAGGTTGATTGGTCTCCCTATTTGCAAAACACTTCTATAAATTCAAAATAGATTGTTAAAAGAATCTTCTATCTATATATATATTCTCAAACTTACTTCCCACTAATATTCTTGCTGAAAACAATATTTATTTCCAACAGATATCTTATTTTTTCCTTTTTCCAATCTCCTTCACTTGGTGCCTTTCACAAATGATTTGACCTCCTTTATATATCCTCCATGGTGGGGTGAATAGTCACAACTTTTATAATCATTACACCCCTTACAAGGGATGCACCCCTCCTTAATCCAAGCGCTGTTTGGTTTAATGCAAATCGCATGCCCATTAGGAATCGCTGCTAATTAATAAGTATCGCTGGTCTTGTTTAGGAATCGCTGCCAATTAATATGTATCTCTGTTCCTTATTTCCTTCACCCAGGCTTAGTTTTAAGGTGCTGCGATTTGGTGAGAGTCATGTCTTCATGGCAGGAGCATGACAAAAATACTATTGGGCTATGCTACTCTAAGAATTTTGTTACATCCCAAATTGTGACGTTACAAATTACCATTACTAGATAGAGTAAATGTGAATTCTGAAGGTAAATTAATGATGCTTGTACCTCGTTTTCAATATGAATGTTGTTTCATTTGATGTTATTCTTGGTGAAATACTGCATAAAGGAGAATATAAGGTTATTGATTTATGAATAATCTAACTTTTGAAATGTTTCATATATTCTGCTTTGTTTTGAGCATATGATTCCCGTTGTCGTGACATGGTGTGCAGGAAGCAGGTTCGTACCTCCAGGCAGAGGAGAGATATCACTCGGGGAGGATCTTGGTCGGGTAAACAGTAATGAGTACCAAATGGACATACACACACAAACTATAGACTGAGTAAGCTAAGTCATTGTTGTGATTAAGGGTAAGTCATCTGTAGGCTTGTTTAAGTATCATTAGGAGTCGTAACTTCTTCTAAATGTGTAAATAAGTGATGCTTGTCAGTATAACCTTATATGGAGTAATGTTTCTTGTTAGAAATGGGTACGTGTATATGTATATATACATATGAATATGATATGTACTGGTATCCATAAGTGCATTCATATCGATACAACGTATTAGAGCAGATGGATATGCCATACGTGTGTGTCGGTAAAAGTGTATTTATGAATACTTATACGTAAAGAAGATATATAAGTATACGTCCTCACAACTAACCAGTTGTATGAGTATATTATAATAATATTACCTCAGAAATTACATATACACATATATTTACATATACATGAATACGTATAGTGAAAGTATGCAGACTGGCTCGCAGAATACGTACTTAAATGTATATACATGTATAGGTGTAAAGGTAAACATATTTATATATTTAATATTATAATAAAGTACATATATAATATAGTATTTACAAAATATAAATATGTATACGGGATTATTTAAATTATTAATTTAAATAATTATACATAAAAATATAATGTAAATTAAAACTATATTATATAAATATTTTAATATAATAAGAAATATATATATATATATATAATTATTAAAATTTAATGGAAAATCAAATAAAGTTTAATTAAGCATTTTAATAAATATGCATTTAGAGAAATGAAACCATATCACGATTTTGTGACATGAGATGTTTTTTTTCTCAAAAATGGATGTTTCATTCAAAAGTCGAAGATCAAATGTTATGACTTCAAATTTAAAACAAATGGAATTTTTATCAACATTTTATTCAATATAGAAATGAGACTAAATCGCGAATTTAGGAATATGACATTTTTTCTTTAAAATGGGTATTTCTTTTGAAAATCAAAATCAAATATCCTTGTTAATTCGCCAAGATCAAATAATTCTTTTAAAAACTATGAAAAGAGGAAATACGTTTTTTTTAACTCACCCGTAAAAATGAAATGGCGAATAAAACGCGTGAGAAAGTCGCGCGGGTCTGGTTTGCGCCTGGGCCGCAACTTGGTCTGCAAAATAACGCGTATATTGATCTTTGGCCACGAAAATAGTGACGAGGAAACATCATAAATCTTGAACTCTCATCTGGAACGAATTTTTCAAACTATTTGCTTGGAATTAACCTAAAAATCTGAAGACACCTTGAGCTGTCAATCCGCCATGTGAGAGTTGAAGAATTCTTAATTTGCTGGCAAAATAAGAAGTCGAATCACTATTTGAAGAGATGACTTAGGGTTTATGAACTCGCCAAGTGTCTTTTTGAGAAACTCTGGGCACTTGTTGTCAATCCGCATGCCTCAATAAGAGGAAATCCGTTGCACTTCGGGCCTATAAATGGACGCCCAGCCATTCAATGTTGCAGGACTTGAAGAATCCGAGTTTATCTTTTTATTTAGCTTCCATGATCTATCTCTGTTTGAGCTGTGAGTAAACTTTATTAATGCTGAGAGAAACCTTACACATTTTCTGAGAACAGTATATTACCAATTGCTGAGAGACATCCCCTGTTACTTTCTTCATCACTTGTAAGTTCACAGTAAGAAGTTGAGATTACTTTCAGCTATTGAAAGTGATTAATTTCTGAGGAAGAATTTGAGAATGGTCTGAGAGTGCTGAAAGTCTTTTGTTCAAGATTTGAGGAGCTGTAAACCCATTCAAGGTCATCCCTTAAAGGAAAAGGCAAATACCAGGCATGTTTCATTCTTCATGTTGTTGAGCATATTTCTTGTTAAATAACTAAAAGAATAAAATGCTGAATGTACACATTAGGGAATTGCATTGAGTTCAATACTTCAGTTAAGATAAACAAAGAAATGATTCTATGTTGTATCATGTAAGTAAATTACTTAAAAGAAAGGCTAATGCATGTTCTATACTATTAACTCTTGCATTAATTAGTAAACGAATATATTGTTCCATTGAAGAGTAAATTATATTAATTAGTAGACGGACGTACTGATCCACTAAAGAGTAGATTGCAATATTTGTATTGACTCCATATAAGGAGTGTATGTTTGTATATAGCTCTTTAAATGCTAGGGAATGAAATGAGGGTATTTAATAAGTTACCGATCACAACTAGTTGAAGATTAACTTAGTCAAGTTATTAAAAGCTCCTAGGATGAGAAAGTCCCGTATAACGGAGTTAGTTGTGAGTACTTGTTAAATTGTTCTCCATTCTAGTAGTTAGTTTGTTGTAGGAAGTCTAGGGTACGGACTACCCCGATAGACCAACCTACGCGTAGGGTAAGATAGCCTCAAGTCAAGTTGAACCTGGCTAGTGTATGTGACAAATGACCTATGTTCTTCATTGAACGTAACACTTTGGCCAAAGTAGTGTAAGGAACCATTTAGTTGTTGTACTACACTGTCAGTTCACCGTGATCCCGAATTACATCCTAGTTTGAGTATTGCCGATTGCACGAAAGCTAGTTTTGTAGGATCACAGCACTATGTCCAGTTGGTAGTCGTTAAAGGTTACCCAACCAATCTCTTCTTCGAAGGGAGGGCCGTTCATTGCAAAATGATCGTGCGGGGGACCGCATTATAAGTCCGTGGTTGGCGGAAAAAGCCCGAGTGATGTTTCTCCTCCTCAGCAAGCGGCCGATGTACCAAGATTTGAAAGGACGGATTCCTGGACCTTCTTACTACTATTTGTTCTAAAGCTCATTGGAGCTATGTTAGTTAAGGTACGTATTCTTGTTTCATGTACTTGTGGAGTTATTATATTGAAATGGAATCTTTGTTGTATATTAATATGGCAATTTGTTCATGTTTTGTCAATAAAGAAAAAGAAAAATTCTATTGCAATGACATGATTAACACGTTTACATACTTATAGGATGTAAATTATGAAAAATTTTAATTTTAATTTACAATTTCATCCTCAGTGAAACTATATTGATTGTAAGAAATACTGTTTTTTTACTTGTATTGTTTAGAATTGTATGTGTGAGCAATATTGGAGTTGTACAACTTTCACTTGTGGAGGATCTGAGCAGAATTAGAGGCATAATGTTGTCATTGGAAGCACATAAGTGCCTTTCTAAGTGAAGAAGACATATTGTGGCACAGGTAAGTAGTCATTATCCTGAAATTGCGTAGTTGAAGTCTGAGGCATAGAACAAGAACTTGGTGAGTGCTTTCTTGACTCGTGAGTGTTTCTGACATGCAAATAACTTGCCAATGGATTGTAAGTGGAGTTTGTGTCCAAAAATTGGCTAATACTTGACCCATAAGTGGATCAGAGAATGAGCTAGTCACAAGATGGATTCATGACAAAGTAGAGCACAACTTGTAGAATACTTCAATGAAGGGAGTAGGTGTTTTTGGGCAGAAAACAAAGAAGTTTTTGGTTTTTGTGTGAATTTCTGGTTCTGACAGGGGGTGATTATGCAACTGTCAGTTCTGAAAAGCGGTGTTTTTGTAACTGCTGGGGGGGATTATGTAACTGTCAGTCCGCACCAAACAGTGGTTTCGTCAGACATCCAAAAACCGAGCTGTGACATTTTGAATTCTCCACATTTCAATTTCCTAGTGATCATTCACCTTTTATTCTGGCTTACAAAAGTATAATTGTAAATGCATTTTTAGCATTAATTGGAGGAATTGAAGTGCATTACAAGAGGATTCATGTGTTCCAAGAGAATAAGTAGGTTGTATTCATAGGTGGACAGAGCTGAGAGAGTGTGTTAAAGAGCTGTTGTAAGTGATTTTAGGGATAGAAGACTGTTGTTTCAGGCTGGTTGTGTGCCTGAGAGGCCTAAGATTGTATTTCTCTTGGAGATAGTGGATAAGGGGATCATTTGCCTCACTTTTACTGGAGTTCTCTTCAAATTTCAGGTTCTCCAGGGTAAAAATTCTCGTGTCTTCAATTGTTATGTTTTTTGCTCTCATTTTCCTTTCATGTTCGGATTTATTTGATTGTTTAAAAATTACAATACTAATTTTCTTTCATTGGAATCTGTATGTTGATGACTATTGCATGGTATAACCATTGTATTTTACATATCAAATTGTTATTCTGTATCAGAACAAGTTCTTTCCTTTGGTGGAAGTTGTTGTGGGTGATTTTGCAGGTTGATACCCATATTTCTTGCCTTTGCAAAGTGACATTTAATCCCGTAGTTGGAAGAGAGAACTAGGAAGCATGACAAAGATGAAGAAGCCCTTGATGGATGAGCTGTGTTCCGCAAGCTAGAAGCTGATTTACAAGCATATCTTAGTCTATCGAGACTATGTAGTGCATAGTTGGAAGACTCTACTGGACTTGGCGTGGACTTGGCAGACTCGAGAGTCTGCAAGCTGGCTGAGTCGACTCGGCGCGGACTCGTGAGCCGAGTCTCTGGCTTGGACTCCCGAGTCCTAGGCTCGGACTCCCAAGTCCTTGGCTCGGACTCCTGAGTACTATGCTTGGACTCTTGCCGCGGCTGGAAGCTGCTTTCTCAACTTTAAAACATGATTTTTTTCATTTTTTTTTTGTTGAGTCCTAGCCGAGTTTTTTGCTGAGTCCGTGCCGAGTCCCGAGTCCGAGTCCTATTTTGGGCTGCCAAGTCTGAGTTTTCAAACTTTGATGTAGTGTATCATGGAGGGTCTCCTGGAGGGGTTGTGCTCATTGGAAGACACCAAGAACAAGGGGAAAGCCAGCTCCATGGTAGAAGAAAAAGAGCGATCCCCTGGTGAAACCATTCTACCAAAGACACCTCAATTCAAGGCAGAGGCAAAGATCGAAAATTTGCCTTTTGAGGTGAGGTAGATATGGAGAAGCTTGACCATTGGTCGGCACAAATGGAGTTATATTTTAGTATGCATACACTTAGTTCAAAACAAAATATTTCCTTTGCTATATTGAGAATGGCAAAGCATGCTTTAACTCATCATTACCGGGTTCTTCTATTTTTCCCCCCGTACTTGTGTGAGTATGGTTCTGGTCTTGGTTCTTTGCTGGTTCTTCTTTTTATTCTCCTAGGGGGTGCTTGGGAAGGAGCCTGGGCGAACTTGGGCTGAACCCAGGGGGACCCAAGGGTTCCCCAAAAAAAAAAAACACAAAAAAAAGCAATTTTTTAAAACATTTTTTTTATGTAAGTTCACAAGAAATAGGTAGGTAATTGGTGTAGTAATAGGAAATGCCAGCTTTTTGGAGACATTGGGTGTGGTTTGCTGTTAAATGTATATGCATATGTATGTATTTATGTATTTATATGTGTATGTATATATGTATATGTATGTATTTATGTATGTATATATGTGCATGTATATATACATACATGATACATACATACATAAATAGGTAGGTAATTGTGCTGTAACAGGAAATGCCAGCTTTTTGGAGACATTGGGTATGGTTTGCTGTTAAATGTATATGCATATGTATGTATTTATGTATGTATATGTGTATGTATAATGTATATGTATGCATTTATGTATGTATATATGTTATATGTGTATGTATATATACATACATGATACATACATACACATACATACATACATACATACATACATACATACATGTCATGTCCCCGAAATGACATTGAAAAATAAATAAATAAAATAAATAACAATTAAAAAATTATAAATATGAATTTAATACTATTATTCTAATATATACATTTAAATATGATATAAACATGAAATAATATATCATATATATAAACAACATTATTATTATTCAAAAGGAAGAGATAACATTCACTTTACTCATCGAATGCATCCCAAGAACAGCTAAAATTGATAAAGTAAAGACAACATTAACATTGTTTATTATCTTTTAAAGTAATCGCTACCATTCAAGAAAAGCGACGGGTTATTATCTCTTAAGTATTCGCCACCATTAAGGGACTAAGGGGGTGCCTCCAAACAAAAAGACGTGGCCAGAATAGAAGAGTCCTGTCTTTTCACAAGCATAGATATAAATGCAAAAAGCCATTTGGGGCCCATGGAGGAGGGGGATGAAATAAAGAAAGGAACAGAAAAAAAGAATTCGATATTGGTGGAAGAAGAAGACTAGGCACACCCATCAGGTGTAATCTTACCTTAGCCATTAAGAAATCTGGTTTTCATGTTCATACATTAGAATTGCTAAGTTGTTTAATTGTATACATGCGTCCTATGCATTCTATCGATTTGCTTCTATGTGATATGGTTATGGAATTATTAATTCTGAATGCAAACCACTTGAATATATTTCCAGACTTATGCATCCCAGACATTGGTTGTATATCTTGTTAACCTGACTGCTCTATCTATTCAGACCTGCGGGCTGGTTAACCATCTCTTCACCCTGGTTTCTCTTCACCCTGGTTATAGAATTACTTATAAGTCCCTATCTGCAATTTGAGTATAGAAATGAGTGATTGTATATGAATCATGAATCCGGTTATCTGTAGTGATGTATATTTTCTATTCTGGTAATGGACCGATTACCTCCACGATAGTACATAGATTATATGCATTGAATAGTTGTAATGAGCCTAATATTATATGTATGCCATTCTTTACATTAGTTAATCTTTATCTCGATGTATATGTACTAATCATTTGACTTCATGGTAACCATCTGATCACATATGTGTGTATAATGAATAAGAGATTTGCATAGCATTCCTAGTGTTAATATGCATTATCACTTTAGGCATGGATCTTGATATATGATATGTATAGATGCTATTATTAATGCCTAAGATAAGCTATGTGTTTGAAAACCTGCTCGGGAGGAAGGGCCTGAGAAAGTGGTGTGTGCCTAGAGACCCCACTTAAGATTCGCCCAATCCTAATGCAAGGATGGGCTATGGATGAGTGGAGATTCCACTTAAGATCTGCCTAGTCCAAAGGCAAGGATGGGCCATGGATGAGTGGAGGTCCCACTCAAGTCCGCTTGGACCAAGAAAGGGATGGGCCATGGAGGGGTGATAGGCCTAGACCACTTGTAAGCTCTGCTGGCTTCCTCCAGTAGGCGAAGTGTCTTTTGAGGTTGTGACATGGGTGGAGAAAGCAGGTCACCAGCAGGGAGAGTTGTGGTACACAACCTCTTAGGCTTAGCAAATGCCTTTGGGCAGATCCATCCATGTTACTCCTCCTAGTACATAATAGTTGCATTTGTGATGAATCTATAAATGGATACCATGATGCTAATGCTAACAGATATGTGTGTGTGTGGAAAGATTGTTCATGTGGTGAATGCAGGGTTCAATCAAGATTTCACCAATAAAGAGCTATTCATTAGATAAGGAGAAAACCCTAACCCCAGATTGTGGAACTTGTGATCAATAGGCGAATTCTAGGGCAAATTGGGATAGGGGACATTACAATACATACATACATACACACACACACACACACACACATATATATATTCCTGTACCCGTACCCAAGGTAAAAAAATGCCGTACCCGTACTCAAGGAAAAAAAATTGCCATACCCGTACCCAAGGGAAAAAAATTGCCGTACCCGTACTCAAGGAAAAAAAATTGCCATACCCGTACCCAAGGGAAAAAAATTGCACTACCCGTACCCGTATTTGTACACGTACCC
This sequence comes from Sequoia sempervirens, assembly GCA_007258455.2. NCBI lineage: Eukaryota > Viridiplantae > Streptophyta > Pinopsida > Cupressales > Cupressaceae > Sequoia > Sequoia sempervirens. The sequence continues at coordinate 40,749,033 of VDFB02292527.1, read as the reverse complement.
GGATTGGTAGCTTAGGTTTAACTTGATTTGAAAGCCTCTTATATTCTATGGCTTCAAGAAAACAAGCTCATATTAGTTCTTGGGATGAATTTAAGAAATTGATTGAGAAATGATTTTACCCAATATGAGAAATGTATGGAGTGGCATTTTTTGAAACAAAAAGGACATAAATAAAAGTACACAAGTGAGTTTTGAAGAAGGGCTGTCCAAATGGACAAGGATGTGCAAGAGGAGGTGTTGATGAAATAAATTAGAGGCCTTCAAAGCCAACTTTGGAGGCCTGTATTTCTCTTTAAACCACTTGACATTGATGAAGCATGTGCACATTGTCACTACCTTGAAGTAGATAGTTCTCTTTCCTCTCCTAAAGAAGCCAAGGCTAAGACAAAGAAGGCAAGTGCTGCAAGCACTACAACAAAGCTTGCAAAGCATTGTGACCATTGTGTTGTAGATGGTCATATGGATGAAATTTGCTTTAAGCTACATCCAAAAAAGTGCCAACATTGGAAGGGTAAGAAAGATAAAACGACAATTCCCACCCTTGGTAGGGAAGTAATTGATTATAGTTTAGAGATTGATTCTAAAATTTCATGTGGTACAAAATAATGTTAGTTTTCACATTTAGGCACAAGATGAAAAGGAACATATTTGATTCCTTAGCATTAAGATTCAAGTCAAGAATGTTAAAGTTTATGTACTCTTCAATTCTTGCTTCCAAGCTAACCTCATTTCTCAAGAGTTGGTTGAAAATCTTGGTTTAGAAAATTATCAACTCCCCAAGTCTTTTGTGTGTGTTGGATCAAAGAGATTGTTGATTTGTTAGTTATTAGGCAATGTAAATTGACGTTCACTATTAACCAAAAATTTGTTGATGAAGTGGTTGTAGATGTTGTCCCCTTGGATGCGTGTAGAGTTGTTTTTGGAAGCCCCTACATGTAGGACATTAAAGTTGTTTATTGCCAAAGGGAAAACAACTGTCATTGGTTAAGGATGGGAAAGGCTTCATGTTGAATTCTTACAAGGGTAAGGAGCAACCCAAGGTCCTAAATCTTCAAGCAAGGAGGATCCTCAGTGTCAGCATCAGGATCAATCTATTTGAGTGGAAAAAAATTAGCTTTGTTATAGTTCCTTTGGCTAGAGGTTTTGTGCATGATTTTTTGGGGGTAGTCATGTCATTTGTTGAGGGGGTCACCCCCTATTTTTGAGTCTTCAATGTTTCAAGGCACTAAAAGCCTTCATATTGGGAAGGTATTATTTGTAAATGGATCAAAAAATGAGTAAGTCACAATATGAATCCATGACAAAGTAGAGCACAGCTTGTAGAAGGCCTTTGTATTGGGAGGTGATAAAAAAATGGATAACAAAATGAGGTCACACTATGGATCCATGACAAAGTAGAGCACAACTTGTTGAACACTTATGATGAGGGAGTAGATGTTTTTGGGCAAAAAGTAGAGGATTTTTTGGTGTTTGTGTGAAACTACTAGTTTTGATAGGGAGTAGTTATGCAATTATTGGTTCTAAAAAGCAATAGGTTTGTAATTGTTGGACAACACCAAGAGGCAATTTTGTCATGTGTCCAAAAATGGATTGGTGGCATTTCAAATTCTATACTTTTTGATTTCTTGGCATCCTTTCACCTTTTGTTTTATCTTACAAAAGTGTAAAAATCATTAGTTGGAGGAATTGACGTGAGTTCCAAGCATAGTTGAAAAACTCAAACTTAGCAATTACTCAACATGCCCAAAACTTTTAAAAACATGGGACTTGGCAAAACCTCGACATTAACTTGGCAAATTTATTGAACATTTGAAAATACATGAAGTTTAAAAAATATTCTTAAAAACCACACATATTACTGAATTTGTAGTACATATTGATTTCCATCATATATAAATCAAAATTAGAGTTTAATACACATCATAGACGAAAAACAATTTTAACCTCTAAATACATATGAACTTCAAGTTTCAGTATGAATGAAAATTATAAATTTAAAATCATAAATTTCATCTATGACTAAAGCTCAAAAAAGTCTGTTGTCACAATGTGGGTGTTGCGGAAATGGTTGGTATAGCTGCAATATCCTCAATAAGTGCCTTATCCATAGTGATAGGATCAAGTGTGTATGCGAGGAACTCGCCCCTAATGGCTCACCAACCTCGCCTTTTAAATGCAAATATGTTGCCACATTCGCTTTCCATTCAGCTGCTGCCCTCTTCATATCAACTAACTCATTATTGTTTAACAATGGATCCACATCAACATCCTCAGGCTCAACAATCCAATCTAAATATGGATCAATGCCATCAAGGTCGAGTGCTTCATGTGTACCCTACCCTTGTACCTTCTTTTCATGCAACTGAATGTTGTACCACACATAGACAAGGTCATTCAAGCACTTTTGAGTCAACCTATTGTGCTTCTTTGTGTGAATGACCTCAAAAACACACTAGTTGTACTCACAACCAGAAGCACTACAAGGCTTGGATAAAATGTGGATGACAAACTTTTGATGATTAGGTGTTGTGGTGCCATAATCTTCCCACTACATATCTGCAAGGATAACATTTGCCATTTATAAGTTAGTAAGGATTATATTAAACTTAAAATTTAAAATAAATAGTAAATTAAAATTAAACACATGTTTTTTTTTTACATAACTGTAAAGTGTCTCCTATAAATGCAAAAATTTGAAGAAAATAGTGTCCCCTCGGCCTTCTTATAACTTTGTATCTCATCAAGTATGAGGTCTCAAAGGTTCTCATTATCAACCAATCTCTCAATACATGTGTTGAGGCCAAGAGTAACGTCCGCATCTACTTTGAAAGGAGGAGAGAAAGAAACTTGGGGTTCAAATAGTAGGCAGCAACATTAATATGTTGGTGGAGTTGTCAATTCCACCTTCGATCAATAATGTGCCATATGGGTTCATATTTGGTCTTGTTTGACTTATACAAATGCCAAATCGCCTCTTTGGCCTTCTCCATGGCCTTGTATAACTGCCCCATGGGGTTTTGATCCCCATCCATCAATCGTAGAACCCTAACCAACGGTTTTGACACCTAAATATCAAAATTTTACAAAATCAGCAAATTGTAACAATAGAAAATAAAAAAAGAAATAGAAATTGGAGTTTGAAAACTTACATTGATGATCTCCAAGACTTTGGAAAATCTATCATAAAAAATGGTCTTCACGACCTTCTCTACTTAAGCCTTCCTATAATAAGGACTCTTTAATTACCTTTCACTCACAAACATGCGTTGAAGGTTGGGCACTCCACAAGATGAGGAAATTAGTGGCAAAGTGTGTGACTCCTAATCCACGAGATCCTTGTCATCAATGTGCTCTTTCATAAGATTTAGGACCCATGTGTGGTTGTATATGTACTTTGTGATATTCTTTGCATCTTCAACCACATTCTTCACCCAACTTAGTTTCCCTATGTCCTCAAGGAGTAGGTCAAGATAGTGGGTAGCACAAGGGCTCCAAAATAATGTTGGGTGCCTCGCCTCTAGAATTCTACTAGTTGCCACATATGCAATTGCATTGTTGGTCACTATTTGAATGATATTTTCCACTCCCAACTCCATCGCCACCTCATCTAACATGTTGCACAGGGTCTTTGCATTTTTTATTTCATTGGAGGCATCAATTGATTTTAAAAGGACTAGCTACCCCCCCAAAGCCACTAAAAAGTTGATGAGTGTTCTATTTTTACCATTCGTCTACCCTTTAGATAAAATGGTACAATCTTTATTTTCTCATTTTTTTTTTGTTCTCCTACTAGTACACATGCGTTTTGGATCTCATCTTGCAATAATGGTCCACTCAACTCATGATGATTTGGGGCCACAAACCCCTTACCTACCATGGTCAATGTATTGACCAATTGTTCCCTATAAGGTCTTGAAGCAAAATTAAAAGGAATATTGTTTTAGTACCAAAATCTTGCACATGCCAACTGTGGCTTGTGTTGCACTTCTCTATTCCATGTAGTACCTTCCAATGAAGGTTTCAACTAGGAGTGTTATGAGAAATAAAAAAGATAGAACTATGACTGCCCAAACTACTTGATTCTCTTATTTGTGGTCTAATGGAAGAAGAGCCCACCATATCTTCTTGTGACCTTGTAGAACTTAAAATTGGGTTTGGTGTTGTCATTGCCTTTGTTGTTCTCTTTTTCTCTGCTTTCGTTTGTGAGGAGTGCTTTCACCTATTTCTTAACCTCTAGACTAGCAATTGTACATGGCATAACATCTGGGAAAGGGATCTGTGCAATCTGAGTCGATTTATGCCACTAGTCATACTCTTAGTGCAATGTTTACAAATACCCTCTCCTCATTCTAGACCTAGTGTCCTATGTTTCCAACAAGGATCCTTTGGTTTGCCACCAATTTTTCTATTTTCAGAAGCCAAATTCTTTTTACAAAAATAAAAATGAAACCTAGTAAAAGGGAGACAACACAAAAAAATCAATAATAGACTAGTTAGCAGCCTAAACTTAAAACATAAATGTTTCATAAAATATTTTAGAGATCAATAGAATGTTGGTTGTGGAAATTATATGAATTTTTAAAATTTTGTTCATATTGCAAATTTAAATGACTTGCATGCTTGAATTTACACATTTATAATTGTGAAAATTCAAGCATGCAAGTTGTTTAAATAATTTTTTGTTTATATTGCAAGTTTAAACAACTTGTAGACTTGAATTTTCATAGTTTTAGTTGTGAAAATTCAAGCTCCTAGGTTGTTTAATAGAATTTTGGTTGTGAAAATTATATGAATTTTAAATTTTTTGTTTATATTGCAAATTTAAATGACCTGCAAGCTTGAGTTTTCAAATTTGTAATTGTGAAAATTCAAGCATGCATGTTTAAATGAAATTTTGTTCATATTGCAAACTTAAACGACTTGCAAGCTTGGATTTTCATAGTTATAATCGTGAAAATTCAAGTTTATAGATCGTTTAATTGACATTTTACTCAAATTGCAAGTTTAACTACATGTAGGCTTAAATTATAAATGTGAAAATTCAACACTTTTACACTCTAGCATAGAAAAGAATCAAAGGATATTAGACTATAAAAAAAAATTCACAGGTTGCAGGTCATTTGAACTTGCAAAAAAAATTGTAAATTTTTTCTTTCAAGAAAAAAAAAATGTTGTTGCCAAATGCATGCCATAAATTAAAAAAAATAAATTAATGAAAACCTGTAAATTCGTGTCCCAAATCATATCCCAAATTGTATGCCCTAAATCACTAGTAGCAGGTCCTAAATTGCTTAGCCATATGCTCAAAATGCTTAATGAAGTTTTTTTTAGATTGCAGGAATTGGTCGGGTATCCATCCCCCTATAAACTGCAGTGCGCCTGGTGAACTTTTTTCATGTGACTGGTGGCACCGGGGAGACTAGACCTCGTGACCACTTGCTTGCAACATGATGCTTTAGCCAATCGAGCTAGGCCCCCTGCCCCGCTTAATGAAGTTTTTAACCGCAGGTTAAAAAAAGATTTTATAGTGATTTGAGTGAGTTTTTCCCAAAAATCATGAGTTTTGTAGGTAAAATCATGAATTTTTGTAGGTAAAATTGCTGTGAGTTATTGAAAAACTCATAGGCTAGTAACTCATTGGGCTTTTCGACTCACGAGTACTTGCGATTTTTGTGAGTAGCTGGTGAGTTTTGCAACTATGGTTCCAAGAGAACAAGTAGATTGTATTTAGGTGGACAAAACTAAGAGTGTTGGAGAGCTGTTGTAAGTGATCTTAGGGAAATAACACTATTATTTCGGGTTGGTTGGGTGCCCAAGAGGCTTAAGATTGTATTTTTCATTGGATATAGTGGATAAGGGGGTTGTTTGTCCCACTTTTATTGGATTTTTCTCCCAAATTCAGGTTTTCCAAGTTAGAAATCCTTGTGTCTTCAATTGTTCTCATTTTCCTTCTAGGTTCAATTTTATTTGATTACCTAAACAATATAGTGCTTATTTCCTTCACTTGGATTTGTATGTTGTTGACTATAATATGAAATAACTATCTTAGTTTATAGATCGATACTTAGGACAAACTTAGTCAGTCTATGCCAAAGACTTACCTACTACAAAAAAGGTAGCCCATGATCTCAAAACTCTCACAAGTTATTTTTTTGTTATTTCTCCCTCTTTTTCAGTTAACAAATACAATTGAGAGAGAATAACAATGAAAAAGATCTGTGTGATTTGCCATAAACTTCACATTCTAGAGTATTGCAATAGAACCACCATCTCTTAAGTAGATATTTATGAGCAATTATGGGTTATAGTTTACATATTCCATGAAGGTGGAAGGGGAGGAGGTTGTGAAGATAGTGTTTGATGATGTGTTTGTGAAGAGCCCGTAAGAGACCCTTTAGGCAACTTACTAACACACTTATGAATGTTTTATTTGTTGATTTTCTTTATATATTGTGTTCTTTTTAAATTTTCTATTAATTTTAATTTTTTATTTTTAAATTCAATAGTTTATTTGTTGATTTTCTTTTTATATTGTGGTCTTTTCCCTTTTTCTATTAATTTTAATTTTTTAATTTTAAAATTCAAGCTATTTAAGGTGACCTCAAGGTTTTACATTTGTTGATAGTTATAAGTTGTCAAGGAGCCATCTTTATGAGGCCATGTGTTGGGGTAATGTCATGTCCCTTTTTTTGCATGAAAATATTTAATAATAAAATTTAAGTTGGGTCTAACAATTTTTAATTTAAGGGGCAACTTAATGATATTATTAAAATAAAAAAAAGGTGTTTTTAAACACATTGAGATAAAAAGTATTTTTAAATACTAAAAAAAAGTAGTATTTTTAAATACTAATTAGAGAGAAATCTAATCAAGGGCCCAAATTAAAAGGGCTATAAAAAGAGGGTGCCTAGCCTCATTTGGAAGCAAGATTTTATTTGACATTTTCACTTTGGAGCATTCGTGTTTGAATTTGCAATCAAGGACGAAAACTGTTGGCTATTTGGAGTTTTGGGAGGACGAAAACCCTCTTGGACTTCATTGATGGAATTGAGGATGAAAATCCTCATTTTCTTCTAGGGCATCCTCACATAGGGGTTACATTGGAGCTAATTTTGAAGAGTTTGCATCAAGTTTCCAGTTGGGCAATTTAATTTGCAGGTAACTACCAAGGGCACCATAGCCGGTTTCAACATTTACTCCTACTTTGATGCGCCATTGATCATCTACAACATTTGACATCCTCATCTAGATCGCATCTATTATAGGGGTAATTTGGGGTTGTTGCAACTCACAGTTATGTAGGGAAGGGCGAATGACATTAGGAATATGCACAACTATTAAGAAGACTCAAGGATTTGTCAATTTATTGCCAACACTGCATAGTATAAGGTTTAATTTACCAACAACCACTTCACACCATCTTTCAGTAGTAGGCCGAGGGGTAGATAACCCACCTATTGGCATTACTAGCGCCATATCAACAAGGAAGTAATCAATCACTGTCACTAGCTTGCAAGGGAAAGAGTGTAGGGACCTTGAAGACTAATCATAGCATATAATAGGTCTAGGGCTTTTTGTAATGACTGGTTGGGGCTGATTGCAAACTTGTCTGCACCCAAAATTGAGGGTAAACTTCCATACCAAGAAGACATCTCTTATCAACAGTTGGATCTAGTCATTACCACCATCCACTCATCACTTAAGAGATTCCACTCATCACAACACCCCTCCACAAGTGGTCAATGCGTATACCAGATCTGCAGCATAAAATTAAGTGAGTTTGATATTTGTTATTGAAATTTGTATGTTTCAGCACCTAGGGTTTGTTAATCAACCCATGTTTTGATGTAATGCAACTCAACTCTAATCAAGGAGAATTATTTAAGTAGTTTGTTTTGTTTTTGTAATTCTCTAACATTTCATACATTCAGTTTACTATTCTCCCTCTTTTCATTCTTTAAGATTTGGTCAGATTTGGAAACTTTGTTATGGTTTTTTGCCTCTTCCTCATCCTCATCAGATTTGGAATCTTGAGGCTATATATTATAGCTTTTTCCTTCCCTTGAATAAGCAATTTCATATTAATATTATGGATATTGGTTTTTAGCTGATATTTGCATTTTGCACTATTTATATGTTTGCATCTAGCTTTTGTAATCTTCTATAGTCACCTAGATCTAGGATTGTTTTCGGATTTTTGTTAAATCCTACATGGTATCAAAGTTTTGTTGGTGTCTTTAGTTGATTTGTCCTTTGAGAAATAGAGGTTTTAATTGAAGCTTTAGAAGAGAGTAATTATATTATATTGTGGGGGGTTTCTCTTTGTGATTTTTACTGCAGGTAAATTTATCTGAGCTCACCATAACATCAAGAAGGCTCAAGAAAGTTAAGATTGACTTTTGTCCACCGAGAGATCGGGAATCTTGGTTGAAATAAGGGTTTGATGACACACAACTTGTTTCTAGAGCATTTTCGGACCAAATAGGCCCTGCCATTGTGTCTAGAAGGATTGAAAATCCCCATATTCATAGAAAATTTGCCTAAGTTCAGTGGTGGAAAAATTTGAGGCAAAATTATTTTGCTTCCTTGCATATAGTGTACAATTCACAAGAAAAAAATAAAAAAATTGTTGGTGCCATTGTTGGTGGCACTATGCAAACTGCTAGTGGCTTGGACAACCCGTATGGCTTAGCTACTAGTGGCTTCAACCAATGACCACTAGCAGCGATTGCCTTGCCACTTGCTTTTGTTGCTAGTTTGGTGGTGCCACTTGTTATCTGGCCCCACCAGCTTGTAAACCATTTTAAAACTTGTAAGTGGTTTCTTGTTAGTGATAGAGGTTTTTGTACAATTTGAGCTGTTTTAGTGTACAAAGGTGGTTTTTTGTCAAATAGAAGGCAGTTCGGGGAACATTTTAGCATGCAAGAATATTTTGAGGCATCTTAGAATATTCCTTTGTTGACGTTAGCCTTTCCTTGCCTCCTAGCCTAACCCCTATCCAATGTAGTTTTGATTTTTGCACTTGATCTTTATAGACTCCATTGTTGTTCATTTTTGCTCCTTTTTTCGAGCAGTTTTTTTGATATGGGTTAAGTTTTTGAGAGCTTTGTAGTGGTGTAGATGGAATTTGATATTGGTGTCTAGTTTTTTCAAGAATTGCAGATTCTCATAGGTGATGTTGAGTAGATCTTATTTTGGGAACTTTTGAGACTCTATTTGGGGTCATACTGTATCATTTTTAGGTGCAATTTTTTTAAAAGTGCATAATTTTCCACGTATGATTTTTTCCATTCTATATCAAAAATTGTAGTTTCAGCTCCGTGGCTTATTTTGGGCATTTGTAATACATTGAGATCAAGACCACTTTTTTGGCTAGCAATTATAATGCCATATCATATCATCATACTTTGCTATGTATTTATGGTTTCCATCATACATGTGCTTGTCTTTGAGGGAGTTTATACATAGGCATTTTGTAATTATTAACTATAAAGTTCCATCCTGAGGGGCTTCATGCATAGGATTCCAATGTTTCTACATAATAGGACAAAATAAGGGATGGGAGTGTAGTGTTTCTACATAGTAGGACATAATAAGGGATGAGAGTGTAGTCAAATGACATGCACTATGGTCGTACCTCCATCTTGATGAAAGCTCACATGAGTTGCATCTAGATCCTCCAATTCTCTCTTTGCCACATCTTGCTTGTGACTTGACACATCTTGATTCACATCTCAAATTGAGAGCCTATGGTAAATGATCTTGAATCTTACATCTGATTCACATCAGATCACATCTCAAATTGAATGTTCTTGAATCTTTATGGTACTTGTTCCTATGGATTGGTTTTAGTCATAGTTCAATATCAACGTTGAGATACACAAGCAACTTCTAGATTCATTCATCATTCTCTCCTTGGAATTGAATTTTTCCTTATGGTTTTTCTCTTTTCTTCTTTTGGGGGGTTTATATAATTATACATGGGTACTTGATTGGGCCTAGTTGTTAGGACTTATTTCATATTTCACATTTCTCATAAGTTGCACTTATGGGGGGGTGTTGGTGTAATTATTTAATTGCACTTTATTTTTTAAGTTTATTTAGGTAATTTATTTTGATTACTTATGTAGGATAGGATAATTGAGTACATGTCATTTCCTTCTTTCACGGGATTCTTAGATTTGGAAACTTAGTGAAAACAATACCTTGTTTTTTCAGTTTTCTGCCACTCCCTCATACTCATCGGATTTGGAATCTTGAAGCTATATATTGTAGCCCTTTCCTGCCATTAGATAATCTCTCCACATTCTTGATATTGGATTTTAGCTGATTTTTGCATTTTGTATTATTTGTATGTTTGCATTTAATTTTTGTAATCTTCTATAATCACCTAAATCTAGGCTTGTGTTTGGATTTTGGTCAAATCCTACACCATGGATTGGGCTTAGGAGGCCATCCTACACTATTATGGTGGGAGTAAAAAAAAATGGAGTCATTTGATTTGTAGCTTGGAGATGAAACAACTCCATTAACCAATAAATGTAATGGGCTATCACTTAAACCCCAAAATTTCCTTTTCTAACTCCTTTAAGATTGATGAGGAGGCAATGGTGGGTCTCCACATATGCATAGAGAGGATGACAATTGAAGAAAGCCTTAGAGATCAAATTCTAGATGAGTTGCAAGTTTAGAAGGCCGTGGAGGGGAGGTTCTTTGCTTTCTCTTTATGCATTCAAAGGAGAATGGCCCAACAACTAGATAAAATATTAGTCCTTTAATCATACTCTTTAGATAAATACAAATTTGGTTTACTTACAATATTACAAAGGTATAATTTAATAAATGTATTCTATGTAGATTTATGGTGTGAAGATTATCATGTTTGAACATTAAATCTTTAGAGGCTAACCATCTTTGTCTTGTAACATCCCTGGAGCACTTCTAGGTGTGAGTGCAATTGGAACTTGTTTGAGAGCATCCACTCTAAGAAGAGAAAGATGTAGAACACCTCAATGACCTTATTTTAGTGCAATATAACCTTCTCCTTTGCATAAAAAATTTGGAGGGGTTCAATGGGTTTTAGCTTAATTGTTCAAAATGTTGTATAGTGCCACGACAAATCAATCTGCTTGCTCCCCATAAGTCGAGAATTCATCATCCATCTGATTTGCCCATTATAGGCTAATTCCTGAATTCGGGTTCAACATTGTGTCATGACCCCCAAGATTGTAACACCAAATGTATCAAAATTCAAATATATATATATATACAAGTAATTGTAAATAACAAAAATATCAATACAAATAAATTACTAAATTAAATTTTATTGTAATTATAATTATCATAAATATTATAAAGGTTGATATTGTTAATCAATAAATAAAAAATAAAATAATTAATTACTTACCAAGTACTAATAACCTGAAGCTCCTAAACTACCATCACCTAAACCAACAAATAGCTAAAAGCATCGGTGGGCGAGAATAGCATTAAAGATAACAAAAGACAAAAAACAAATAAAACAAAAGTCAGTGCTCATGAGAAGAGGCGACTATCCAAAGACCCATGGTTTGGGACGGGGCGCAATCTTCCAAATTGTGGGATATTTAATGAAGACTCATGAACTTCCATTGGGGGGGACGATCAGAAAAGAAGGAATATAAGAAATAAAGCACGGGCTGCATACGTACGGGAGAATATTTTATGAATTGTGATCTGCTTACAGCATAAAGTAGGAATGCTTATTGTTATTGGGTTCCAATTATAATAAGTTCAGATCCCATAGAGTAGGAATAAGTAAATGTATTTATGTTTGCTGTTTATATTATAATATGTTCACAGTTCTTAGAATAGAAATCTGTTTATCTGCTCGAATGTATTTATGATAGCTGTCCATTTACGATAGCCAACTGATTACATGTGTATGCCATTGATATATCTATAACAATCTGACTTTTACATAGACAATTGACTGCTTAAGTACATTGACTTGTGGATCCTTTAGCACACAAACCTATATATATGTATATGCATTGAATTGATAATTATAAAACCTGCTTGGGAGGAAGGGTTTGAGAAAGTGGTGCCTAGAGACCCCGCTTAAGATCCCCCTATTCCCAATGCAAGGAAGGGCCATGGATGAGTGGAGAGTCCACTTAAGATCCGCCCTGTCTGAAGGTAGGGATAGGCCATGGATGGGTGGGGGTCCCACTCAAGTTTGCTTGGACCAAAGAAGGGAAGGGCCATGGAGGGGTGGTAGGCCTAGACCACTATAAGCTTCGTTGGCTTCCTCCAGTAGGCGAAGTGTTTTCTTAAGTACATAATAGTTACATTTGTTATGTATAGTTGCTATTACATTTTTATGACTAAAGATAAATTGTGTGTTTGAAAACCTGCTCAGGAGGAAGTGCTTGAGAAAATTGTGTCTAGAGACCCCGCTTAAGATTTTCCTATTCCCAATGCATGGAAGGGCCATGGATGAGTGGAGAGTCCATTTAAGATCCGCCCTGTCCGAAGGCAGGGATAGGCCATGGATGGGTGGAGGTCCCACTCAAGTTTGCCCGGACCAAAGAAGGGAAGGGCCATGAAGGGGTGGTAGGCCTAGACCACTATAAGCTCCATTGGCTTCCTCCAGTAGGCGAAGTGTCTTCCGGAGTTGTGACATGGTTGGGGAAAGTAGGTACAAGTCGCCAGCAGGGAGGGTTGTGGTATACAACCTCTTAGGCTTGGCAAAAGGCTTCGGGCGGACCCGCCATGTTGCTCCTCCTAGTTCAAAATAGTTGCATTTGTGATCAATCTATAAGTGTGATGCTATAAACTAATACTAACAAATGTATATGTGCATGTGTGGAAATACTATTCATGGGGTGAATGCAGGTTTCAATCAAGGATTCCACCCATAAAGAGCTATTCATTTGATAAGATGAAAACCCTAACCCTAGTTTGTGGCAATTTGTGATCAATAGGCGAATTCTAGGGCAAATTGGGATAGGGGGCATTACACATTGCTACCTACCTAATGGTAAAGAGTCATTCATTTCGATTGGGAAAGCAAATATCTATCTATAAATTTCACTATCAGTGAGGTTAGTTGCCTGTAGATAGATATGGTTTACCTAACCAATTAGTAAGTGTTTGGTTTTGGGGCCGGTGCATTCCAATCCAGTAGCTGAAGAGTGTGTTTGGTTTTCATTGTGGAAATCCAAGTTCAAATACCCTAGGGACATCTGCTCTGGAATTCCAAGTTGTGAGGTCTTTCATAGTTGGCTTCTAATGTGGATGTGGTTGTGGTTTCTAGATAAAGTGAATTTCTAAGTAGTGACTCTAGGTCTTCCATAGGTGATTTCTAGTGTGTTTCTCATAAAGAGCTTGTATTAGTCTCTACTAAGTGTTCGCAAGAGCTTGTATTTGTCTTATGTTGATGCTCATATGAGAAGAATATTTGTAAATGATATGTAATATAAAAAAAGAGTTGGAGGAGAAGGAATCTTATTGAACTTGGATGATGTCAATCCATATTTTGATTGGATTGTTGAGAATGTGGATTCCATGTTTATTGATGAAGATCTGCAAAAATTAGAGAGTGAAGCGATAGAAGCATTGGGAGATTGATAAACTTGATGATGCATTCATGCTTGAGGAGGATAATTTACCTACTAGTTTGAGGATTATGACCATTGTCAGATAAAATGGGAAAAACACATTGGTACCTATGTTTTAAATGGATCCACCACTTGCACCCTCCTAGTCTGACTTAGGCTGCTCAATTTTTTGAATAAACCAGTCAAAATTGGGTCAAACTAGGACAAAATATATTTTTTTGGCAAAAAATGTGTTTCAAATGTGTGCAGTTCAAAAAACTGCCATTTTTTTTTGAAAATGCCTTGGGTTTTTGCCTATAAACCCCTTAAAATTGATTTTTTGGGGTTATTTTTTCACTTTCAGTCAGAAGGTAAACAAATTTTCAGAATTTCACGTGTGATTGCAAACAGTGAACTAGACATTTTGTGATCATCAAACTAGGGCATGAAGGCACATATTCGACATTGCTCATTCAAACCCTTGTTTTACATTTTTTCAGATGCACAGTGTGAGAGAGGTAGGCTTTTCAACTTTTCTTTCTCTTAACTTTGTAAACCCTAACTGTGACTCATAATATGATACTAGGGTTAGGTTTAGTTTTTAAATTTTTTTGAAAGAAAATGCTGCCAATTTTTGTAGACCCTAACCCTAACCCGTAAACTAACTTTCTAAGTTTAATACTTTAAGTTAGGGTTAGTGTTTTCTATTTTTTATTTTACAAGATGCAAGGTTAGTAGTTTCTACTTTTAGTCTATTAGAGGTTGCTAGGGTTAGGTAATTTATTATTTTTGGGTAAATTGTAATAATCTCTGTAGGGCGTTAGCTTAATTTCATATAATTTTCTTTTTACGATCACTTGAATTCTAAGTCTAACTCTTTCTGATTGTCGAGTTCTTGAGGTGGGCAAGGTGAGAGCATACGTAGATTAAAACAAGGACTAGAATTTACATGAAAGATATTGGTGGTTAGCTAACCAATTTACAATCAATGTGTAGATGCAAGAGCCACCGACAGATTACAAGTGGAATCTGATCAAGCCAAAATGACTGATTGCATGCGGATCCAATCAATGCCAAAATGAGATATCAACTCAACACCAAATTGGTGGATAATGAAATGCAATGGGTTTCAGTGATGAATCGAGTAGGATCTTAATACAATTAAAATGGGATTTGACAGAACTGTCCAAGGATCATTCAACAATATAAAATAGTACTGGCTGTAAACCATCCAGTATTATAATAAAAATCAGAATTTGAAGTTCTAGTACATTTGACTATAAATTTCTTCAGTTCATGACAACAACTAATTCACATAAGTATCAACTAGAGGTAAAGATTTAAGTCTTACAAGAAGATATTCAAAAATATGAATTACCTGCAATAAGATGGTTGATTGGGGATAGATATTGCTGGTAAAATAATTTGCAGCTCCAAAATATCACTAATATGATTGATATTTGCAAACTCCAGGATGGTACGATTGAGACTTAAAAAGTAATTAAGCTAGAAATGAATTAGATGAACAGCTGGGAATGACCAATGAATTACTTGCAGCCAAACTTAGAATATAATCTTCAACTTATGCACCCAGAATATTCAGATTGAAACCAATACATAAAAATTAATTTCCTTAATTGTAGTATGGCCTGATGTGGAAACACGGACGCCTCAAATGACCTCAGAACATTATTACAGACCTGTACGGTCTCATCGAAACAGCAATAAGAGTTAGTGATCAGACTTGGGAAAAGTGCAACCAGATTTGTGTAAATAAATTGCTGCAAGCCCTGTCTGAATATACTCTAAACCCAGGTGGCAAAATGAAACAACTCATGCATAGTAGTACAGCCTGTCAGATTTGTACGGACATCACATAACTACATATTCTTTGATACAGTCATGTTTCTAGCCGAGAAATCAGAAATATCATAACATAATATCAAATTCCCATTAAAAGAAAGGAAATTAACAATGGTATGGCCTGAATCATTGATAATAAACTGCATTCGATCCTAAGAGTAGCCTAATACAAAGAAACACTCATAAATATTTATTATATCCTCATGTAGATCTACAGCAGGTACTGAGTGGTATGGCTGGAACTACTGGAATAATATTGACATTAAATCTTCAAGTTTTTCATTTCTATATTTCCAACACCCGATAAGTTTGCCATTTACAACAAGCTCTGAAATAACCAGCAAAAATAACTCTGAATAGAGACTAAACTCACACTGAATACTGAATAATATGCATTATTTTAATATAATCACCAAAAACCTCAAACCAAAACTGGAAACAATGACTGACATAAATACTGAATACTTAAAACCTTAGGAAAAAACTTGAACCCAAAATTGTAAACTGGAAATTTGTATATCTTTTTCAAACTGAAGCACAACTGCAAATCCTGGGGAAGTCATCGAAGCTTTAAAATTCCAGAGGGTTTTCATCATGGGAAAAATAACGAGAACATGTGTTCATTCCTGAAAAATGTGATTGCTTCAAAAAGTATGTAGAGGCTTTTCGAAAACAATCCTCTTATTTATTACTTTTTTGAGGAAATAAAATATTATTTATTTCTTTCAAGTTAATTTTCCTCAAAATTATAAAATTATAATTTTAGTGTCCATTTCATCACCTTTTTGTACCATGATCCTAGCAATTCTTAAATAGACACTTATAACTCCTACTTTTTGAAGACTTAAATATGTAATAATTTAATTAATTTTCCCTTTCCACCCTCTCATTAGCCTATAGGAAAAATACAGAAATTAGGCTAAGGGTCATTTGCAAATTTATATGTGAGAAGGGGACATGACATTAAGATAATGGTTGCAGCCTTCTATGTGAGCCCATATTTCATCATGCTGCAAGAGATAAATTTTGCATAGGCGTATTGCAATACTTTTCCAAAGACAAAATGCTCAAATGCAACTTTTGTACATCAACTATTTCAAATGGTACCTTACAAGGATGCCAAGACATGAAGTCTTACTTTGCACCACCTTTGGATGGGCACAACTTAATGCCTATGTTAAGGTGTAGGCTAGGACTACCTTACACCGTCTCCCTGATGGATGATGATGATAGCATTTATAGCTACTTTTTGAAGGTCATTAGCCTATGAAAAATACAGAAATTAGGCTAATATTTGCTGAGAAGGGGACATGACATTAAGATAATGGTTGCAGCCTTCTATGTGTTCATTATTATTATATATTTTTACTAACCCTAATAGCCCATATTTCATCATGCTGCAAGAGATAAATTTTGCATAGGCGTATTGCAATACTTTTCCAAAGACAAAATGCTCAAATGCAACTTTTGTACAAAATGAAAATGGTGGGGGAATCAACTATTTCAAATGGTACCTTACAAGGATGCCAAGACATGAAGTGAGACTTTGCACAAATAAGTGTCCTTTGGATGGTTCTAAACAAGCAAGGTTGTCACTTAATGCCTATGTAGAAAGGTGAAAAAGGCTAGGACTACCTTGGGCTCATTGACATCGTCTCCTATTGAGTGTGATGATGATGATGATGATGCATTTATAGCTATTGGTGATGATGAGGAATATCTACCATTAGGGAATGATTCTATTTTTTCTCAAGGTTCTATCTCTTACACATCGCCACCAAGTAAAACTTAAAAAAAAAACCTAATCCTAGTGGTGGAAGGATGAATGCTTTTTTTGGACCTTGCATTGCACCTGGATTCCAACTATCATTGGAGAGCATGAGATGGAGGAAAAATGTTTATCCATAGACAAACAAGGCAATAGCAACTTTTTGGTATTATTTGAGCATTCCATTCAATATTGTTTGACCTCCTTATTGGTAGGCTGCGGTTGATACCTTTGTTATTGTGTGTCCTAGTTTCAAAGATCCATCATTTGAGAGTCTCATAGTTGACATGTTGAGAGAGGTGGTGTAGGATGTTACTAAGGTAGTTACTAATCATTGTAGGTAGTGAGAGATAATATGTTGTAGCTTTATGTTTGATGGGTGTATTGATAAAAGGAATCATGCATTAATAAATTTTCTTGTTGCATCCAAAAGTGGCACAATCTTTTGAAATCATTAGATGCATTGGATAAAGTGAAATCAACCCACTTGTTGCTTTCATTAGTTGATGAGATTGTGATGGAGGTTGGGCCACAACATGTAGTCCAATTCATTGTTGACAATACAGTAAATTGTGTGGTAGTAGGAAAACATCTCATGGAAAAGTACACCACACTGTTTTGGATCCCATCTATAGCATTGATTTAATCCTTGAGGACATTGGAAAACTTGATTGGGTGAAATCCATAGTTGTCGGGAGACGCATCTCCCCCCCTTTGAGATGCGTCTTAGAGACGGAGACGCGTCTCCGGTACCGGTACCATCTCCGGAGACACCTCTAGGAGGCTGGAGACTTCTGTCGAAGTTTCTCGAGTACCTTGTTGTCTCCCGCTGCAGAAAACGATGTCTCCCGCTAAAATACCTAAAAAAACTTTAAAGTTTAAACATTTGAAACTTTAAAAATTAAAGCATAATGTATTTGACGAGTCTAAGAGTGATTAAAAGTTAATGTTCATTGTTAAACTTTACTATTGCTATTGTTTTGAAAGTTCAATGCCATCATATTTTTAGATTTTCTATAAATTATTAATTATTAATTTATTAATTTTTTATTTATATTTAAAAAAAATGGTGTCTCCAAGTACCCCCGTCTCCTATTTAAAAAAAAAATCTGTATTGGTACCGGTACCAGTCTCCTAGCAACTATGGTGAAATCTATAGTAGAGGGGGAGATCCATCACCAAATTTATTTTAACCACACTAGGACATTGAGCATGATGAGAAGCTTCACCAAGGGAAAGGAGCTTGTGAGACTAAGGGTAACAAGGTTTGTCACTAATTTCTTGGCAATGTAGAATATATGTGCCCTAAAGATGAACCTATGCATGCTTGTTTTAACATATTTGGTAGAGTGCTCTTTTTCTAGTCAAATGAATGGGATCACCATTTCACATCTTGTGTTTGATGATCCATTTTGGATGGATGCACAAGAGATTATATAAATTTTAGAGCACTTGATTTGTGTGCTAAGATTGGTTGATGGGGAAAAATCCTTTGTGGTATTTTTATGAGCCCATGGATAGGGCAAAAAAGGCAATATGGTCCAAAATGTAGAATTGTGAGAGAAGATTCATGCTAGTTTGGGAGATCATCGATGCTAGATGGGTTGGCAAATGTATTGTCACATCCATGTTGTAGGCTACTTCTTGAATCCCTCTTTATAGTCCATCATTTAAGGAGGAAGGAGAAGTGAGTGCAGGTTTGTTCAAATGTATTTCCACTTTCCTTCTTGATGCAAAGCAAAAAGAGCAGCCACAGTGGATTTGCCATTGTACAAGCAAGCAAATGGCTTCTTCTTTGACATATGTGCAATGGAATCAAGGAAGACAACAACACAAGGTATTCATTTCTAATTAATAATTTGCAATCTAATTTATTATACATTAAATGGAATCCAATCACTTGTCTTTATCAATACATTTTGCTTTTGTGACTAATCTAACGTTAGTGCGATGGTTGGAGTATGGTTGGAGTACTTTGGCCATGAGGCCAAATCATGTTATATGGAAATACAAATCTAACCTAGCCATGCAATTCTTGTGCTTGTAAGCATTCTTAGAGTGTAACGTCCCTTTCTGATGCCTAGGTAGGAGTGACTAAATTAGCCTATTCTATTTCCATAAGCTAATGTCGGAGTTAAGGGAATATTTTATTTTATTTTATTTTATTTTTGATACGTAAGAAAGGGATTGTATTAATATAGCAAAAAAGATACAATATCATTTGCTATGCAGGAGACCAAAATGCAGATACTTTCTGCCCCAAATCGATTACATATGCACCCCCAAATTGAGCATTTCAACCACTAAACATAGGGACACCATTACTAAACCACCATCAGGCAAACTGACCCCGACCATGACTAAGGACTAGACCAAAAAGGCAACCAATGTCCAACTATAGAGACATAACATAAACTGTTTGACGAAAAACACCATAAAAGACTCAACCAGACCGACTAGAGCCCAGGTACCCATGAGCAAGGGAAAAAGACCTGAAATCTGGAATCCAATTACTGCCCTGAGTAGGAGGAAGCTTGAATGCCTTCTGTAGATAACCAACCCCAACCACAACCATTTGTTTGTGCTCTACCAAAGCCATACCCTTGAGATCAAGTAGGAAGGGATAGAATTTGACCACTTCCCCCGGCACATTAAGCAATGTCATGTCATGCGGCCGAGGGACACTAAGACCTGGGGAGGCAGCATAAAGAGTCTCATCCAAACCAACCAGCAAATCTGCTTTGAAGACCTTCCTTATCAAAGCCTTGGCATCACCCTTTGCCATTCTGATATCCATCAAAACCACCAAGAATTGCGATGTGATATTGGTGGCCATCGATACGTCTCCATGCCTTCCAAGAAACCTTTCCCTAGGACGATTTTCACCGCAGCTAAAATGAGAGTCAAATTTGGTGAGAATACGCTTCAACCTTTGATTAGTGATCGCCTCGCGAAACGCCATTTGCCTCACCACGCTGTCCAACTGGATAGGAGTGACCGCACCAATGCTCATCAAGGTCTTGGCGGACATCCACACCACAAACTTAGAGCCCTCTGCCATCCTTCACCACAAATGCTTATGCATACAAATGAACTGAACATGCAGCCTTTACCAAATATAAACGAGATACAAATTAATGCGTGCCCATATGAAATAATAGAGTATCGTGCGAAATGCCAATAGCTGTCCTTGCTATTATTAAACTAAACATATTTGTTCATGCCCCGCATAAAACCAGCTTGTAAACCATGAGAAAGCACTAGCTCACACAAGAGGACCGCGATGCACAATCCCAATGCATTATGGAAAGGATTGGCCGATCACCGAATGTTGGTTTTGTATAGCCTCTTACACCAGCATCATTTAATCGACAAGACATCAATCTTGATTTGTGTCAGGGCATACTTATTATTCCTACACCCGCCATCACCACCACAGAGTTGCAATGCCGGAGTGGCCGCTAGCAATGCCACCACGTCCAAACCCCTCCTGGTCATTGAACATTATCCACGTAAGCTCTCCACAACTTCGTTTGTGGAGAGCAACGATATAGCCATCCTAGCAATGATATGATAAAAAGACACCATCCTCGGCTTGAATCCGGACTCTCCACAACCGATAGTGTGGAGAGTCGACCACCCAACCACCCACTATTTTAATTAATTATTTAATATTATCTATTCTAGCATATTTTAAGGATAATATTATTTAATTAATTTAATTGAATTCATAAAGTGACTTTGTGGTTGTTTATGAAACTTTAAAAAGGCCACTTTATTATTCCCGGATTTATTTTAATATATCAAAAAGTGGGAACTTGAAAAGTGAATGTGGAGTTGCATACAAAAGTGAAAAGTGAAGCTCATTTGGGCTATGCTTGGATATTATTCTATTGTTTGAATTTGGAGAGCTTTTTGAAGTTTGAAACCCTAGGACAGAAACCCTAAGGGTGATTGGTTTCGGTGGTGCAACAATTCTACCCTAGCCAGTTTGTTGGAGAGATCATATGGATTTCTCACATTGAGCATTAAAGGCAGCAAAAGTGAAGAAATTTGTGAAGTCTCTTTCAGAAATAGATTTTGGGTTTATTGTAGGGGGATACTTCAGGTGATATTTATTTTATATCTGCAGTTACCAGCTCATGCATTCTTAAATGATTTTATCAGCTGTACCATTTATTATGTGAAATCATTTTATTATTCAAAGAGCTGAGGCCTTTAATCAAATCGCATCATCTCTTGAAATATATTATAAGGGGGAGCCGTACACATTAAACTGAATCGCAGCTTGTTATGAAAGTGCTGTACATCATAAGGAGTCTCAAGGAGGCTGACGTGGACCTTTGGAATGGTCCAAAGGGAGGCGTAAGACATTTGACTGTGCTTTCATTGCTTTAGTTGCCGCTGTACAGATTTGATAAGGGAGCCGCCAAGCTAAGGAAAGGAAATTATGTATTTTGGAGCTGCTCATATAATAGGTGCTGCTGTACCAAGGAGGCGCTGTGCCACTGGGAGCATATTAAATATAATTATTTCTCCTTTGAAAGTTTAGGTCAACATTACTGAATGTGATTTATTATCTGCATTGAGAAGTTTGAATAATAATTTATGGGTAGTTTTATATATCAGTGGAACATTTATAAATAAGTATTGTTGAAACTAATCACTCTATTGCTTTGTTATTACGCTGAGAGGCATCTACAATGGCATCCAAAAATCTGTGTAAAGTTTTTGAAGCTGCATTTAAAATGACAGGCAGGTGGAAGTCATGTGCAACTACAGTAGATTTGATGAAAAAAAATCAAATAAAAGGGATTTGATGAAACAAAAAAATCAAATAAAAGAGATTTGATGAAATAAAAAAATCAAATCAAAGAGATTTGATGAAACAAAAAAATCAAATCAAAGAGATTTGATGAAACAAAAAGAACAAATAAATAAATAAGTAATCAAAATAATTCAAATATTTGCATAAACTAAAAGAACAAATAAATAAATAAATAATATTTTTGATCGCAATGAGAAATCGAAGATTTGATCACAAAGATAAATCAATCAAAAAAGAAAATTAGAGAATGATAACTCTTGGCGTATTTTATATATATTGATATTTAATATATGAATGCTAGTTTATAAGTGTTGCTCTATACAATTAGAATTTCTTTAGAAACTGTATTATGGATGACCTGTTCCAAGGAAATCTCTTTCTCTGTTAAAACAAATTGATTATGAGTTAGAACCAGCAAAACTGCCAACTGTTTGTCAAAATGTCTGTGCACCTGAAGTGGTAGAAGTGGAAAAGTTTTTGCATACAAATTTGCTATAATATGCAGTCTAATTTTTTTCTTTGTCTTTTCTGAGTTTTCTTGAGGTTTTGGTGTATCAGTTTGATGCAATGAATGATACGATTCACACAGATATAATTGCAGCAATACCCATAATGATTTAACACATAATTTTCCCAATAAAATGGACAACTGTAATCTGAAATTGCATTATAAATAAATATAGAGCTTCATACCAAATACTCAGATGAGTATTTCATTAATAAATCAACTTTTTGCCATACCCATAATGGCAGTTCATGTACAGGTCTGATAAACACTCCTGCAACAGCAACAGAGCCTCCAAAAGTCAAAGACAAGGTCACAAATGATGCTCAACTCAGTCCAGAAGTTTGATAGGAGTGATATAGAAGTTGAGGTGCCACCTTTTGAGGTAAAATATGCATGAAACCCTAGGCGTTTGGCTTGGGAAACTCCCACGCCCCTGCTGGCTGAAGTACGGTCCCTTGTGATGACTGCAAACACTTAAATCAGACCACAAAATAAACTCAGACCCCAATCTGCTCTCATACGCCCCTCCTCAAAGCTCTTTAAAACTGGTTTTTATGTGATAAGTTCCCTCCCTTACAATCTTGGAACTCACTAGAGAGGTATGGCCTATCCCAGGATGGTACGACCATCTTATAGAGGTTCAAACTGCCATTTTCGCTACACACCAATTGCTATTTGTCTTTCACCTTTGTCTCCAAAGCTGGTTCCTTAAATGCTGGTAAAAGATTGAAGAAATTTCATTCAAAGCTCCTGTGCAATCCCTGACTGGAATTGCCTATAAAACCCACTAGGAATGATCTTTCACACTCGAAGTGGATGACCCTTGTAAGGATTTTCGTCCTTACAAAGCAGGTGCAAAAACCTGAGTATTCTCAAAATATTTCAAGCATATCCTCAAATGAACTCAAAAAATGCTTTTTGTATCCTTCCCAAAAAGCCCATGCCCTATCTTGGAGAAATAAAACACTTTATTTAATTTTTAAATTCTCCTTATGTCTCCCAAAAAGTCACCTTTTATAAAATATTAAAATAACAGAAAGTTAAATATTTAATTTAACTTTGTAATATTAACGTTATTAAATTAAATCCCCAGGCCATAAAAATTCACCAAATCAACAGCAGATACTGCAACTGAGCATCCCGAGGAAAGATCAACATGAAAATACAAGGTCGATGCCTAGGAGTTGACTTCCTAAAAATAGCAAGTATTGGACCAAACACTTGAAAATGCTTCGGAAAGTGCCAGAAAGATACTCTTAAAAACTTGGACATGTCACCAAGGGTTGAGGAGTCCCCTAACCAATCATATTAGCCTACGGGAACCCGAGGAATAGGCTAATCTTAATAATCACTGTCATAGCTTAGGAAGGGGACATTACAGTCCTCCCTCCCCAAAATTGCTTGACCCCAAGCAATTGCAACTCTGGATGCTGTAATATTTGCTCACTCTCCCATGTCACATCCTTAATTGGTAGGTTCTTCCACTTAACCATATATTCTTTGATTGATCTCTTTCGTAGAGTATGCTCTCGTACATTAATAATCGCCTTAAGAATCAAATTTAGCTTCCTCTCATCCAATGGTGGCAACTCCAAGGAGGGAACCACATTGTGCTCCAGTGCCTTTTTGAGGTGAGACACATGAAGTACATTATGTACTCTACTATTAGCTGGCAATTCTAGATCATAAGCCACTTCTCCAATCTACTTGGAAACTTTGAAAGGTCCATAGAACCATGGATTAAGCTTGTTTGCTCCACTTTTCCTGAGTGTGGACTGTCTATAGGGCTGCAATCTCAAGTAGACCATGTCACCCACTTCAAAACTGCACTTTGTATGGTGTTGATCAACATACATCTTCTGCTGATTTTGGGCCTGTGCAAATTTCCCTTTAGAGATTTCAATACATCTTGGCTTTCTTGTAATAAATCCTTGGCCTTAGGTACCTTATTGTCCCCAGACAATAGATCAACAAAGCTCGGAGCCTCATTCGTATAGTGCCATAAACAGTGACATCGTGATAGACATGTGGTAAGTGGAGTTGTGGCAATACTCCCCAAGATGTAACCATTTTTTCCCATGCTATTTGCTGCCCTGATAGGTAGTTACTGAGATACCCCTCCACCCACTTGTTCACTATCTCCGTCTACACATTGGTTTGTGGGTGATAATTGGTACTCGGAGTGAGCTCAGTCCCACTCAATCTGAAAAGCTCCTATCAGAATAGACTCAGGAACTTGCTGTCCCTGTCACTCACAATGCTCTTGGGCATCCCATGGAGCCTAAAAATCTATCTGAAAAATAAACAACATAAACACAATCTCTGCCCTAAACCTTCGGTAGCCCTGTGATAAAATCCATAGAGATACATTCCCATTTCTGATTGGGAATGGGCAGGGGCAGCAACAATCCAGCTCGATGGGTATGCTCATGTTTGTTTTGCTAGCATGTGGGACACTCTCTGATATACTTAAGGACCTCATTTTTGAGCCCTTTCCAAGTAAACCTTTCTCAGATCTGCCTACATGTTTTGAAGAAACTCGGGTGACCAGCCATAGGTGCATCATGGAAAGTTCTCAAAATCTTTACTTTGAGTCTCAAATTAGGTACTAAGTAAATCCTATCCTTATAAAAGATCAGCTCATTAGTTACCTTGTACTTGTCATCCTGTTTGGTCCCATTGAGAATACCTATAGCCCAAGGATCCTTAACTTATTCTGCTGTAATCAACTCTCTCCAATCAATAGATATCTCAACCAAAGAGCACAAGTAAGGTCTCTTGGACAATGCATCAACAACAATATTTTTCTTACCCTTGACATACTCAATGTCAAAGTCATAAGCCTGCAGCCTACTCACCCACTTTTGCTGCCTATCATTCAAGTCCTTTTGACTTAGGAAGTATTTAAGGCTGTTATGGTCAGTTTTTACAATGAGTCTTCCTCCCACGAGGTAGGGCTTGAACTTGGCCAGTGCATGCATTATGGCCAACATCTCCTTGTCATAAATCAAGTAACTTCTCTCGGCACCCCTCAGTTTCATGCTCTCAAAGGCAATGGTATGCTTATCTTGCATTAACACTACTCCAATCCCCTCCCCAGATGCATCACACTCCAATTCGAAGGGTTGAGAAAAATTGGGGATAGATAACACAAGGAAAGTACACATGATCTGTTTGAAATGATCAAAACATTGTTGAGCTACATTTGACCAAACAAAGGCTCCCTTCTTAGTTAAGTTTGTGAGGGGAGTTGCCACCTGTGAAAAACCTTTCACGAACCTCCTACAAAAACCGCATAACACAAAGAATCCTTTGAGCTGTGATAGATTTGTAGGTGGTGGCCAATCCATGATTGCTTTGATCTTTTTTGGGTCTACTCTCACCCCCCCTTAGAGCTAATAATATGGCCAAGGTAAAGTAATACAGTCATACCAAAGTCACACTTAGACTCCTTGGCATACAATGACTCTTCCTCTAGAATGCTCAACACCTCCTCAAGATGCCTCAAGTGTTCATCCCAAGACTTACTGAAAATCAAAATATCATAAAAGAAAATGAGAATAGATTTTCTGAGTTGCCTTCTGAATGCCCAGTTCATACATGACTGAAATGTAGCCGGTGCATTAGTCAACCCAAATGGCATCACCAAGAACTTGAAATGGCCAAAATGACATTCGAATGCTGTTTTCTCCACATCTGCTTTCCTAACTTGAATCTAATGATACCTTGACCTTAACTCAATATTGGAGAAATGGCATGCACCATGCAACTCATCTATAAGCTCATCAAGCGTGGAATGGGATACCTGTTCTTTATTGTTTTCTTGTTGAGGGCTCTGTAGTCAATGCACATGCGCATTGAACCATCCTTCTTTTTGACCAACACTACAAAGAAGCAAAGGGACTTTTGCTAGGCTTTATGTGTCCCATATGCAACAATCCTTTGATTGCCTTTTCAATCTCATCCTTATGCCTCTTCAAATGACGATAAGATGTAGTGATCATAGGCATAGCACCCTCCTCCAACTTAATAACGTGATCAATCCCTATCTTAGGAGGTCTCCTAGGTGGTATACTACTAAATACTTTGCTATGCTTAGATAGAAAGTTCTGAATATCTAGATGATGAACTTCTTTTTGCTGCTCCATAACTGTAGGCATTATGATACGCTTAGCTGCCCACTCCACCTGATCATGCCAAATCAACCTTTCCATTCTTTTGAAGGAGACTACTCTAGCACTTCCTTTTTAACATGCCTCTGAGCACTATCCTCCTGCTCTTTGATTCAAGCTTCATCTCCATAGCATTTAGGTTCATGGTGAACTCCCCAAGTGTACGCATCCAATGCTAAGACCACATCTGTGTCCCCTATACTTAACACATAGAAATCATCCCTCATCTGATACTCTCCCGATGAAGCCCAAGTTAGAAATCTAATGCGTGCAAGTAAGGGTAAAGCCATCCACCACCATCACCTTAAACCCTTAGAAATTTTCTGTTTTGATCCCTATCTTGGCAACAAGCCCTTCATCAATGAAATTATCAGTAGCACCTGTGTCAATAAGTGTGATTATTCGCTGCCCACAAAGTACTCCTCTAACCTTAAAAGAACCAACTTTTTGAAAGCTAGAAAGTTGGGCAATAGCACCGCCACATCCTTGTTCCTTTTCAGCTTCATTTGCTGAACACTCCCCATCACTACTCTCAAATTTGGAATGCTGATCAGAATTTTCTGATGTAGTATCATCAGCTGAAAAATACTCAATCTGTTTTGCCTTTGCCTTAATGGCACACTTGTGTGATGGGTCCCAAGGTTCTCTACAATGAAAACACAATTTCTTATGTCTAAGCTCATTGAGTTGATCTCTTTCCAACCTGTTAGACACATTCTTGGATGGATTGGTATCCTTATAGAAGTGCCTGCTATCTTTGTCCTTCTTGTGTGGGAATCCCTTAGACTGAAATTTGCTCTTGGACGGAGAGGATTCCATATCTCTTTCCTTTTTAATGGCATCCTGTAGAGTAGATGGATTAAGGACCTTAATCAATCTTCTCAAGGGGTCTAAAAGACCATCAACAAACAGTATAATCAACCTTCTTTCTGATATATCAGTCACCAATATAGATAGCCTCTGAAAATCTTCTATATAAGTGTCCACTAAACCCCACTGCTTGAGTTGAGCCAACTCCTTAAAGTGTAACTCCAGATCCTTCTTATCAAACCTATCTATCAACCTCTCTGTAAACTCAGCATAGGAGTCAATCTAATCATGGCCCAGGGTTTTCATACTGTGATGCCACCACTCATGTGCACTACCATCCAAGTGAATTGCAACATATTTGATGGCCTCATCTTCTAGCATTGGGTTAAGATGGAAATAAGTGTAACTTTTGAACCCATGCTCTAGCTGAATTCTTCCTTGAACCATCATAGTATGGAATAGATAGTTTTCCCACCTTTCTTTGTAAATCCTGGTTGTGTTGTCTACCACCTCTATTAGGTCTATGTCTCAACCGGAGGTCTATGTAATCTCTAAAAGACATTTCTGCCTGAAACTCAAGCCCCGAGTTCCTCCAATCCTGCAAAACCTGATCCCGTAACTCACGTTGGGTGGGTTCATTATCAATATGCATGTAATTTCTGGGTGAGAAGTTAGGCATTAAAGGTCTAGAATTGGCTGTTGCAGTTCTTGCATGATGATTTTCAGTCCTATTGTTCACAGAACCATCTCCATTTCCACTATTCCTTCTTTGCCCATTGTTTCCACCATTGTTCCCTGCATTGTTGTTATTCCCTAACATGTGCTAGTTCATTAGAGCCACCATCTGAGCTAAACTCTGCTGTAAATCACGCTGCCCTCTAGTGAGGTCATTTAACATCTCTCTGGTACTGGGTTCCCGTTGCTTTCTTTCCCCCATTTCAATGCTTGCAAAAGGGTCGGTCTTTGGTTGACTCTCAAGACTAGTGTTTGACCTGTTCCTTCTCAAATTATAGTGACGTGTGAAGGTTGGCTGCATTACTCATTCAACTGGCATAACACCGTTTTTTCCAAAACCCTCCAGGATGGCAGGATACAACTGCTCTAATACCACTGTAATATGTAGTCTAATTTTTTTCTTTGTTTTTTTTTGAGTTTTCTTGAGGTTTTGGTGTATGAGTTTGATGCAATGAATGACACAATTCACACAAAGATAATTGCAGCAATACCCATAATGATTTAACACATAATTTTCCCAATAAAATGGACAACTGTAATCTGAAACTGCATTATAAATAAATATAGAGCTTCATACCAAATACCCAGATGAATATTTCATGAATAAATCAACTTTTTGACATACCCATAATTGTAGTTCATGTACAGGTTTGATAAACACTCCTGCAACAGCAATAGAGCCTCCAAAAATTGAAGACAAGGTCACAAATGATGCTCAGCTTAGTCCAAAAGTTTGATAGGAGTGATATAGAATTTTAGGCGCTACCTTTTGAGGTAAAATATGGGTGAAACCCTAGGCGTTTGGCATGGGAAACTCCCATGCCCTTGCTTGCTGAAGTACGACCCCCTGTGATGACTGCAAACACTTAAATCAGACCACAAAATAAACTCAGACCCCAATCTGCTCTCATATGCCCCTTCTCAAAGCTCTTTAAAACTGATTTTTATGTGACAAGTTCCCTCCCTTACAATCTTGGAACTCACTAGAGAGGTACGACCTATCCCAGGATGGTATGGCCAGCTTATAGAGGTTCAAACTGCCATTTTCACTACACACCAAACTTGCTATTTGTCTTTCATCTTTGATTCCAAAGCTGGTTCCTTAAATGCTGGTAAAAGACCGAAGAAATTTCATTCAAAGATCTTGTGTAATCCTTGACTGGAATTGCCTATAAAATCCACTAGGAATGATCTTTCACATTCGAAGTGGATGATCCCTGTAAGGGTTTTTGTCCTTACAAATCAGGTGCCAAAACCTGAGTATTCTCCTCAAAATATTTCAAGCATATCCTCAAATGAACTCAAAAAAGGCTTTTTGTATCCTTTCCAAAAGCCCACGCCCCATCTTGGAGAAATAAAACACTTTATTTAATTTTTAAATTCTCCTTATGTCTCTCACTTGGGCATCCCATTTCATGAAGCAAAATATTTTACCTTTTTAAAAATTCCATTATGTCTCCCAAAAAGTCACCTTTTTTAAATATTAAAATAATGTAAAGTTAAATATTTAATTTAACTTTGTAATATTAATATTATTTTAAATTAATCCTTAGGCCATTAAAATTCATCAAATCAACATGCAACTGAGCATCCTGAGGAAAGATCAACATGAAAATACAAGGTCGGTGCTTAGGAGGTGACTTACTAAAAATACTAAATAGTAAGTATTGGACCAAATGCTCGAAAATGCTTCGGAAAGTGCCAGGATGATACTCTTAAAAACCCAGGCCCGTCACCAAGGGCCAAGGAGTCCCCTAACCAATCATATTAGCTTACGGGATTGTCGTAGCTTAGGATGTGGACATTACGTTTGCCTTGGAATATTTCAGTGGTATCAGAGCTGGAGATTTTGCCAACTAGTGGGATTTGATGCATGTTTTTAGTAGCAGATTTTTTTGGACAGAATTGAGGTTTTCAGTAGGTTGCATGCATATTAATGAATTTGAAAGACAAGAAAAATATTATATAGAAGAGAACAAGAGGTGCTGTAAATTCTGATTCAGAAGAGGAAAATATGGGGGATAGATAGGATAGGCCAGAACAAATGAATGCGAGTATATTGGCTGCACTAAATGATTTAGCAAGGGGACAACAACAAATGGTCCAAACATTAACTCAGATGATGCAGAACATGAACCCCAATAACGGAAACAACCATGGTGAAAATAGAAAAATGGAAACAACAATGGCAACAATAGACATAATGGTAACCAGGGTGAAGGTAGCAACACTAATATACCTGTTCACACACCCAGGACAACAAGTAGAACCACTCCGAGGCCTCTAATGCCTGAATTCGTGGAGGACCAAATAGAGAACAAGCAAGGCAGCAAGGAGGTGGTGAAGGATGGGTTGACTATTTGCGTGAATACCAATCCCTTGGTGAAGAATTTCATGCCTCAATGTCCTTGGTAGAATTTTGTGGCATCAAATATAGAAACAAACCTAGAGGAGAGAGAGGCCAAGGAAACAACAAGGATTTACAACGTAAGGTGGGTAAGCTAGCTATTCTTAGCTATGATGGGTCAAACAAGTGTACTGCTAGAGCTTGGGTTCAGAAGTTGGACACATACTTTCAGCTGAAGCCTATGACAGAAAGGGAAGTAATCAAATATGCAACCCTTCATGAGTGGCGGTACCATGGGCTAGTGACCTTAGGTCACGATAATATAACTTCCTATGCAGATTTCACTTAGAGGTTAATGGATAGATTTGATAGGAGAGATCTTGAGTTGCATTTTAGGGAGTTGGCACAACCTAAACAGGTGGGCTCTGTTGAGGCTTACATCTCGGAGTTTTAGAAGTTGCTTGTGATGGTTACAGATGTGTCCCAAACATAGATTGATAGTGTTGTTCATGGAAGGATTGGAAGAACCTCTATGTCGATGGATCAAGGCATTTGAGCTTAACACCCTACAAGATGCCGTAAAAAGGGCTAGGAACATGGAGAGTGCAGCCCCAAAGAACAAATTC
Source organism: Sequoia sempervirens (assembly GCA_007258455.2). Classification (NCBI taxonomy): domain Eukaryota; kingdom Viridiplantae; phylum Streptophyta; class Pinopsida; order Cupressales; family Cupressaceae; genus Sequoia; species Sequoia sempervirens. The sequence continues at coordinate 40,717,796 of VDFB02292527.1, read as the reverse complement.
TAGCCTAAACCTTTTGAGCTTAAGAAAGATTTTAAGAAGCTATTTCAAAGGGAAGAGACTAGAAGGCCTCGCATGGATGATAAAGTTCGTAGTGAATTTCGTAGGAAGAAGTTGTGTTTTAGTTGCAAGGAGCCTTGGGAGCTTGACATAGGTGTATGGGGAAATGAATGGTGTATTACATAGAGGTTTTCTTTGATGATGAAGAGGAAGGAAAGGGAGATGAAGTTCAGGGCAGCGAACATAATGATTCGGATAGTGAGTGTGGAGATGGAGGACCACCACCTAAGGGAGTTACTATTGTTACACTCTCAGGTACCCCTAGGTTTAACTCTTTTAGGGTTCGTGGAGTTTTGCAGGGGCAACGTGTGATAGTCTTAGTGGATAGTGGGGCAACCCACAACTTTATTGACTTTGATTTGGTGGCAAAGAGGGGTATTCCAGCATAGGATTTTGAGTGATTCAATGTTATGGTGGCAGATGGGTTTAATATGACTTGCACCCAATGGGTTCCACAACTTAGTATCACATTGGGGAATTACACTTTCACGGATTATTTTTATGTGGTGGACTTAGGAGATACTAATGCTATCTTGGGAATACAGTGGCTCCATTCCTTAGGGAAGTATTCTCAAAATTTTCAGACTATGGAGCTGAAATTCAGAGTAGATGGCAAGAAGGTTGTATTGAGGGGTATGTCTAATGGTACTCATAGGATCGTGTCAGCAAAATGGATGGAGAGCATCTTTAGGCACGTGATGCAGCCTGAGTAGCGTAGTGTCTAATTTCATCTAAGACACCTATTAAGGATAGCACTCTTTATCATGTAGACATCCAACCCATATTGGATAAGCACAGTTTGGTCTTTGGTGAGATTCCTTCAAGTAGACCTCCAAATAGAGGATTTGAGCATGTTATTGAATTAGAGAGGGGTCCAAACTAGTTATCACCACTCCTTATCAGCATTCAAAGAAGTTCAAGGAAGAGATTGAAAAAACCAATAAGGAGCTGCTTGATATGGGGCACATCAGGCCCAGTTCGAGTCCCTTTACTTCTTTTGTCTTGGCGAAGAAGGATGAGACCATGAGGATGTGCATAGACTACCGTGCCCTTAATAAGAAGACTATAAAGAATAGATACCCTATTCCTCGGATTGATTAGTTGCATGGAGTGGTATACTTCTTGAAGATTGATCTTTGCTCAAGGTATCATCAGATCAGAGTGAGAGATCAGGACATCCACAAGACTGCATTCAGATGCCATTATGGGCACTATGAGTTTTTGGTCATGCCCTTTGGGCTAACAAATGCACCAGCCACCTTTTAGTCCTATATGAACCACATATTTAACAAATAGTTGAGGAAGTTCTTATTGGTGTTCTTCGATGATCTACTCATCTACAACATGACTTGGGCGGAGCACTTGAGACACCTTGATGACGTGTTGAGTATCATGGAGGCTCAGTCATTATATGCGAAGGCATCTAAGGGTGAGTTTGGGATGATTGAGATTCTCTACTTGGGTCATGTGATCAGTGCTAAGGGGGGTTAGGTTCACCAGAAGATTCAGGCAATTATTGATTGGCCACCACTGAGAACATTGACAAAGTTGTGAGTGGTCTTTGGATTATGCAGCTACTACAGGAGGTTTGTAAAAGGGTTTTCATAGTTAGGTGCATCCCTAATAGACCTCACTAAGAAAGGGTATTTTAGATGGTCGGATGAGGTTCAATAGGCATTTGGTAGGCTTAAAGAGGTGATGAGCTCTTGTCTCGTGTTGGAATTACCGGATTTTACTCATCCCTTCATTCTTAAGTGTGATGCATCAGGGGAAGGCATTGGAGTAGTTTTAATGTAGAGTAGGCACCCCATTACATAAGAGAGATGAAAACTTAGGGATAATGAGAGGCTTTACTCCATCTATGATAAGGAGATGCTTGCCATAATGCATGCATTGGCGAAGTTCAGACAATATCTAGTAGGTGGAAAGTTTGTGGTAAGGATCGACCATAATAGCTTGAGGTATTTTCTGGAGTAGATAGATCTAAATGATCAGAAACAAAAATGGGTCAGCAAGGTATAGGTTTATGATTTTGACATAGAATATGTCAAAGGGAAGAAGGATGTAGTTGTTGATGCTCTCTCCAGGAAACCCATTGTTTGCTCTCTAGTGGAAATCTCAGGTAATTGGAAGGCTCACCCTTTGGTGGAGTATTCCAAGGTGCATGTGAGATCTTGGATGGGAAGACACAAGATGACATATATAGAGTGGTAGATGATATCATCTACTACAAGGGTAGAATTAATTTGGTTCCCGAGTCTAAACTTAAGGAGAAAATCTTGAGAGCCATCCACGATACACCATTGGCAAGACATCTTGGATGCTTCAAGACATACATGCAAGTTAGGGAGAGGTTCTCATGGAAGGGCCTCAAGGAGGATTTCTTGAGAAATGTGAGAGAGTGTATGACTTGTCAAGAGAACAAGTTAGAGCACACTTTTCTAGCCGGGTTACTTCAGCCATTGCCCATTCCAGAGCAGAAATGGGAAAGTGTATCTATGGATTTCATCACTGGTCTACCGAAGGTATAGGGAAGAGATTGTATTTTTGTAGTTGTTGATCGGTTGACCAAGTTTGCTCATTTCTTCGTCATCTCTATAGAGTTCAAGGCATAGTTGAAAAACTCGCCAAGCCCAAAAAATACGACTTGACAAAAACTCGGTAAAAGCTCGGCAAAAAACTTGACAACTTAAAAAATTGTTTAAATTTCACTAAAATGCATTTTTTTGCAAAATTTAATGATAAGATGCATCCAATGAGTCAAAAATGAGTACATAAAAGAAACAAGTTGAGTCTAGTTGTATTTGATTGATTTGAAAGCAAATTGGGTACAAATGGCATCCTCATGTGGAATGCGCTGATATTGATAGTCTGAAACAAAATGAAAATAGCAATTTGTTTTTGTAAAATTGAAAGTAAATACTACATTAATATATTTTACAAATTTACATCTTCCTCTTCCCATGTCTAGTGAAAACTAGGGGGAGGTAGAACTAGACGATATTATAGATGGAGACTTGTAGGAAAACATGGAAACTTGGACTTGGAGAGTACCTAGAAAATCAAGTGAAATGAAAATGCCTTTTTAGCAGCCGTGAGAGACCTTTTTTTTGGACGGGCGAGTTTTTTTGCGGACTCATTGCGTTTTTGGCGAAAACTTGCCAAAAACTCAGAATTCTCTTTTATTCAGCTAGCAATTATGGAGAGTAAATGCGAGAAAACTCGCTGTAAAAAAAAAAAAAAAAAACTTAGGAGTTTTTTAAAACTTCCTGATTACTCGGAGAGTTTTTCAACTATGGTTTAAGGCACTTCAGATAGTAGAGTTATTTTTCAGAGAGGTGTTTAGGCTCCATGGGTTGTTGAAGAACATAGTTAGTGATAGGGATAGTAGGTTCCTTAGTGCTTTTTGGTAGGAGCTATTCATGTTAGTTGGCACAGAGTTGACTCCTATCACGAGTTACCACCATTAGACGGTCAGACAGAGATTGTGAACAAATGGGTTGAGGGATATTTGTGTAACTATGTAGCAGGGTAGCAAAGAGCTTGGATCAGGTGGTTGCACTTGGGTGAACACTATTGTAACACCACTTATCATATGTTGATCAAGATGACTACTTTCTGAGCTTTATATGGTTATGATGTTCCCTCATTCTTGGACTTAAATTTCGGTGACAGCAGGGCTCCCAAAGCCAAGGATTGGATCCAAGAGTGTCAGGATATTCGTAGATCTCTCAAGGATAACCTCTAGAGCACCTAGAATCAGCAAAAAATGTATGCAGACAAGCATAGGATAAAGGGAAGTTTTGAGGTAGGGGACTTGGTTTTCTTGTGTCTATAGCCTTACGGGAAGTCCTCCTTGGAGAAAAGTGGCGCCGAGAAGTTAAAACCTCACTTCTATGGTCCTTATAGGGTTTCCCGTAGAGTGGGGGAAGTGGTATATGAGCTTGAGTTGCCAGAGAGTAGTAGGATCCACAATGTGTTTCATGTGTCGTGCCTCAAGAAGGCACAACATCTTTCTTCTTCATTGGAGCTTCCACCTCTAGATGAGGAGGGCAGGTTGGTTTTCGTTCCAGAGGAGATTGTAGATACCAGAGAGAGGAGGTTGAGGAGCAGAGTTTTCAAGGAGTACTTGATCAAGTGGAGGGATTTACTAGTAGAAGATGCAATGTGGGAAGGAGAGCAGATTGTTCAGCATCCTAATCTGCAATTGCTTGAGGACAATTAATTTCGGCAAGGGAAGATTGTAATGCCCCCTTTTGATGCCTAGTCAGGAATGATTTAATTAGCCTATTCTATTCTCGTAGGCTAATGTCAGAGCTAAGGGAATATTTTAACTAATTATTTAATATTATTTATTCCAACATATTTTAAGGATAATATTATTTAATTTATTTAATTGAGTTCATAAAGTGACTTTGTGGTTATTTATGAAACTTTAAAAAGGCCACTTTATTATTCTTGGGTTTATTTTAATATATTGAAAAAGCGGGAATTCAAAAAGTGAATGTAGAGTTGCATACAAAAGTGAAAAGTGAAGCTCATGTGCGCTATGTGCTTGGATATTATTCTATTGTGTGAATTTGGAGAGCTTTTTGAAGTTTGAAACCCTAGGACGGAAACCCTAAGGGTGACTAGTTTCGGTGGTGCAACAATTCTACCCTATCCCGTTTGTTGGAGAGATTATATAGATTTGTCACATTGGGCATTAAAAGCGGATAAAGCGAAGAAATTTGTGAAGTCTCTTTCAGAGACAATTTCAATAATAGATTTTGGGTTAATTGCAGGAGGATACTTCAGGTGATATTTATTATATATCTGCAGTTATTAGCTCTTGCATTCTTAACTGATTTTATCAGCTGTACCATTTATTATGTGAAATCATTTTATTATTCAAAGAGCTGAGGCCTTTTATCAAATTACATCATCTCTTGAAATATATTATAAGGGGGAGCCGTACACATTAAAATGAATCACAGCTTGTTATGAAAGTGCCATAAATCATAAGGAGTCTCAAGGAGGTTGATGTGGACCTTTGGAATGGTCAAAAGGGAGGCATAAGACATTTGACCACCCTTTCATTACTTTAGCTACCGCCGTACAGATTTGTTAAGGGATCCACCAAGCTAAGGAAAGGAAATCCTGTATTTTGGAGCTGCTCATATAATAGGTGCCGCTGTACCAAGGAGGCGTCGTACCACTTGGAGCATATTAAATATAATTGTTTCTCCTTTGAAAGTTCAGGTCAGCAATACTGAATGTGATTTATTATCTACAATGAGAAGTTTGAATAATAATTTCTGGGTAGATTTATATATCAGTTGAACATTTATTAATAAATATTGTTGCAACAAATCGCTCCATTGCTTTGTTATTTATAAGTGTTGCTCTATACAATTAGAATTTCTTGAGAAATTTGTATTATGGACGACCTGTCCCAAGGAAATCTCTTTCTCTGTTAAAACAAATTGATTATGAGTTAGAACCAATAAGAATGCAAACTGTTTGTCAAAATGTCTATGCATCCGAAGTGGTAGAAGTAGAAAAAATTTTGCATACAAATTTGCCTTGGGATATTTCGTAGAGTGTATTTGAGCATATAACTGATGAATGATTTGGTTTTTGTTCACCATAACCTTCATCTTTGCTCAAATGACTTTCAATAGTTTTCTGTAGTATATACATTAGTAGGTTGAGAACTTATGCATTCATTGTTGCTAGCCTTAGGTAGTGTTGAAGATGACCAGTTAATTGATCTAGACAAGATTGATCCTCATTCATAATGGATCATAGTTGAGGAGAAGCCTACATTTACTGAAGAGATTTTGGATATCTTGAATGAGGTTTGTATGATCATGACCATGCTTGTTTGGACCAGATGATTGCAAACACAGAGGCATCAACGTCCACTTCACATATCTAGTCATGGCTGCCTTAGAGTCTGTTTGAGCTTTGAATTTTGTATTCTCCAATTTTGTTTTGTATATGACTTATGTGTAATGAGTCTATAACAATATTAGTCTAAGATTGAAAAATTGATACTTAATGAGAATTCAAGAATAACTAACAACATTGAATCTTTATTTATGTCTTATAATTGAAGTTTGGACTTTGTTTCTCTTTCAACAAACTCTATTTGGCATGAAATAACATATGCAGTTTTTTTTTTTGGTGTCTTTTTGAGTATTTTAATGTTTTCTAATTTAGTAATTTCCCCTATTAAACACCTGTAATTGAATCCCATTTACACTTTTTTTTTTTGCTCGGTAATAAGTTTTTATTTTATTTAATAGTAAAGTTAGAATACATCTTTTTGATTTTCAGGAAATAACCACCTACCACCCAAAAAATCACCTACGAATAACATCAGTTTCTCAGAATTAAGCAAAAAACCTACATACTACCTTTCTCTAAACCCCTGTTCATCTACTTCGAGTTCAAAAAAGACCTCAGATTTACATTCAAAACATTAACTTGTAACGAGACCAACCACCCTGCATTCAAAGGTTATTTACTGCTGCATCCCAATCAGGGCTAAACCCCCAAAATTCAACCAAAATGGACAAAAAATATTCAAGAGTATCATTCCAGAAAAATTAGATAATCTAAAAGACTCAGGCCGAGCTACCCGGATCCGTTCTGCCCTCTAATGCTCTCGTCACCTTCCTCTTCCGAGGATGAAGCTCTTTTCTTTCCCAACATTCGGTTTTTGCTTTAGCCTAAGACAACACCGCTTCCACCTCCATCAATTCCACAAAGAGCTTCAACGCCTCCCAACCGCATCGGGCCTCCTCTCTGCAGCGAGCTTTGAACCTCCCTTCCGGCCACCGCACGAATGGAATGCATTTCTCAAACTCTTCATTTTCTGCAATCTCAATCCCTTCACAAACATCCAGTCCTTCACCCGGGATGGTCCACTCTAGAATTGAGTCCATTCCATCCAAAAAGTCTCTGTGCACAATTGCCTCCATAACCCCCTTCACCCTTTCCACCGTCTCCCCCAAATCCAGACCCCACGCCATTATTAAGTCCATGTTTGTTTGATACCTGTGTCTTAAATCCCCAAACGCCTTGCCCATAATCAACTGCACACATTGCACCAGCCTCTCATCAGTATATAAAAACATACCTTTCAATCTCCTTTCTGATGCTTCACCAAATAATAGACAAAGTTGCCGCTTTGTCAAGAGTGTAAAATTCGCCTCCATTGAAAGTCTGTAGCTCCGATGAGATTCAGACCTTTTCAATGCTTGTTCTCCTCCATACAACTCAAAAGAATCATCGAGAAAAGAGGGCAGAGAGACTTTAATCAACTTTAATGCTCCACATTTGACCATTAATGTAGGGCGTACGAACAACACTGCCGCCCAACTCCACCCCATCCCTTAAGTCACTTCAACCACTGCGATCAATCATTAATTCTTGCTCATTTACTGCTGCATACTTACCACCTTTTAATAAACCATCTCCTCTAAATCAAATTGCCTTAAATATTCAAACCTCATCTCACTGACCTCATCAAAGGTTAGAGCCCACTTCGATAGGGTTTCAGCTTCCACATTCTCGGATCTCCTTATATGACTAACAAGGAAGTCATCAAATGATGCTAATTCCTCCATGATTTTAGCAATTATATTTTGAAGATGCCAAGCATCAAACTTCCCTTCATCACTGCCTGAATGATTATGAGAGAGTCACCTTCTAGATGAATTTTCGAGGCCCCCAATTTTTTGCCAAATCTAATAGCCGTTAATGCTGCTAAGGCTTCAGCTACATTGTTTGTCCCAACCTCCAGCTTCTTCACCTCCAAGGCCAACACATTCCCTTTCCAATCATGAACAATGAAACTTGCCCCTGATGGTCTAGGTTCCCTTTAGAGGCACCATCAAAATTTAATTTCCACGATCCCTCCATCGGTTTTTCCCAAGCAACCTCCGCTGGTCCCTTAGAAATTGGATTAACCCAACCAAGCCCCTTAATGGGCAATCCCATTTACACTTTTAGTTTGCTGTGCCGTTGTTGTATAAATATAATGTGACTATGATCACAATTATCAAGAGGGGGAAGAAGTTGTAAGATATTCGAGGGATTTTTGATTTACTATATATATTATATAGTAATCAATCATCATATGATATTATAATATATAATGTATTCTTTTTTTCATCTAACTCTAGTAAAAGACAGACTTAGTTCTCTAAATTCATTCTTTTTTCTTATGTGTTATTTAAATTTATTTTATGAAGTTGTATAATCAATCATCATATGATATTATAATTTATACTATATAGTATATAATGTACTCTTTTTTTATCTAACTCTAGAAAAAGACAGACTTAGTTCTCTAAATTCATTCTTGTTTCTTATGTGTTATTTAAATTTATTTTATTGGCCGAGTCTGAATTGAAGTCAAATTTTGGGCTGTTGATTTTTTGTTGAGTCCAAAACCATTTATGTTGCATGATAGTTGATTTTCAATCAACTAGAAGTGAGAAGACATTGAAATTTTCCAAGATGCATGTCAGCTAGAAAAATGTGAACGGAATGTTAGACCATGGTGAGACAAGTTAATAATGTAGCTAGGCTAAAAGTGGTCAACATATGCCATTGACAATTTTAGAAAGATTTATGTAGGAGATAGAGATGACAAGGATTTTTGTTTTGGTTACTTAGTTCAACTACAATAATGCTATAGTTAAAATTATGAGTCACTTATAGAACTATTTCTTTCAGCCTTTGGATATGATGTATTAAAATCCTCATTATATTCATGTTTGACAATTTATATTGATAAGCCACTGTTGATGTGTATAGATGGTGGGCATCTAATGTTCTTGTCTCTACTATGACTTAAATATGCATTGAGGGGGGATGTCTCTGGTTTGACTCTTGTGTCTTAATTGAGATCTGCTTGGGAGATAAACCAATAAATGTTAAGGAAAAAGTTGGGGTTAGGGGCTGCTGTGACAGTCCTCCTAGTCCTTGTACAACACATTCCGTTATATGTCATAATTTGTGTCGCCATTCAAGGTATTTGATTTCATCTCTGGAAGTAGTGTAATTCGGTAGTATAACATTTGGCTGCAAATACTTCTGGAGCCATTTCCTTTGCAAAATTGAGTTAATTTGAAGTCGATTGGAAGTGAAAACTACAAGATAATAACCATTGATAGCAATACAATACAAGGAAGCATGACTGTGAGTAAATGGCCTAGCCAGTTGAACAGTTAATCAAAGATGAAGCAAGAAAGAAAAAACTTAGCTCGAAACTTCAAATATTTATAGGATCTCTAAGTACGAGAACATGCCAAAGAAGAATTTGAGAGAAACCAAGTGTCTGAAGGTTCAATCTTGGGCAGTTTGGTAGCAACAAAAGAAGTCGATTGATTGGTGAACAACTTGCTCAAACTACTGGTGAGGCACTCCATTATCTTGCAAGATTTGCATTCCAAATCAGACCATGAAGCACAATGGCAAAATATTCTATAATTGTATGAGAAAAGTGCAATGGGGAAGAAGAGGCATGATTTGAAAAATTGATGCTCTAAGGGAAATAAATTAATGCCAATGAAGCCTAACAAAGGACAGAAAAATACAACACAATCAAGGAGTGGTTCAAGAAATCAGAATGGTCTATGAGAAGCTTAAATTGGTAGAGGCAGCCAATTCCAAAAATCCATCCAAGAGATAAAGTGTGGAATAGTAGTCAAATTCAAAGTCGATGTGTAAGTTGATGTCAAAACATTCATTGGAAGCTAGAGTTGGAGCCAAAACGAAAGGGCTCCCAAAATTGAAGAACCTTAATCCAATCATAGATGAGGAGTGGGTGGAGGTTGTGTCCCTTCTAGAGTAAGGAAGTGTGGACACTGTTGACCAAGTTGGGTTAGAATGGTCTATAGAAGAATCAATTGAAGAATTGATTGAGGCCCCTTGTTAGAGGGTATTCCTTGTCATGAGGTTAAACTTGATGAATTCTTAAGTGGAGATGATATTGAAGATCTTATTTTTAATTAAGTTGAACCAAGAACACTAAGGAAGCCAGTAGGGCAAAGTGGAGTGAGTAATAGAAGAGAGACACTTGATGGTGAGAAAAGGCAGGTGTGAATCACTTAAGCCAAAGGAAAGGTCAAGGGTAATCTAGATCCTAGGCTGTTTGGAGGACAACTTGATCTTAGTGAAAGATGGGTTTAAGATTATGCACTAGAATACAAGAAACACAAGTAATCCGACACACAATAGAAGAGAGAGGAGAATTTCTACTACTTATTTTCGAACAAAAATGAATAGGGTGCCGTAGGATGTTGTAAATAGAAAATCTAGGAGTATGATTTTCGATGACAACTAAGCGGTGAGCACATCAAACTAGTGTGCCTAGACTATATAGTTATCCAGCCTTCCACAAGAATTAAATACCTATATATACAATGTTGTTACAAAGAGAGGAGAATATAAAACAATTCATGTCCCCAAAACTAATTGACCTTCCAAGTGCTTGGTGGTTGAGTTCCTTGACGTTTGATGTTCCAATCCTATGGTTGAAGAAGAAAACTTATATGGATGCCACGTGTGAAGGACTGTCGTCTGTGCAATGACTACTAGGTGGTGCGTGATGACATAGTGACTTGTGCATAGGGTGCACTTGTT
>VDFB02292527.1:40614598-40704598 GCA_007258455.2 Sequoia sempervirens | reverse complement strand
TGTGAAAAGAAATATGAAAATGGATCCTCTTGCTTCAAAAGTGCAATATGTGATGTTATATAAATTTAAGAGTTCCTATGAAATCTAATAAATGCAACTACCACCTAACCAAAACAAAAACCGAAAATGTAGACACCCATTGAAGGATATTCCAAGATAGAAACACACAAATAACCTAGATTACACAACAAAAAGCATGCGTAAGAAGACCATCGCTAGGACTTTGAAGTAGAGCCACAGGTGCTAGCAACCCAAGTGCCTGCTTCTATCTTGTCTTTAATCTTTCCATTGCTAGACATGAGGTTTAGGTCCTTTTGGGTCTCCATCACCACCAATTGCTGAGTATTGAAAATATCGATAATCTTCTTAACTTCCTCATACATGATTGTCCCCATAAAGACTTATGACAATTACCTGTTGAGGTTGTTCTTTGTAGCAAACTTCTTATTGTCACTTGGGTATTACTCCCTGTTCTATATTTCGTCCATTTATGTGTTTTTCTGTGTCTCACCTTATTTCTATGCTAAATCTAAGGCTTATAGGTCCTAGTTTCTAGCTTTGCATCTTGTTGTTGGATGCAAGTATAGGTGGGCCGGTCCATAATTGATATTGGAGTAAAATTTTCCCACTCAGGAACATAGTGGTCTATAAAAATCACTCTAGGAACAAAGATATCCACACAACTACAAAAACAACTTTAACATGCAAAACTTATTAGAGATGATTATTAGATGAGGTAAAATGATTTAACTATAAATTCAATCAAAATAAATATATGGAACAAAGGCTAATAAAAATGAAAATATATTGAAAAAAACATGAGAGAAGCAGAAGACACTCCCTCTCTCGTCTTTTGACAAAGGATAACAAAGGTTGATTTACCAATGTCTGATCCCAAGGGCATTGGGACTATTTAAGAGTGGTTCAAGCCAGTTGACAACTTTTTCAATTTTAGGATTGGCTCTAGAATGGAACAATAGGTATCAGAACCAAAGCTAAAATGAACAAGAAAATAGATACTAGTGGCATGCTTAAAATCTCTTTGGACATTACTTTCTCCCCTTGAAAATTTGTATTTGAATTCCTTAGGAAAATCCTAGGACTTAGACAAGCATTTAGCATCAATAATATAGGAAATAGCTGAAAATATAATGGCAAGGCTACTTGACCTTCCCAAAACTAGAAATTTCTTAAATGCATAAAGTCCACAAGCGTCACATTATAGAGACAAAAAAATTTAGATGAACAAAAATTGTGGACTCCCATATCACTAGCTCTCAAAGTGGAGAAACCAAACATAATGCATATGCCACCATTTCAACTCCCAAGGAAACAATCATCACAGAAAAGAAGACTGTCAAAACATGCCTGAAGTGAATAACATATTAAAGACAGTGTTTTGAACCAATATACCCGAGAAATGGTGCCTGGACTGTAACAAATATTATTTTGTCAAATGCTGGAGGAAAGCATAAAAGAAAATACATTTTGTCTGCAAAATGAAGATCCGAAAATACAAATGTAAATTCCAAAGACTTAGAAAAGCTTTGGCAATAAAGCTTAAAGGTTGTGGAAAACCATTCAAAAGATTCAACCCCATAAAATCACTTTCGAAATGAAAAGTTGAAAACATAGAAGCTAGAATACTTGGAAATCTAGGGTGCATGCACAACTTTGTTCACAATTAGTTTGCACAAAGAAAAGCTAATATGCCCCCAATAGAGTAAACAAGCGTAACTACAATTTGAAAAAGGGATATCTATGCAGCCAACGCCAAAAATCAAGCTCAACAATATCAGAACCCACTGATTTTTTTTGCAATGTGTGCAAGTAGATTTGATGCAATTTTAGGATACAAATGGCCCTATGAAAATGGCCTAATAAATGAATGAAACCATTGTTCAGACTATAGAAAAAGATAAGAAAGTCAAGCTATATCAAGTAAGGGAGACTAATTGTTTTCATAGTATCACCTATCAAATTAAAGAGATTTGCTAGATAATGCTATTATTATCAAAATCAATACAATGGGAACTATTTCTTCCATTCTTAAGAAAAACACTAATCATGGCTAGAATATAATAAACTTGATTATGGTACAGCATAATGAACATCATTTTAACTCAATAAAATATGAAAAGTTACTACAAAAATGCAATTTTGGTACCTAATAAAGGTCCCCTTCAATACAAAACCATGTACAAATTCTATGATAGTCCATCCACAAGCCATGTAAGAAGAAACAAAACTAATGAGGGAGCAAAAAAGCATTAATATGAAAAAGAACATGATAAAAATCATAGATATATAATGGCATGCAAAAGTGTTACTGTTTAGTCACTCGATAGAGAGAGGAAATCTAATATTTGTGGGAAAAGCATATCCATTGGCTTTATTACTTATCTTTGAAAGAGCCAAGACAATAGTTGTAAAACTCAGACTCAGCAATTACTTGGCAGGCCCAAAATTTTTAGAAACTCAAGACTCAGCAAAAACTCGAGAAAAAACTCAGCAATTTTATCAAACATTTTAAACTATATTCTTCAAAAGCACAGATATTACTAAATTTGTATAACATATTACTAATTTCCATTATATATAAATCAAAATTAGAGTTTAATACATATCTTGACCAAAAAACGAATTCAACCTCTAAATGATTTACAATGCCACTTCCACTAGCCATATCATATGTAGAAGTTGCCTCATCTAACAAGATTTTTGGCAAGTTGTACGATAATGATGTCTCAAGTCAACACACTCAAGAGTTATATCCCAATTCCTTGTCACCTCCTCATTGTAATCAAGTTATTTATGTGACAAGATATACCAATAACTAGTGGGGATTTGGGAGTGGACACTCCAATGGGGTTGAGGGGCAACACCCCTCATGGGGGTTTGGGGACAATGCCTGCAATGGGGTCGAGGGATAGTGCCACCAAGCCCAAGTTAAAGCCTTTGAAACCACAAAAACCTTCATGGCGCGCGCCATTTTCACAATTTTATCGCTTAAGAGCGAAATTAGGCGTTTGGCACTTTTCTATTTATAAAAATGTTGTAAAATTCATATAAATTTTTTAACTTCTTATTCATCACAACAACATTTGCGAACACAAAAAGTATCAGAAAAAAATAATGAGGAAAACCTATGATTCACATTTGCAATTGTGTCCCAAATCACTAGTCGCCGCATGCCCTAAATTGCCAGTTGTGTGTGAAAATGAAGTGAAAATCACGCTTTTTTAACTATAGGTAAGAAAAAGGTTTTAATATGGAACTGGATTAGTTATTAACACAAAAATCACAATTTTTTCCATTGACTCGTGAGTTTTATAGGTAAAAATTGCCGCAAGTTTTACAAAAATTTTTCAGTGATTTATTGGGCAAGTAACTTACTTGGCAATCTAGCTCGTGAGTTTTGCAACTATGGCCAAGACAATTCAATCAAATCACAACAGTAGATTAACTAAGCTAGTTAGATTCTTTCCTTGCAAGGTGTCACACAAAGCCTCAAATTTGTTACATATATATTGGAACAAAGTATTTCCAAAGTATGGCATATTACTAAAATTTATCACAAGTTAGAGAGGCTCCAAATTCAGAGGAAAACTATAGAAAGATATCTTCCAACACTTATGAATATGACTAAGCTTCAGGACTGGTAATCACCCATAAATTTAGGGTCAAAAAAGGGCAAAGCTACTTGCGATTCTATTTAGTAAGAAGACTAGATGTTTTGGGAAGGTTTTTATATCTTTTGTAGCATTTTCATTCAGAAGAATATACATTTGATCACAAAAATTACCTCCCCCAAAGCATTATATGTAGCTAAACTCCCATACATCAATGTCATCAAATTTACAATACCTAGGGAAATCAGATATTACAAGGAATGCATGTGAAACTAAGTAAAATATTGAAGGAATATGCAAATAGTCCAAACAAGAGCAATACTTTAGCTAGACTACTTTATAATATCTGATCATTTGAAATTTGTTTAAAAGTATAGCTAAGAATTAAACCAAATAGTGCAATATCATTAAAGAAATGCACAAAACTTTCCATGGTATACAATATTAGAAAATTGATCAATTTACATAAAAATTAAAGTAACACTAAATTGCTGAGAATTGGAGCATGGAGTGGATTACAAATGTAACACAGACAACACAAGTTTTCCAGTCTTTGAATGTAAAACACAAATAATTTTTCAATTAAAGCTTCAATTTATATAGTTGACATTGCAATATGAATTAGAAGACTTTCCCTTGTCAACCTTTGGTTGACAACTGACTAACTACCGACAACCCAATTTCAAAACATTAATTCATTCATTGACTATAGAGTATGGATCACTGTGGATCATAGTCCCAACATACATGTTAAATACAATTAATATCCTCGTAAGCTTCCTCAAGAGAACATTAATGGGATACAACAACGTTATCCTGTCATACATAGACAGAGTAAATAGAATGAAAAACTCATGAAATATTTAATTAAATGGCTGGATAGACCTATAGAAGAAGCAGTTCAGAAGAATCCAGCATTTCCTAAAAGCTGAGATTACCTAGGATCACAAATCCTTGAAAGGGAATCATTTTTACAGCCTTGGACAAGGCTTCACTCAATCAAGAATGTCATTCACTACATATTCATAGTGATGGAAGGAAACATTAATCTAAAAACAAGGGAGAACATCCAACTTACAGGATAAAAGAAAATTACATCACCATGACATCATCCAAACTATTATAACATCATACTTGGTACTTATTTCATGTCTAACATTCAGTGTGATGGTTGTTGAACAAGATACATGTTATCACGAGACTTTTGGCCCACACATCTGACCCCTAGCTAGGTATTGGCCCACACATTTGACACACTTTATGCTTGGTTCAACCACTCAAAACTTCTGCCCAAATTGTGATAAGTGGCAAACACTAAAAATGTGCTTGGTAGTGAGAAGAGATGCTTCAGTGATAGATCTGATAGGAGAGGCACCTAATAGGTCAAAGACAATTTAGAGTGTGCCTCAACTGGATAGAGTAGAGTTTTTATCCTCCTACATAGCAAAATACCTATTTTAGTCATCTAGGACAACATTTCTATAAGTATGCATCATGGCAACTTCCTTATCACTATTTTCGTGTATGTATCATTGAATGGGATAGTGAGAACAATTCTTATGGTTTTCTATTCCTTTTTCTGTGACATATCAATTGGGCAGATTGTAGGATTTTGAAAACATTAGTTTTTAGAGTTTCTTATAGCTGTTGGGAAGGGTTTTTAGAGTTTCCAATGCTAGAGTTTGGCAAAGACGAAAGGGGCATGTGTAGCTGTTTAAGTATTGGAGTTATAGTTATTTGTAACATTCCTAGGGTTTCATTTGATCTGTTTGATTTAAGGATAAATTCCAGGGTTTTTGGTAAGAAATCTTGAACATGTCCTTTAGTTATAGGGTTTCAAATTTAAAGTGTTTGGCATATCATCATGCTAGGGTTTTGATTCTTCAAAAGGTCCGTCAAGTTTCAGATCAACAGTTGCTTCAGAATCTTAGAGGATGCTCATGTACTTCTAGCATCCTATTTTGGGCAAGCACGAGGGACTATTTTTAGGTCCCTCTAATTAGCTTCTATTTTATTTGTTAAGGATTATATTTTTTCTTTAAAGTTCCTTTCCTTCTAGCTTTCTAGTAGCCTTTAAGCATTTTGCTTTAAAGCTCACTTTTTGGGATAAAATAAGATTATTTAAAGTCCCAAGGTTTGGATATTTCTACCTAGTAAATAAGTGCATTAAGCACATAAATTTTAGAGGATAGTTGATACTGCAAAAATCGTTGTTTAGTTGGTTTATGTGTTTGTAATTCCTTTGATTAAATTGAAACTTTTATAAGTTTTGTATTGATGCCATTTAATCACTAAATAGTAGCTTTGTAATCAACTTAGCAATTTATTTCTTGGAATTGTGTGTTGTATTAGTCTCTGTTTTAGCTAGTTAGAAGGTGTCATTTGTGTGTGTTTGGATTGGTTGTTTCATTCTTTAGTATCTTAAAATCTCATTTGCAAGGAATGCTTATTAACAATCTTGTACATATATCCGAGACAAAAACATAGGCACATAATCATTTTCATTTATGCAAAAACCCCGTTAGTGAATCTTGCATTGTGTGCGTTAACATTTTAATATACATCTTTCAATGTAATACAAACAAAACATGTAAACTGTTTTTTAAATTATTAGGGGAAGTTCCCTTTGATTTAGAATTTTAAGGTCTTTCGAGTTTGCTGTACAAAAAAAGGAAAATTAATGCCTATCTTTTTGTTTCTTAGTCTAGGGCACAAGGTGATTTAGCTCTTCTACTCTAGATAAGAGATCATTGATAACTTAAAGAAACCCCCCAATATATATATATATATTTTCTGGCGATTATTTTTAAATCAATAAAATTTTGTAGAAAATATTGGTGAATCTTCAAAATGAATAGGAAAATGTATTAGTTACCATGGTGAATCTTTCTATTTTAAAAAAACTAAATTCTTATGGAAAAGTAGGGGCTCGAGTGTGGAATTGATCGATGAGTTTAAGGGGTAGACTCTAATATTTAGTTGCCCCGTTGATTTAACATATAAGCTAATGACCATCAACGATCCAAAAGCAATTTCATGCCCCATGAGCATTACAGATTGCAAGTACATTTTACCTTGTGGAATACAATGAGGGTTGTTAGATTATATTTTGAAGCAATGGTGGCAACAAAAGATTGACAATATGGCCTTAAAATAACTAACAATTATGATATATTATTGGTGAATTAATTTAGATTTCTAATAGAACTTAAAAAATTTAGGCAAATCTAATCTAATCATGTATTGATTAGTGTGGAAATTTTTTGAGTTAAAAAGTTTAAGAAAATAAATGCTCTAGCAATTTAAATAAGATTAAAAATAAAATTTTGTAAAAATTGGTGATTCAGGTTTCCTTACAACTTGAACTATTAGCCAAATTTTGATTCCCAAATTTCAACTATTAGCCAATTGGCGAATATTAGCCACTAAAAAATCACTATAAGAGATTTTTTTCTTATGAATCTATCTATTGCAGAAAATATTCTTACACAACTAAATGATGCTTATAATTCTCAATGAAATGCAGAGATCAAAAACTGTAAGTTAAACAAGATTGAATTACGAACAAAAATGTATGAAGTATGAAAGAATTACACACAAAGTTGCAAGACTTCGATAATAATTGTATTACAAAGCTTACATGAATTATCAAATTGTGCTCAACGCACAAATACAATTGAACATCAATTCTTAGAATTCAGTGAACAACTTCAGTAATATGTAGTCTTGAAAATGTCTTAGAAATCTAAGTTTAGATAACACATTTATTCTATTTATTGAGCATTGCATGACAATAAATGAAGGAAATTAACTGAATTTCTATTCTAGGAATAGCTTGATTGCATGAATTCAGGATTTATTACAAATTATCCAATGATTCCAACCCACTAATAATAAATCCAACTACATACAACTATTAGCTACCTTGATAGTTGAAATTTACAAAATCTAATAATAAACTTTTCCAAAATTTTCACATCATTTTCATGAAAAAAGATCTCAGAATAGATTCCTCTTGAAAAAAGTCTTCTTTTCAAAAAGCACACTTAAGCCAAAATAATGACTTATTTTGACACTTCACTAGAATCTCCTGCTGCAATGCCTTTCTAAAAGCTTTGAAGAAAATGATCCACTTTGGTTTCCCTTGGCATTGATGCTGAATACATATACACAATTTGAGTTTGAAGAGTAAATTCAACCTCTAAAATTATTGTTTCAAATTTACTAATTCCTTTTCTCCTTGTTGAAGATGAAGCACAATCTTTGCCAAACTATATACATGGTTGCCAGGAGACTGGTACTAGTATTGGTATAGGAGACTAGTACCGGTATTGGTACGCCTATTTTTAAAAAATAGGAGACCAAGGTACTTGGAGATGCCATTTTTTTAATATAATTTAATAATTTATAAATTTGCTACATTAAAACTGAAAATATCATGATATTGAACTTTCCCAACAAGAACATTTGTAAAGTTTAACATTAAATTTAAAGTTTAAAGTCTTTAAACACACAAATGTCAAAGAGTAAAAGAGTTCATACTATATATTTGATATTACATATTGAAACTTAGAAATGTTGATAGCTTGATAGGCTTATATGCATACAAAAAACATAAATTAGAAATTAGAATTCTATTGTCTATAGTGGTGTAGACTCTACACTTCTA
Organism: Sequoia sempervirens; assembly: GCA_007258455.2. NCBI lineage: Eukaryota > Viridiplantae > Streptophyta > Pinopsida > Cupressales > Cupressaceae > Sequoia > Sequoia sempervirens. The sequence continues at coordinate 40,696,297 of VDFB02292527.1, read as the reverse complement.
TGTCATCCATTTCTAGGTCCTCAGCTATGATGCTCTACAAATACTCATCACTCTCAAGCTCAGGTTCCTCTGTTGGTAGTAGAATTGGGAGTAAATCATTAAGGCCATCTGCTTCAACCACTTCATCCACCAAGGCTGCAACTTCTTCATCAGGTGAAATTTGGTCCCATTTTGTTGAAGGACCCTCCTTGTACCTAGGCTCTACACGTGAGAGAAGGAAAAGTGAGCTATGAATGTACAATAGATTCTCCGCTTTCTTTGAACCTAACTGGTCCCTCTTTAGTGAATGAATAAAACCATAAGTAGTCCAATTTCTCTCACAAGATGAAGAGCTGGCTACTTGTGAGAGCAATCTTATTGCAAATGATTGCAATTCAGGGGTTTCACCTCCATGGTTCCACCACCACTCTATAGGGTCTTTCTTTGCATGCATATCATATAAAGCTTCCATGGAAGAAAAATCACCATGCCCACATGAAAACTTATTCCATAGAGTCCTCATAATTAAAGCATCCTCACCACGACCATAAATATTTTTTATTGCAGCCCAAAATCCCTTCAGTACCTCTCTATCCTCATGTGGAGCCCTCTTATTGGTCACTTGTATATCATACCATTTAGGATTTAAGGCATAGGCAACACAATGAAGGGGTGTGTTAAGTTTGTTTCATCTTCCAATTATTGTTTCTTCTATCAAAGGATATAGAGAAAGATCTCTTGCATTTGTTATTTTCTTAACTCTTTCACACATGGAACCTATTTCTTCATAAATTTCTCCCAAACATGGCTTGTTTGAATTTGCAAATTTGATCACTTCACATATGGGCTTAATAAAGTCCACAACAAATTTAACATCAGCCCAAAAATGGTCATCAAGGACCACACCTCTCACCTCAACTGTAGTATCTGGTGTAGATCATCTCCAAGCTGCCCATGCATCACTAACTACTATGGAACAAAAACTCCTGACTTCACAAAGATGCTCAAGAAGAATAAAATAAGAGGCAAATTGTGTATCAACAAGTTTGAGAAGTTCCACGTTGGAAAATTTTCAATAAATGGCTTGTGTGTGGTGATGGTTACATATGAACATTTGTATTTTTTTTCCCTTTTCAATGGGATCTAAAATCCATTAGAACTTGCCAATATATTTGAGTGCATTATACAACGAATGCACACAACATGGTGTCCAAAATATATGCCTGTACTTATTTTGCACCAACATGCGTGCTGCTTTACAAACAAGGGCAACATCTGTAACAACTTGGACTACATGTGATGCCCCCACCTCCTCAATGCCATCATGTAGCTAGTTATGAAGGAACTCTGCATATTTTTTCTTGTCCTGAACAATCTATTGCCTTAAAAAAATAAGGCCCTTTGCTGCAGGTTACCATGATATTAAGTAGTGGATGATTTTTAGCATCTGTCCACCCATCCATCACAATACTACAGCCTTCTGTAGACCATACTCTTTTCATTGGTGCAATTTGCTGCTCTAATTGAACTTTTCTTTATCAATTAGAGTAGTGCGAAGCTTTTCATACCCAGGTGGTTTATACCCAGCTGGTCCATTATTGATAGTTTGGACCATCTCTCTATAGAAAGGTGAGCGAGAAACATTAAACAATATTCCATTCGTATCCGGGTGTATCCATATAAGGGGTCTTGAAAAATGGTCCTATCCATATGTGATACAATATCTGTATTCGTGTCCAAGTAACTTTAGTTAAAAGCAATAAAATTATGAAAAATGGCATGTGCCATGAAGGCCTGTGTAATCTCGAAGGCCTTAGTTTAGACATGGTGACAAGGGCTCAATCTCTCAACCCTGCCTTGTATCACAAGCCAAACCCTACAAGGGGTGTTATCCTAGACCTTACTAAAGGTGCTGCCCCTCGACCCTATTGGGGGTTGCCATCACTAGATCCCCACTCTAGTTTTCAAAAGTAAGAAATAAAAATCATTTTGGGCCATGCTAGATGGAAAAACAACATTTTTTAATCATTTCCACTTTTCTCCAATTAAATCCCAAGTAATTGAATTACATTTGTACTTTTGATTTGTTGATTCAATCCCGATCCTAAGTAATTCTCCTATGGTTATACCAACATTGAAAACTTGTTTGAGATACACAGACACAACCCCACATAGAGCTAGTGATGTTGGGCTGAGTGATATATTAAAAATGTTATTTCCTTCAACTCTGTTAGCAAACAGATTGTTCTCTTCGAATAATAAGATACAATGACTCAAATACGCCCAACAATGAAGACAAATCAGTTACCAACAGCTTCGAAGATCGCTATTGGATTAGTGATCGTCCTTTGAATTTTAGAGGTACAACTCCCTCTTATGATTTTAAATGAATTAGAAAGCACAGGAAATGAAAACAATGTTTGCTTTTAACCAAAAAGCAGAAAAGGCCAAACCCAATATCAGGAAGAATCCCGATATCAGATGCAAGATACAGATAATAAAATACTGGCACAAAGACCAACTTAACTTGTAAACCATGGGGAATTAAAATAATGAACTCAATATTATTTGAAAAAGAAATGTATCATCAAGAAAACTGCATCACTTATACAAAGATAAGATACTGCATTAAGATGCTCTCAAACACAAAGATTTAAGAACCTAGATCAACTTCACAAATTGAATGCACAAAGACAAACAATGATTTCATTCACAGTAATAGCAACAAAGTCTAAAATATTATTGAGATTTCAAAAATGATATCTCTTCCCCAGATGAAGAGAACACAAATCAGTTACTGCAATCCCATAGCCTTCAAAGAGGCTCTTGTTTCACAGCAAAAAGATGCTCTCTCTCAAACAAATTTACAATAAATAGAAAAGGAAGCCACTAGTGCGGTCATAATATGATCTAAGTGCTAATGAGTATTTTCCTTCGGTTTCGGTGAATGATTGACACTTATGCAGAGGGCCGAACTATTCTGAAAAGGTGCACTAAAATCACCACTCCTCAATGTATGAAGCCAGTAAGTGTAGGCAGACATTTTATTCCCAGGAGAAATCACCCTTACAAACATATCATCGAAAAGAACAATTACATAGGGCAGCATGGACTGTATTCTTGAACCCCAAATTGGATGTAGTTGACCGAAAGGTTTCTTCTACCTCATTGCGGCACATGCATGAAGACACTTTCATTATGACACTCCAAGCCAATTTCAAAGCAGTGACGCAAGCTCTTGTCTAGTGATAAACTCACACTCTGTATCCTCTTATCCATATTCTGAATGAATGTAAGATTCTTCATATATTCGGTCCGTTCATTCCTGGCAGTGTATCTCGATTTCTCCTTCGAAAGCTTGAGGCAAACTTTTATGTGGTTTTAAGAACCGCTTCAAACATTGCCTGGGTTAGCATAATGAGGCAAAATGCCGCCTATATTATAAGCCAAAGAACTTTTACCTTTTGTTTTTATTTTTGCCTTTGCACGAGTTCCAAGATAAAGCAGCGGCCATTTTACAAGTTTCTCTAACTCCCTATCATGTTCCCCGAAATTGTGATATGAAACATTAAAATACAAAATCCCATAAATATCAAAATGTAAACATAAATCAATAATAAAAGCATTGAAATACACATAAATAAATAAAGTAAAATAACAATATAAATATTTAAAATATTAACAATATTACTATAATTATAATCATTATATAAGACTATAAAAACATATATATAAAACAAATATAAAAAATCTGTAATGCCCCTTACCTAGCCTTGCTCTTGAATTCGCTTGTTTTCCCTAGAATTCGATTGTTGATTAGGTTTAGGGTTTCTTCTTTCCAAAAGGAATGCGTTTCTCTAATTAAATAATCCTAGATTGAAATCTGCATTCACCAATTTAATAACATTTCCACATACACATATATCTGTTAGCAATAATATCTAGATATCCAAAATATATTCATAGTCATAAGGCAATAATGAAGACATAAGAGGAGTGCCATAGGTGGATCTGCCCTAAAGCCCTTATGTAAAGCTCAAGAGGTTGTCCATCACAATCCTTCTTGCCTAGGGGCTTAGTACCTGCATACTCCACTCATGGCAACACCTCGGAAGACACTCGTCCTATCAGGGGAGAGGAACCATAGAGTCCAAGTGGCCTAAGGCCTACCACCTCCTATTTCCCAATCGCTTGCCTCGGGCCTATGGGGCAGAAACCTAGGTGGGACCCCCATCTTTCTATAACCCAATAGCTAGTCAAGGGCCTAAGGGGCTGCAAGGCCCAATCCCTTGTCTAGGGCCTAAGGGGCTGAAAGTGGGGTTTTTAGGCAATCCACTTCACCCATGATTCGCCCTTCCTGATAGGTTTACAAGCACATAGCAGACACTCTTTATACAATCAGATATATTTGCATTCATCCAAGATTTATTTCATGCCCATAATCAAATATATTTTCATTTATCAATGGTTCTTTAAGTTCATCATTTCCTAGAATAATTCTCATTATGATAAGATTAAAGAAAGCATTATATCAATAATTAGATTAGCAATATCTATTTCTTATAATTAAAATATGCTAAATATTATTACTAAGTGAGTACATCGCCTGAACTGTTGTGTCTTCCCATGACTCTTTATTCCTTAGTCATTTTCCTTCATAAATATTAATCTATTCATTTTTTATATTAAGATCGTAATTACTTGTAAGTCTCAATAATTGCTACAAGCATCATTATTGGAGAATCGTAAATAATGTATATATAATAGGTACTATGGTATTTGTCAATCATTTATGATGTATTTATGAATCACAATATATATCTAAATATATACTTATCAATTATTAACATGTCATTTGAACTTTCAATATACTTATCCATCATAATATATTTAAATATATTCATAAATCATAACATACCTAAATATATTTAAAGTCTCAACTGAAATTTAAATTATTAATATATCGGATATCTACTATTCTTACAAGGTAATTACTAACCTTTATTCAGCATATGACAATACTTACTTCCGTTGGCTGCTCTATGGTTAATCAGATCTCTATCAATATATATTCTTTGTTTCTTATTCTCTCCAACTATGATTCCTATTTTGTCCCATCTATGTTCCCTCCTTTCTGCATGAAATGACTCTATTAAATAGTGCCTTCGCTGGAGGAAAAGTCATGCCTTGAGTGAAACGTCACTCCTCTTGGCATTGCTGTCATTAGTTATTGTTTGTGTATGATAACAGCGATGCTTTTTTGTGTTAAATGTTAATGTTTGTTTAAATATAAACAATGGTCTATATTTATCTTTATGAGGGTATTTGTAAAGTGCAGCCTAAGTTTTATCCACTCAATTAATCGTAGCTTTTAGGGAATAGTAATTGCTGCTGGGTTTGCTGTATGTTTATTTTATTTTTTCATTTATTATTTATTTATTATATTTTATGTTTGTTTATTAATTATATAAATGTATTGTCATATATTTAATATAAATTTATGGTAAATATAGTTATTTTTTATATTTGTTTTATATATATGTTTTTATAGTCTTACATAATGATTATAATTATAGTAATATTGTTAATATTTTAGATATTTATATTGTTATTTTACTTTATTTATTTATGTGTATTTCAATGCTTTCATTATTGATTTATGTTTACATTTTGATATTTATGGGATTTTGTATTTTAATGTTTCATATCACAATTTCGAGGAACATGACACTCCCTGCCGGTGGTACTTTAGATAGTTCGTGTAACTATGCAAAACGCCACTCGTGTTCACATACCCAAACAAAATGCCGCTAGCCAACAAAACGTCTATTCTATGTGCCTTTGTTTCACTGTGTTAGTGGTTCACTGTCTAACAAGAATCCATAAAGGAAACTTTTTATCTCTTTTTGAAATAGAAGAGCCCGCATCTTCTCTTGCTACCTTTAATGCCTTTATCCTGTGCCGACCATGGCATAATGTAATTTGGGCAAGTGTAGTCTTCTCCTATACAATACCCGATATCATAGTTGCAAAACTCGCCAAATGCAAAAACTCGCCAAGCCCGGAAAATATGGTACGGAAAAAACTCGGCAAAAGTTCGGAAAAACTCGGCAAAAAACTCGGCAACTTAAAAAATTGCTTAAACTTCATTAAAATCACATTTTTTTTGCAAAATTCAATGATAAGATGCATCCAATGAGTCAATAAAATGAGAACATAGAAGAAACAAGCTGAGTCTAGTTATATTTGATTGATTTGAAAGAAAATTAGATACAAAATCGCATCCCCATGTGGAATGCTCAATACGCTGATAGTATACTAATAGTTTGAAACAAAATGAAAATAGCAAATTGTTTTTGTAAAACTGAAAGTAAATACAACATTAATATATTTCAGCTTTTACAAATTCACATCTTCCTCTTCCCATGTCTAGTATTTCTCAGTGTTCTCACTACGGGAGCGGCTGTAGTTGTAGGCATCTGCTGTGGCTCCTCAACCTCCATCCTGGATGCAGAGGCTACTACCGGTGGCTCTGGCACTGCCAATGACTCCTCCTCAGGATCATCCTCAATGTCATCCAATGAGAATGCAAATCCACCCTCGTCCTCCATTGCTTGTCGCTCAAAGTCATAAATCTCATTGTCAGAAAACAATGGAGGTTGCTCATCTTGCCCTATCCAATCATTGTATGGATCTATCTCATCCAAATCAATTGGATCATCTGATATCTCCTTAACTTGTTTTTTGCGCAGCCGAAGATTATATTGCACATACACAAGGTCATTCAGGCGTTTCTGAGCTAGTTTGTTCCTTTTCTTTGTGTGGATGGCCTCAAACAAGCTCCAATTGCGCTCACAATTGGAAGAGCTACAAGGCTGCGATAAGACACGGAGGGCAAATTGCTGGAGATGTGGGGTATTTCCACCCCAATTTGACCACCAAACATCTACAAAAAACAAATTAAGAGTTAGAAGAGAACCTAGAAACTTAGAAAGGAAAGTCAAAACTCAAAAGTTGAAATTTGAAAACATATTTTATCAAATTATCAATATTTGTAACTTGTAAATTTCAAAATTTATACCTGGTGGTTGATTGTGTATTGCTCTCTTTGCTAGCTCTAAAGAGAAGAGTTCACCCCTTTTTTCTCTATAACTTTGGATTTCATTAACAACAAGGTCTCCTGCATCAAGGTTAGGTGACATTCTCTGAATGCACTTCATGAGTCCCTCCATAACCTCTCCAGTAGGATCTGAGTAGGTGCTTGAATGGAAGAAATGAGGGTTCAAGAAGTAGCCTGCTGCATGGATGGGTTGGTGGAGTTGATGGTTCCACCTCCTGTCAATAATCTCCCAAATGGGATCAAATTTGAGGCTGTCCCCTTTATAATAATTTTTTATAGCCTCCTTGGCCCTATCCATGGCCTCATAAAGATATCCCATTGGGATTTTATCCCCATCCACCAAGCGGAGCACTCTAACCAAGGGCTCTGAAAGCTACAAATTACAATATAAAAATGCAAAAAGATTAGAGTTTCAAATTTACAATGAAAGACATCAAAAAATTTATTCAATTTGAATTCAAATTCAAAGTTTTGAAATTGAAGTTACCTTCACAATCTCTGCAGCCTTTTTTGCAAATTCAGCATCAAACACAATTCTTGACACGTTATCTCCATCCGGCTTCTTTGAATAGGTTGAGTCATCCCATGATTTACTCACAAACATTTGTTTTAAAGCCGTCAAAGAACCAAGAATGCTTTGCAACGTTAAGAAGATCGTTGCAAACCTTGTGACACCTGGCCTCACCAATTCTTTCCCATGGGTGTGCTCCCTCATCAAGCGAAGAACCCAAGGGTGATTGTAGATATATTTAGTGATTCTCCTCGCGTCCTCTACAATTGGTGTGACCCAATCTAGTTTTCCTATGTCCTCCAAAAGAAGGTCAAGGACATGAGCTGCACATGGTGTCCAAAAAATTGAGGGGTGTTTATCTTGGAGAAGTCTTCCTGCTGCCACATATGCTGCTGCATTATCAGTTATGATTTGCACAACATTTGCAATCCCCACCTCCATGCAAACTCCCTCCAACATCTTAGCCAAATTTTCTGCACTTTTTACAATGTGGGAGGCATCAACTGATTTTAAAAACACCACCTCTTCTTTGCATGCAACCAAAAAATTAATGATGGTACGGTTTTTTCCATCCGTCCACCCATCAGAAAGAATAGAGCAGCCATATTTTTGCCATTTTTCTTTTTGCTCCTCTACTGCTGCCCTTGCCCTTTCAGTTGCATTAGTAAGCAACCTACAAGTACAAAGTGAAATTAAGTACACAATTTTAATTTGTAAACAAAAAAATAGCTTAAATTCATCATAAATTAAACTTAAAAAACATAAATTAAATAACATAAACTAACCTCCCACTCAAGTCCGTGCGAGAAGGCGCCTTGTAGCCTTTTCCTGCAACTGTCAATGCGGTGACCAAATTGTGCCAGTAAGGAGAACTCGCCACATTGAAAGCAATATTGTTAAAATACCAAAAATCTGCACAAGCAATGTCTGCTTGCTCATGCACCTCCCTATTCCATCCAGTCGCCTCTAAGGAAGGTTGTGCACCAGTTGTGTTTCTAGGCACAAAAAAACTATCCAACCGTGTCGGTGTAGGTCCTGTAGCTGCCCTTGCCCCTGGTGCTCTACTAGAGGAAGATGAAGGGATGGAGGTTGAGGTGCCAATGGGTTGCCTTGACCTTCGCACACGTGGGCCACGAAGAGAGCCCACTATCTCCTGAATCTCCTGAGTAACATCATAATCATCATCTGACTCAACTGGAACACCTTGAGAAGAGGCAATGGTTGCTTGCATTGCTGCTCTTGCCATCTCTCTTTTCATTTTTTTTTCTTCTGCAGCTGAAAGTATGGCATTCATTTGTCTTTTTATTTCCTCTGTTGTATGAGGACATTCCTTAGCATCACGTTGAGGGATGCCTGCAAGGTGGTACTTGAGGCGATTGATGCCCCCACGATATACTTTTTTACATGGAATGCAATATACTGTGCCAGGTATGGGTCCTAGATAAGCATACTTCCAAGCAGGATCTCTAGCTCCTGGAGGACGTTTACCTACAAAGTCCGCAGGCACGGATGGGGCAGAGCCTGAGGCAGAAGTGGGTTCAGAAGCCATTATCAATTAATTATTAACCTACACAAAGTGAAAGTCATAGCACAACTTGTTAGTTTTTGATAGAAAATTTAAAAACAAACTAAATTAGATTAAATCAAGAGAGATTACTTTAAGTTTAAATTACTAAAAATCTATCACTAGATTCTAAATCTAAACATTTTCATAACAAAAAAATTGGATTTAAAAATAAAAAATAAAAACTAGGGTTTCAAAAAAATGTGAAAAAATATAAAAAATATGAAAATGACTTCAAACTAGTAAAAAATTAAGCTAATCTAAGATTGTAAGCATGTTATTCAACAAAAAAGAGGATTCAATCATTCAAAACAAAAAAAAAATAACTAGGGTTTAAAGAAAATTTTAAAAAAATGAAAAAATCAGCAAAATATGTTAAAAAATCAGAAAAAATCATTAAAAAATCTTGTTTTGATGAATCTAAATCTTGTTTTGATGAATCTAAATGCATTTAAATCATTTTCACACTACAATCAAATGATTTTTAAACATAGAACCAACAAGAATGAAGAATTTTTTTAAAAAAAAGAAAGAACAAGAAAAATGAGAAACCCTACCTGGAAATCCAATTTGCCTTCTAAATTCGATGTAAATGCCCTTCAAATCTTGTCTTTTGGATGCAAAATCACTGCAAATGAGTGCACAATGCCTTGGAGAGGTTTTTTGCTGAGTGTGAGAAGAGAGTGAATGAAAAAAGACAACTTAAAATTGCTTTTTAGCGGCTGCTTGGGCGTTCTAACTGTCGCGCGGGTTTTTGGAAAACTCGCCGTACTTTCTGGAAAAACTCGCCAAAAGTACGGCGAGTTTTTCCAGAAAGTACGGGCGAGTTTTCTGGCGTACAAGTGCCTGAAAAACTCGCCCCCTGGAAAAACTCGCGAGTTTTTCACTACTCGCCGGGTTTTGTGCGAGCAACTATGCCCGATATGACATCTTATGAGGTCCTTTATTCGAGCACAACTACAGACAATCTGAATTTGATGAATGATCTCGCCAATACAAACTTTCAAAGTGTCACACAAGCGGACCTCTATAATCCTCAACCAAGACATATGCCATGCATGCTTAAAGCTCTTATACACCCCTAAGACAAATATTTCATAGACATTTATTGTGGTCAGTATAGCCCATAGCCAGCAAGAAAACATTTTGTTCAAGACCACAGATTCAACAAGTGTCTTGGCAGGGGTAAATTTAAAAATTTTCAATGACCAAAAATGGGGCTAACAGTGGCTCTGATTGGGGAATCTTTGTTACATCCCGATATTATAGCTACTATTGTATAGGGCCATTGAATGTAATGTGTGAATCTTGATGATGAATAAAACATGGTTGATCTCTTTATTAAATGAAGGAGTCCTGTTTAAATGATGGTATCATTTGATTGTTACTTCTAAATGATTTAGTTTTGATTAAATGTTGCATACAGTTATGGAATAATGATAGTATTCTAACTTGTGAGATGTTTTTACCTTGTTATGAGCATATGACTGCCGGTGTCATGTCGTGATGTGCAGGTATGAAGACTGTACCTCCGGACAGAGGAGAGACATCATTCGGGGAGGAACTTGGTCGGGTAAACAGTAACGATTACCAAACTGGACATACACACACAAGCCATAGAACTGAGTAAGCTAAGTCATTGTTTTGGTTAAAGGTAAGTCATCCGTAGGCTTGTCTCGTATCATTAGGAGTCGTGTCTTCTTCTGAATGTGTAAACAAGTGATGCTAGCCAGTATAACCTTATAAATGATAAGTTCTGGTTAGACGGCTAACGAGATAAATGAATTATATATTGTAATGATATCTTGCCTCTAAAATTATACGAATACATATATATTAATTTACATGTTTAACGTATAATGTAAATGAATATATATGTATTAATATAATGTTAAGTATTTCAATATATTTAATATTATATTAAAATATTGATATAATATAGTTTAAAATGTATATAATATTATTTAAATTGATAATTTAAATAATTATGCATAAACTATATTATGTAAGTATTTTAATATAATAAACAAATATATTTAAATAAAAGATTTGTCAAAATCAAATGAAATAAAAGTTAAAACATTGTAAAGCACGAATACAAATCTGGGAAGAAATTAAAAATCGCGGATTTCATAAAAATCACGAATTGATAAGAAAACGCGGATTTTTCTAATGTGTTCGTTGAAGTGTTAATCTTCAAATATGAGCCTGCATATATGCGCCATTTTTACTTTGAAAACTCTATTAAAATATTAAAGTTTTACCAAAACGAAATAAAGAAGAAAAACGCGAAAATGCAGAAGGGAAAATGAAAAACACGCAGGTAACCGCGCGACTAGGGCCAGACGTCTGAAAATGGCCGATTCATCTCTTGCTTGGTGAATAAAATGAAATCTGTACGCCATTTGAGCAAGGAAGAAGTCAGAAATGAAACTTGGCATTTAACCTAACTGTAAAAACGCGCCAGTTGAGAGTTGTCACGTTTTTAACAGTCTGAAACAAATTCGAAATGAAATAAACTTCTTGCTGTCAATTTCTCCATATGCGTTTTGAATTATTCTCCTCTTGCTGTCAATAAACTGGTCGAATCATCTTCAATCTGATGACTAAGGGTTTAAAGAATCCGCCATCTATCATTTTGACCATTTCTGGGCACTTTGCTGTCAATGAACATGCCTTCTTAAGTGGAAAACTGTTTCAATTCGGCCCTATATAATGACGCCCTTCCATTCATTGTGAACTCACCTTTTGAGAGCAATCTGAGTTTAGTGTTTTCATTTCATATCCATTCCATTGTATTGCCTGAGTTTTCCCATATTGCTGAGTTTGATAAGCACAGTAAATTATTTCCAGCATTTACCAGTCACAGTGAATTAAGTCATTTGAGTTTAAAGTGAGGTATTTGTATAGCTGAGTAGGGATTGAGTGGTGGAAGCACGTCTGTGAGAAGAAGTTATAGGAGTTCACTATAGAGTGAAATTCTTTCATAAAAGAAGCCATATTTAGCTGAAACCTTGAAGCTTATTTGAAGGAGGATCTAGAAAAGCAAATTTGGAAGGAGAAGCTCTAGAATCAGGCATGAATCTTCCTAGTTTATAATTTTTATTGAAGTATTGTTTCCATTTTGATTTTGTGATGGCTGATTTCAATTAGTTCTAATAGAGAAGAACTGTTTTGATGAATAATTAAAACAAATCATTTAAGAAGAAAATGTGAAAAGGATTCAATGATTAGGGGAATTGTGAAAAAGGGAATATAGGAGTAAAAAGCTTAAGGGATTAGAATGTTTCTCTTGCTTTAGAACGAAATAATGAAAAAGATAAAAGAGAAGGATTTGTTTGCATTTTAAAATGGTTTTTGCATGTTGTGTATGATCTCTATATGTGGGAATACGTAAACATACTTATTAGCTACTAGGATCGAGATGATGGCAGAATCAAGTGAAGTCTTTTAGCTTAAGTTATAGGGATAACTGAGACAAGTTAAGTACTCCTAGGATAAAGAGTTCCTAGTTAGGAGGAATTGATACAAGACGCTTGAATACTGTTTTCATTTCTAGTAGGTTCGTATGATTGTAGGATGTCTGGGATGACGAATTCATCCATTGAAGGACAAAACCTATGCGTAGAGTAAGGAAGCCTTAAGTCAAATCGGCCCTGAGTAGTGTTTATGATAGATGACCTTCATTCGAAGTACTGAATGAGAATACTTTGGCCAAAGTAGTGAAAGGTACGACATCCACCTAGATGTGAGATAGTTGAGACTTCACTGTCAGTTCATTGTGATCCGAGTACTAGATCGAGATTGTGAAATAGCAAGGTTCTAGTTGAGTAGGACACAGCACTATGCTCAGTTGGTAATCGTTAAAGGATACCCTACCAATCTCTTCTTCGAAGGGAGGGCCGTTCATTGCAAAATGATCGTGCGGGGGACCGCATTATAAGTCCGTGGTTGGCGGAAAAGCGCCCAAGTGATGTTTCTCCTCCACAAAGCGGCCGATGTACCAAGATTTGAAAGGACGGACTCCTGGACCTTCTTACTTCTATTTGTGCAAAAGCTTACGAGCTATGTATGTAACTGTATTCCTTTTTAACTCTGATTTATATTTGCAATGAAAATGAAATTCATGAGGAAACATATTGTAACTTGTACATGTTTATCAATAAAGAAAGGAAGAAATTTATTGTAATATCTTTGTTATATGTTACTTTTACATGTTTAAAGTGAAAATGGGAAAGTTTTTAATTTGATTGGGTGTAACAAATGCATTTTCTACGGGAATGCAGAGAACTCCAGAATTTCTGGGAAAGATCAGTGCCTTGTCCATTGGGCTACAGAGTCAAAGGAGAGAAAGGAGACCAAAGCCAAACCAAAATTGGAAAGAGCCCACACAAATGGAAAGGAAAATGCAACCTAAGACACCTATATGCACCCGGACTAGGTGCAACACACCCCAACTTCCCAAAGAGACTATGCAAATCCATTTACTGGTTGGGAAAAATAGATGCCAGTGTGAGAAAGAGGTGTATACCCATGAAGAACCTGCAGACTCAACAACATACTGAGAAACACGAGTGTGAAACTGAGATTGATGAATGATAAAAGCTCACCGAAATATGTGCCAAACAATCACTTTCCATCAAAAACTTCTGAATCTTCTTGTGAGCCTTTTCGAATATCAATCATATCTTTAATTGAAATCAGACTTGAACCAACTCCTTCTAAAGGAGATTGAAAACTCATATCAAGGAAAGCAGCCTTGTTGATCTTGGTGGAAACTTCACCTTTTCTCTCTTGACTTGATTCATGTTTTCTTGAAAGCAACTCTGTGTTTTCAGATTTGTTACTCAAATCTTTTTCCTCCACAACCTGCAAATGAGACTGAAGAACTTCTTTTTTGCATGGAAAATCGTCATTAGGCATCTCTAAACCTCCACTCAAGATGTGAGCAGTATGAGGCAGAACATTCTTATCAACATCACTCTTTCCATCCTCATTTATGCAGCGATTTTTCATTGAATCCACTTCTAAATCAAATTTAAAATGAGAAGACTCAAGAGTAGTATCATTTCTGACCTTTTCTTGCAGATCTTCTTCATGATTTGGTGGAGGATCCTCCAACTTTGTATCATTTGGAAGAATATTTGTTGCTTTAGATTTCTCATAGGCTGCAATAGAAGTTGTTAGACCACCAATGTTTGAATAAGAAGAAATATTATCCTCTTTATCACTTGAATCACTTGCAGATTCATCTTCATCCCTTTCATAATGCATACTATATTCTTCAGCCCTTCTTTCAATATTCGATTGACAATTTCTTGAAATTTTTTTTTCATCAAAAGCTGTGAAATTGGTGCATTCGAATGAAGAAGAAGACAACTATTTTACCTCTTGTGACTGCATTTTATTGGGAACCTTTTCAACTTTCTTTGCTTTCCAAAGCCCAAATAATATCATGTCATCTTCAATACTAACAGCCTCTTGTTGTGCAACTTCGATGTCACTTACCTTGCTTTGCTTTAGGAGAAAACCAGCATCCGGGTGTAGTGCTGCAATAAAAATGCCCAACTGAATCTCTTTGCTTGGCTGAACATTATCGGGAATCCTCAGTAAGCAAAGGTTAAATCGATTTATAAAATCCCTCATAAGTTCATCTTCTCTCTTTTTAATGTTGAAAAACTGAGATAACAGCGCAACTACATCAACTGTTGTTTCAAATCTTCCAAGAAATTTCTTCTTCATGCTGTCCCAATTAGTGATGCATCTTGTTTCTAAAGATTGAAACCAACGTGCAACATCTCCAATGAGGGACTCAGCGAATAACCGAACAAATACATTTTCTTCATTTACCCCCAAGATTCCACAGGCTGTGGTGAAGGCTCAGATATGATCATCAACAATCTGTGAGTTTTCTCCATTGAACTTTGGAAAATGCTTTCTCGAACCTTCAGCTAATATTGAGTACTGTGGCAGAGATAGAGGTCCAAATTGAGCACACCATGGTTGAGGTGAAACCACTGCCATATTGTAGATTGAAAGAATATCACTGGAACTCTCCTACTAAAGAAATTTTTTGAGCACGTTCCAACTAACAGAGTCGCCAACCTCCATCCTCGGGGAGGTACCTTTAGATTTCTAAGAAGAGAAAGACACTGGCACTTCAATCCTCTCCCCAACAGAGTCGCCAAAAATCTATTAGCAAACAGATTGTCCTCTTCGAATAATAAGATACAATGACTCAAATACGCCCAACAATGAAGACAAATTAGTTACCAATAGCTCTGGAGATCACTATTGGATTAGCGATTGTCCTCTGAATTTTAGAGGTACAACTCCCTCTTATGATCTTGTTGTACCCAAAATAAATTTTTGGCATTTTGCTTAAATTGAGCTAAATCATGTAAAAAATGCCGTCAAAAGTCTATTTTAGGTCGAACCAAACATAGGGTCTTTGTGGGCTTCTGTTAAGGAACATATGTGTAAAATTCTGAAAAATTGAAAATTAGGGTTTCATACCCCTATTTTTAGGGAAACCCCTGGAAATAGGACCTTCCTGGAAATGATTGAAAATGATTTTGATAGGATTAATTGACTTCACGATCACATTGGTCAAGTTAGAATCATCAAAAAACATATTTTACTTTGGTGGGTCTTTTTCTATTTTTCAAGAACAAAGTTAGGAGCTCCACAACCATTAATGGAAGATTGGCCAGTACCAGGTGCTGAAAGCTAAGCTTCAAAAGCTTCAAACCAAACATAGGGTCTTTATGGGCTTCTGTCAAGGAACTTATGTGTAAAATTCTGAAAAATTGAAAATTAGGGTTTCGTACCCCTATTTTTAGGGAAACCCCTGAAAATAGAACCTTCCCGAAAATGATTGAAAATGATTTTGATAGGATTAATCGACTTCACGATCACACTGGTCAAGTTAGAATCATCAAAAAACATATTTTACTTTGGTGGGTCTATTTCTATTTTTCAGGAACAAAGTTAGGAGCTCCACAACCATTAATGGCAAATTGGCCAGTACCAGGTGCTGAAAGCTAAGCTTCAAATGCTTCAACGACGCAACTATGGTAGAAAAGGATAAAAAGATGCTACTTGATGAAGGAGATTCTGGAAATCAGAAAAGGCCAAAATTTGGCTAACTCTGGAAATTTTACCAAGGATAACACAGGCAAAAGTACCAAAAGCGCCCCTACTGAAGAAAGGCGCCCTTGGATCTCAAGGGCCAAATGCAGTCACTAGATTCATCCAAGGTAGTCATCCTCTTCGCTTTCTTGTTGGTACAACAACGAAACATTCAACAAGATCATCTGATTTAGTGATCACCGACAAACATCGACAGAGTACGAAGAGGCTGTTATCAAGAAACATCCAAAATGGCTGCCTAGCATGAAAAAGGCGCCCTTGCTAAAGAAAGGCGCTCTCTCTTTTGGGCATTCAGATGCAGTCAATTTGCTAAAGGACCTCCAGGATGATCTTCTCTATGTTGATTGATCTTGACAATGAAACTGTCAGTGAAGACATCCGACAAGGCAATCATTTGATGACAGAGATCCAAATGAGGCAATTTATAACTTCAAAATCACTGGTCAAAAAAGTCAAAAGCGCCCCTACTGGAGAAAGGCGCCCTTGCTTCTTGAGACCTAAAACTGACTTTCAGGAGCTAAGAAACTAGTCATCCTTTTTAGGACTGAGTTGGTCACCTGATGAATCGTCAAGCAAGATTGTTTGACTCGTCAGTCAACGGAGATATCAAATCAAAGCACAAAGGGTCTAAATGGAGAAATTGAAGAACAGGCATTGAAAATTGACTAAGGCAAGTGCAAAAGCGCCCCTGCTGGAGAAAGGCGCCCAGTCTTCTAAAACCTCAAACTCAGTTGGCTGACTTAACATCTCCCAGGCACATCTCTTTAGCATGGTTCCAGCTCGATAACGAATCTATCAGCAATTGCTCAGGATCAATTGATCAACCAGGAGCAAAGATCAAATAGAGGCACCTCAGCTTGAAAAACGATGAAAAAGTGTTCAAACTCAAGAAGGACGCCTAGAAAGTCAAAGAGAAGTTTGTTGAATTGAGTTAGAAATTTTGGAGGCAAACTTGGCCAAAACGTCCCTTAATCAGTGGAAATCAGCTTCTAGAACTCTAGATCAAGCCAAATCAGTCTTCAATCATGAGTTGGTGCCCATACTTGATGCATTCAGGCATCAATCACTATCTATCAAGCTTGGACATCATTATTCATTGTTTGTCTTTGTAGGTTGGAGCTCAAGAACAGTCATTTGCTCTCCAAGACGTCTTTTCAAGATTTGACAAAGGGTTTTGACCATTCATTATTTTTGAAGATCAGCAGCACATAAGGATAATTTCTCAGGGGTTGCATCTAGAGGCACATTTTTACAGAAAGGCAGAAAATAACTTCTAATCTTTCTCGTTTTCTTCCTCTCTTCTGTCTTAAACTTCTTGCATGTCCAAGAAAACAATAGATAATCACAGATCTGACCAACTGGGTATGATCAACATAGCATATTTAACAAAACCCACGTGCCAGATTTTACCAGAAAAAGTTGTCCTGCTGCCCCTATTTTTTAGGGTTTCTGGAAAAAGTCATAATTTCAAAAATCAGACAAATTGGGTTTGTTCAGCTTTGAAGCGCCAACAATACCCATGTGTCAGATTTTTCCGGGAAAAATAAGCCTTTGTTGCCTCTGAAACCTCTGCCCCGAAGGGCTCTTGCATGTACAAGGAAAAGTGATTTTTTGGGATTTCTGACATTCTGGATCCATTTAGAAAATTATTCTAAGTAAAACCCACGTCAGATTTTTTCATAAAATTACCCCTCGGTAGGCTATTTTTAGTAGTTGCAGAAAATGTTGTTTGAACATGTCCATGTTTACAGTCAACAGTCGAGTTTTTCAGAATATAGTTCTCTCAAGTTGAAATCAAGACCAAAATGGTCCTACTTCACGACTTTCTGAAAACACTCGACATGGACATGCATCAAGTGAAGTCCGTAGTCAAGATGGATGCCTTGGAAGGCGTAAATGACATCACCGTTCAATGGATAGCCAAATGCGGAAGGTAGTCATTCCAAGCATAGAGCTGCCATCGGTTACTACCACACTACCTTCCACATTCCATGTCCACAAGGCTGGATGATGCAGCTGCAAAGAAGATCGAATATCAAAAGCAGTTTGCAAGAAACAGAAGAAGTCAACGCTTGGTTAGAAGAATTGTTGACTGGAGATGGTGAGGTGTAAAGCACCCACAAAGGACGTCCTACCCTCCAAAGTAGCATTAATGGTGACTGAAGTTAACTTGATGCCCCTTTCCAAGTTAACTCCATGTCCCACGGATCATGCATGTCTAATCCCACTAATTGAGGATGTCTATTTTGACTTCCACAAATTATGGATATCAGATCTCCACTAATTGTGGATGTCTATTTTGGAGGCACATTTCATAATTAAAGTTCATCTTTAGTTTAGTTTCAGTCAACTGAAGTAGTTTCCAGTTGACTCTTTGTTTAGTTTTAGTTAACTGAAGTAGATTTCCAGTTAACTAATTGCTCACGTACTTTTAGACTTAAGAATAAATCTTGCTGATTGGCAAGAACTAATTGTTAACTCAAGGAGATTTTAGGGTTGCCTACTCCTTTGAGTTCTATAAATAAGAGCCTTGGGCTCATTATTTGTTAACATTTACTTACAATGCAAAATTGCTGCGCCATTGTTGCCAACAAGTTTGAAAGTGATTATTTGTTCACTCTTGGATGAGAGTTAATTGGTTGAAAATAATTGTGCATGATTTTGTGCCTTTGCTGTCCCAATCTTTGTAATTCGTTCATAAAGCTTGAAGAAGGAAATCAAAGGGCACATGCAATTTGATCTAAAGTTTTGAGTTCTTCCAAACGTCTTGTGTTTATAGCTTGTTGTTTCAATCTCTTCCTCGGATAGGGGTTCCTCCTCCTTGGATATTTTGTTATTAACAGTTATCATGTGATGTTGTTTAATGGATTGTCTTTCAGGCTATACTTCAGACAGGGGTTCCTCCTCCTTAGCAAGTTTGTCGGCCAAATCATCGTAATTTGTTGTTTCTAGTAAGTTGTTTCCTAAGCCTATACCTCGGACAGGGGTTCCTCCTCCTTGGTAAGTCTTAGATCCAACTTACCGTAAAGAGTGTTCACTTGCATAAAACCTTATCCTAGCGTATATCTGAGAGTTCAGAGCCTCGGCCATAGTCTAAGGAGACGACAGATTCAAGTGAATCAACCAATCCATTCCCGCTCCTATGCCCTCATGCTCTGGCTATCTTGGGGAGATAGGATAGATTAAAAGCTAGTTTAGTCGTAGTTAAGATCTGCAGAAACCAGAGAAAAGCTTAGCTACGGCGCATTGTGTTTGTGCACCCTTGTGTCCTGCCATTGAGTATAAAAAGATAAGAACCTTAGTCTACTCTACCCTTTTTACACATTACATTAGCAAAGAGAGATCTTCCTCTCTATAATCCGAAGGAGCAGTACTATAACAATTGCAATAGCTAACCGTTTCCAATAAGCACTCCAGAGGTGCTAATTGAAACGCCAACAAATCTTCAATGAATTAGAAAGGATAGGAAATGAAAACAATGTTTGCTTTTAACTAGAAAGCAGAAAAGGCCAAACCCAATATTAGGAAGAATCTAGTAATTAGATGCAAGATACATAGAATAAAATACTGACACAAAGACTAGCTTAACTTGTAAACCACAGGGAATTAAAATAATGAACTCAATATTATCTAAAAACGAAATCTATCATGAAGAAAACTGCATCTTATACAAAGATAAGATACTGCATTAAGACACTCTCAAACACAAAGATTTAAGAACCCAGATCAACTTCACAAACTGAATGCACAAAGACAAACAGTGATTTCATTCACAGTAATAGCAGAAAAGTTTATAATAATATTGAGCTTTCAAAAATGATATATCTTCCCTAGACGATAAGAACATAGATCAGTTATTGCAATCCCACAGCCTTCAAAGAGGCTCTTGTTTCACAGCAAAAAGATGCCCTCGAACAAATTTACAATAAATAGAAAAGGAAGCCACCAGTGCGGTCATAATATGATCTGAGTGCTAATGAGTATTTGCCTTCAGTTTTGGTGAATGATTGACACTTATGCAGAGGGCCGAACTATTCTGAAAAGGTGCACTAAAATCACTGCTCCTCAATGTATGAATCCAGTAAGTGTAGGCAGACAGTTTATTCCCAGGAGAAATCACCCTTACAAACATATCATCGGAAAGAACAATTACATAGGGCAGCATGGACTGCATTCTTGAACCCCAAATTGGATGTAGTTGACCAAAAAGTTTCTGCTACCTCATTGCGGCACATGCATGAAGACACTTTCATTATGACACTCCAAGCCAATTTCAAAGCAGCGACGCAAGCTCTTGTCTAGTGATAAACTCGCACTTTGTATCCTCTTATCCATATTCTGAATGAATGGAAGGTTCTTCATATATTCAGCCTGTTCATTCTTGGCGGTGTATCTCGATTTCTCCTTTGAAAGCTTGAGGCAGACTTTTATGTGGTTTTAAGAACCACTTCAAACACCGCCTGGGTTAGCATAATGAGGCAAAATGCTGCCTATATTATAATAAGCCAAAGAACTTTTACCTTTTGTTTTTATTTTTGCCTTTGCATGGGTTCCAAGATAAAGCAGCGTCCTTTTTACAAGTTTCTCTAACTCCTTGCCGGCGGTACTTTAGATAGTTCGTGTAACTATGCAAAACGCCGCTCGTGTTTACATACTCAAACAAAATGCTGCCAACCAACAAAACGTCTATTCTATGTGCCTTTGTTTCACTGTGTTAGTGGATCACTGTCTAACAAGAATCCATAAAGGAAACTTTTTATCTCTTTTTGAAATAGAAGAGCCTGCATCTTCTCTTGCTACCTTTAATGCCTTTATCTTGTGCCGACCATGGCATAATGTAATTTGGGCAAGTGTAGTCTTCTCCTATACAATACCCGGTATGGCATATCTTATGAGGTCCTTTATTCGAGCACAATTACAAACAATCTGAATTTGATGAATGATCTCGCCAATACAAACTTTCAAAGTGTCACACAAGCGGACCTCTATAATCCTCAACCAAGACATATGCCATGCATGCTTAAAGCTCTTATACACCCCTAAGACAAATATTTCATAGACATTTATTGTGGTCAGTATAGCCCATAGTCAGCAAGAAAACATTTTGTTCAAGACCACAGATTCAACAAGTGCCTTGGCAGGGGTAAATTATAAAATTTTCAATGACCAAAAATGGGGCTAACATACTCAAATCCACTTTTATACTTATTTCATCGGTATATACTTGTGTATGTGATCAGATTAGCTTCTAATTGATAAGTTGATTATGTCTTTAAAGTTAATTTATTGAAGGGTGCATAGTAAAAGCTTTAAAACCTTAAAAAATCTCTATATTTCATGGTTTTTCAATTTGCAAAGGCTGATTAAAAAATCAGCCTGCTAAGGCTGAGCCAAGTCATCTTGTGACTTTGGTCATAACTTAGCATGATCTCAAGTATGAAATGGATTTTTTGTGAATGAATGATGGTCAAACCTGTTCTTTACAACTTTAAATTTTAAGCAAACTCAGCCTTTATGAGGACAGCAATGTCATGGATTATGATCCTTCGTCCTGAAAATATTGTCTAGGAAATATCCTTTCTTTGACAATAAAAGTACTGTCCTAAGTAGGAAACAAGATTTGTCTCACTTGGAGCCCTTGATAACAACAATCTAAGCTATAAACGGACTCTGTATGACAGAATACATCTTTACTGTCATTAAAACATCTTTTGAACCTTTGAATTTGAATTTTCATCAATCAGCTGAGAGATTGTAGTTCTTATCAGTCATTGACTTGGGAAAATTCTTCTCGTTAATGTAAATGTATATCATCTCTCTCATGATTATAGTTATGATGTCTTGACTTCTTAGATTGTATCCTTGTTGCATATATTTATTGCTTGGACTCAGTATTGTGAATGAGTTGTGTGCATCTTTTTCTGTGTACAGCAGTATTGTGCCAAAACAGTGTGATGTGGTGAGTGATTCGCTCACAACTTCTTCATTGAGATGCAATTGTATTGCACCGATGCATTTTTTTGATATGGTGAATTGTGCCCTCATACATATTATTCATGTTGCATTTGTAGTGCCTGCTACCTATGTTATAAGTCGTTGGTGAAGTCGTAATTAATATTTGTTGATTCAATGAGTTCAATGTGTTATAGTTATTGTTTGGCATTCACTTCATGGTTTCATCCAAAACTCTACTCTATGGTATTTGTTGTACCCAAACCAAATTTTTTTTCGCTTCACTAAGGCATTTTGCTTAATATAGTTTTAACTTTGTTAAAGTGATGTTAGAAGGTCATTTTTGGGCTTTTCAAATATGTAGCTTGTGTTAGTTTCATGTCAGTCTGTTACTGAGGAATTTTAAGAAAAGTGAAAATCTGAAGGAAGATCGTCAAATTTTTCTATCTCTGGAGAGGGGAGCACATTTTCAAAAAGGCGCTCTATCTTTTAGGGGCTCAGATCCTGTTTTTAGGGTTTGTCACCTCCAACAGACATTTGTCCGGCATCATGTGAGCTTCGCAACGAGCTATCAAGCCTGTCAAACGGACCTGTTTTGTTCGAGTTACGAAAGATATAGCGGAAAATGAGAGAAACGACAAATTGGCTAACACTGGAGAAAAGAGTAGCTTTTGAGAAAGGTGCCCATCTTTTTGGAGTGTTAAATGAAGGTTTTTGACTAAATGCCACCGAGATGTTTGTCTCACATTTGCTTAGGCTTCGCAATGCATCCGTCAGTGGGTGAATCTAAGTTGCTGGATTACTTGAGCCAGAGGTCAAACATGGGGTCAAATCTTGGTCAAAATATCAAGGAAAAAGCAAAAGAGCACCTTTACAAAAAGGTGCCTGAGCTTTTGAAGCCTTTAATGTCTTCTTTTTGGTGATCTCAGATATTTAGCTTGTCCGTGTTAGGTCCAGCTTTCCGTTGCCTGTCTTCGTCAGATCAGAAGATGACCTGTCAGCCTGCAGTTGGAGTTTTAGTGTTATTTTGGTCAGTTCCAGAAATGGCCATCTCTGGAGGAAAAAGAGCACCTTTTCAAAAAGGCGCCCTTGATTTTCAACCCTCAGATGATGTTTTTTGAAGAAATGTGCTTTTACAGTTATCGTGTGGAATGAACTTAGCTCCGCAGTGAGCCAGTTACCTAGTCCTGAAGCTTTGTCAGTCAGAAGTTATGGAGGATTTGTTTTTCCCTTTGTACGAGATGAAGATGGAGAAAATTTGACTAAGTCTGAGAAAAAGAGCAGCTTTTGAAAAGGGCGCTTGGATTTTTAAGCCTTCAGATCTTAGTTTTATGGTCTGCAGTCTCAAGGTATCTTTTGATCAGTTTTTGTCCTACTCTGCAGTGCACTTATTAGCCAGTCAATTGGTGAGGTCAGTCAGCCGGTGTCAGGGATTGAAAAGAGGTCCCGAGAGAGGTTCAAATTTCAGTTTTCATGAAAATGGCTAAGTCTGGAGAAAAACGCCAAAAGTCAAAGATGGTTTTTCAAACTTGAAATCACATGTGCGCCTAAAGGAGGAATTTTTGAATATTGTTTAATATTTGAATTT
Organism: Sequoia sempervirens; assembly: GCA_007258455.2. Lineage (NCBI taxonomy): Eukaryota > Viridiplantae > Streptophyta > Pinopsida > Cupressales > Cupressaceae > Sequoia > Sequoia sempervirens. The sequence continues at coordinate 40,672,431 of VDFB02292527.1, read as the reverse complement.
TGACTTTCAGTTGAAGAGAACGATTTCTGGGTTGTCATCTCCAATTAACATTTTGGCATGTTGAGTGCTTTGTCAGTTCTACATGTTGAGTTAACTAATTTGCATGTTGAGTTAACTGACTTTGCATGTTGAGTTTCTGTTTTGCATGTCCACTTAACTGAAGTGCATGTCAAAAGTCAACTTGAGCTTTAATGCATGGCGCATATTTGAGTTTTGTGAAGTTTTTGTGAAGTTGGCGCTTTAATATGGATTTTAACTTCAGTTTTGAAAGGTGACGCCTTAGTTAGGATTTCTAACTAAAGTTCCTAAAGCATGGATTTTGAGTCTCAAATATGGCGACTTAATATGGACTTGTCAACTAAAGTTTAATATGCATGGTGCTTTAAATGGAGTTTGCAACTGAAGTCTTAAGATGGCGACTTTTAGTCTTAAAGCATGGCGCTTTATTTAGGGCATTTTAGTCTTCAGTTAACTGAATTGAGAGCCAATCATTGGCTAGGCGTGGATTTTTGAGGTCCAATCACAATTCAGTGCCATTTTTTAAGTTTGCATGCATTTGTTACGAATTTTAGTGATGAAAGTCTATTTATTTAGACTTAGGCGTCCATTATTCTTCATCCCAAGCTTAGAGAAATACATTCTTCTTGAGCAAACAGTGATTTGAAGGTGCTACAGGTGTCAGATTTCAGCGTTCTTTGTAGCAACGGATTCAGTTTGTTCAGAAGAAGAATATTCCAGACTTTGTTTTCAATTTGCATGTAGGTTTCATCGAATTCAAAACAGAGATAGGCAAATTCTACAGAAGCAGAGCAAATAAAACCTTCTTTCTTTTGTCTTATTTCTTTTATTTCTCATCTTAGGTACTTTCTACGCATGTCAAAGAAATTCAACATATTTTTAGAATTTGATCATCTGGGTTCGCGTACTTCAGCATTTGCAGCAAAACCCATGTCTTAGATTTTTTCGAGAAAACTGCCCCGCAACCTTTGTTTTGAAGCTTTGTGCTTTTTTCCGAGAATCTCTTTGCATGTGGGTCTGAAATTCAGTTTTTCGAATTTTTGTTGATTTGGGTTGTCTTAGAATTCGATTCTGCACAAAACCCACGTTTTCAGAAAAATTTCGAAATTTTTTCCCGCCATAGGCTATTTTTAGCCTTGTCTAGAGATTTTCAGCCTTTCCAGAAAGTTGTCCGAATATATTCGACTTTACAGTCAAAAGTTGTCATTTTCAAAATGCAGTTCAACTGTTCAATCTCATTGATTATAGAATCAAATCGGTTCTTATACATGATTTTGTCAAAACTTCAGACACGGATTTAGGTCATGTTTATCCAGTGGTTAATCTGAGTAGTTTAGAGGGTGTTAGCAGCAATTCATTGAGAAATCTTGAACGTTCCGGGTTGCTGGCAGCGACATCTATTCCCGTCACCACTTTTGATCTCGAGTTTGTTCTTGCTTGCATCAAGCATTATGACTCGTCTTCACGACAAATCAGATCAGCTGATGGGAGGGTTATCTGCAGTCTTAAGCCAAAGGATGTAGAGGAGTGCTTTGTTATTCCTCCTCGTTCAGATAATTTCACTGTGGTTATTGAGGCCTGTGAGAAGATATGGGATGGAGATCAAGAACGTTCACAGAGAAAGGTGGCTCAGAGATGGTTGAAAGTTCAGAAGACTAACACGCCTAAAAAGGTTGGTCGTGGTGAATTTAAGGACGAGGTTGCTGTTTTGATAACTTTGCTCAATCGAGTTACAGGTCAAGAAGATGCTACCATTTTCCGACCATGGATGTTTTACATCATTTCCAGAATCCTTGATGGCACATAACATTTTGACTGGGCTATGTTGATTAGCGATTGCCTACATCAGCAGATTACTGATTTTCTCAGGTTTCATGAGTTTCATATGGTGTCTTACTTGGTTTACTTAGTTGCATTTCAAGGTAGCTATAGACACCTAAAAACTAACGGGACTCTTGGTGTTTAGCGTGTTCACGAGTACTATTCTCAGTTGGATTTTTCTAAATCTGAACAAGATTTTTGAGCAGTGAATGATCACTTTTCCATGAGGACAGTCAAAGATCTTGACAACGAAATGCATATCCGTATTTCTGCAGAAGCAAAATCAGCAATGGAAACTTGGGCGGATTGGTTTATTCAATTCCCTACTTTCACATACATCCGGGTTTATGGATATGTTGGAAAGCCTCTGATGTTACCGAGGTATTCTTCAGACAAGATCATCTTCATGGAATTTCTCAGACAGGTTCAGCGCGTTCACTCCTTTCTTCGCAGTCGTCATAAGTCTGCAGCTACTTTTCTGTTCGGATTGGGCATTTTCACATGTAGAACTGCGGCAGATGCCAAGCATATGTCAACTGAGATGGAAAGATTCAAACTCAAGTTTCATAGTGAGAGGTGTTCCTATGATCCTTTGGGTCATTATGCAGCCAGGTTGGAGTGAGGGATTGCACATAAGGTAGCACTTGAAGATTTCTGGGCTAATTGTGAAGATGAATTCGAGGTTCGTTGTCGTCACTATTGTAGACTCACTATTACTCAGCTCTCTGATTACCTATCAGAAGATGTTGATGGTCTATCAGATGATGATGGAGAGGTTCTTCTCAATTCATATGTCAAGGATCAAATTGCTCGGCAACCACTTCATTCACCAGATTGGTATACTAAGGAGAATACTTCTATTGAGGATGTGTCTAGATCGGTTATCAAGACCAGCAAGCAGTTCTTGGAGAGCAAATGAAGGCGAAAGTCAATTCCTGTAACAGAGCCGCCAGTGAATTTTTCTTCATTACCTTCTACTTCGAGGTCAAGGCCTCGGGTCAAGGCTATTGTGACGCCACCTGAAGGAGTTAGACTCAGTGGAAACACAAGAAAGACGACTACTGGTAAAAGGAAGCAGAAGCAAGTTGAGAATGCACCTGAGATCCCAGTGGAGACAGTCATTCAGGCTGAGCCTCATGTTTCACCTCCTAGTTCATCACATGTGCAGCCTATTGATATAGATTTAGAGCTTGAGATACCAGTTCGAGTAGGATTAGAGACAACCGAACCACCACAGGTTGATACATCAGGGTCTCTCTCTCGTTGAATTGATAATATTGTTCAGTCTTGTTGGCTCGAGAGAAGTTTGGGGAGACAAAGGCGAGAACCTTCATACAACCTTGATTTATCTGAATTCGGTGAGCCTTATCAGAAGAGGTCGAACAAGAAAATCAAGAAGCAGGTGCATATCGAGAAGACTCCAGAGTCAGAGATTGTTATAGAGGTTGCTACTCCTCCAGAGGGTAAGAGCCTAGATGAAGTTGAGGTTGGTGACTTTACTTTCACCAAGGAAAATCTTGGCAGGATCACTCGAGAGACAGACGTGAGCCTTCTTAAGATTGTCACCAATAATCTTGAAGAACGCATCACGAAGGATGGAGAGGATAAGGCATTGCTTAAAGCTGAGAACAGTCAACTTCGACAATATATCTCTGATCTTGTCCACGGAAATTCAAGTAGAGTGCTAGTGCTTCCACATAATACACCTGCAGAACAACGAAAGCTGGATCAGTTAGTCAATCATGGCAGACTTTTGGACAACTGGATTGAAGGCTTAATTGTTACAGGTCAGCATCTTCTTATGGATTTGTATCAGTTGAGAAGTGATGCACATAAACTTCGTCAAGGCATCTAGCTGCTCGAGATTTCAGTTGTAGAGAGTTTGGCCAAGGATCGAGTTCTTGTATCTCAGTTGTCTGTTGCATATGATGCCTTGGAGATTGATGAAGATAGAGACAAGGTTTTCACTTGGAAAGAGCAACACCTTTTCAAAATGGAGATATGTGAAAAGATCTCTACCGAGTTATTTTCACTAAAGGATAATGTTGTCGGAGCCCTTGCACTTGTCAGTGCTTTTGTTGTTCAGATTCCGTGTCATTACCTTCTTGAAGATGGCACGTATATTGCACTGAATGAAGTGCAAGCTGAGTTTGAGAAGCTGATTCGTGATAACCTTGAGGGAGATCCTATGGTGGCTAAGCTGGAAAACATTTCAATGATTTCAGCTAGTTTCAAGAAGGCAGCTGAAGATGTCAGAGAATGCATGCATATGATTAAGGAGAGTGACAGGGAATTGAAGAAACAAATTGTTGTTTTGAACAGTGTTAAAGTTCCAGAAGACAGAGTGATTGATGAATTCTTGGTCGAGGTGTTAGACCGAGATGACTTGGAGTGATCTGCCAGTTGGAACCTGCAGTTAGTTTCGAGGTTAGAGTCATGAGCAGCAGTTAACTCGACTTTCAGTCTTGAGTTCACTTGCTGATTTCATACATGCATATCTCTTCCTTGGAATTATCTTCACAGGAGTTAGGATTAGGGTTTTTCAGTTAACTGAAGGTAGTGTTCCAGTTAACTTTGCTTTCAATAAGGACATGCATGCTTGCACATTGTCCATTTAGGTTAGATGTATCGGTTAACTGATGGTATTTTCCAAGTTAACTGTATAGTTTGCTTTGTTAGGGTTTAGCAATAAATCTTGCATGCATTGCAAGACTATAGTTGACTCAAGGTGATTTTAGGGTTCCCTACACCTTTTGATGTCTATAAATAAGAGCTTTTGCTCATTTGTACATAACTTTTGCAGAGAGAAATATATGTTGTGCCTACCTTGCCTTCAATATTGCTTGTTCTGTATTTGTTCATGGTATTTACTGTTATGATGAATTGTTATGCCACTTGGGTTTCATGCAATTATGATGGTGAATTCTTTCCTTAGTTAGATTGACTCTGTTTTGTGTTCAATAAACTTGTTCAGATTGAGCTGATAGATGTGCCACCTTGCCTTCAAGTTGAGAATCTGTTCTTGTTTATCGTATGGTGTTTTGTGAATAATAAACTTGTTTAGATTGAGTTGATAGATGTGCCACCTTGCCTTCAAGTTGAGAATCTATACTTGTTTATCGTTAGATAATCATTCCTGCTCCATTTCCTCATGCTCTGTTTTCTTGAGGAAACTGGATAGATTTAAAGTAGTTAGCCTAGTTGTAGTTAGTGATCTGCGAAACCAGAAAATACTTAGCTGCAACGTATAGAGTTTTCGAGAAAGCCTTGTACCTCTTACAGCTGAGACAAAAAGACAGGATATAGTTTAGTTTATTTCCCTTTTCAGGTACTTTTGTCTGGCACAACAAGGGAGCTTCCCCTCCTAATTTGAAGAGCACTCATTGCGTAGTGTGCATAGCTGTCTGTACCAACTTATACTCCAGAGGTGTTAGTTGTTACGCCAACAGTATTTTATTTTGAAGTTCCCCATGAAAGGTAGGGGTCCTATTCACAAGAACAATGTATGATGGAGCACATTGTGCTCTTTGATTGGTGGTAAAGCACCTACATGATATCCTTTTCTCGCCTCTTGTAAGTTTCCATCAATGGTTGGTGACTTTCTTGTGGAGCTAACAACGAGGAGTTTTCCATGATTCATTTTGATTTACTCATCTCTTCTAATGGTCTTGATGTTATCGAACAAAAACTTTTCTTACAAGTAAATGATGTTATTACCGTTGTACTTCTATACATTGTAACTAAGCAAATTTTCTCTGATTGAGTCATCCTTTGAGTCATATTCTTAAAATACCTTGTTTTGTGATCCATACTTGAACACTTGTCAAGAACATCAACACCATTTTTGTTGTCTCTAGTCAATGTCTTTACAAGGACAACAATATAAACTTTCCAACACATCATGTGAGGTGAAAATCGAAGCATCGATGACAGAGAAAGGGCAAGAATTCACTAATGCATGGAATTTTGTTGCCCAATTAGTCAACATGTGCCTATGTGAAGTGATAAATGAATTGTCAAAAGTAAAAAAATGTAATGTCCCCATTTTCCAGCTCGCCAAAATAACATTAATATATTTAATTATTTTAATTATTTAATGTTGCCTGGCAAAAAGTGCAATTATAAAGGTAATATTAAATGATTAAATTAAATGAGTTATAAAGTGGCGTTGAGGAGATATTATGAAGTATGTAATGTCCCCTTCCAGTTAGACATTCACACATCAGCTTGATTAGCCTATTAGTGGCCCTCGTAGGCTAATAGGGCATGATTAGAGGGTCTTTGTGGCAGTTACCCAGATGTTGGTTGGCTTCTTTCGTGGATTCAGGTGTTGTACGGACTACGGAGGTTTCCTATTGTATGTTGAATGTTTGAAAACATAATGTGTTGGAAAACATATTGTTGTTTCCAGATGATTTGATATCATGTTGCACTTAATGAATTATATTTTAAATATTATAAAGTGCAAATATAAAATAAAATAAAAATAAAGTGTATTGTGGAAGCTTCTGGATGGCTGCCCTAGACTTAGAAAGAAAAGTATAAGTAGAGGGGGTTGCCATTATTCTCTTCATGCTGAATATTGGGTATTTGATTTTGGTATGTTTGTTGGAGAAGCCTAGGGTTTCTGCAGTTAACATTGGGGGTCTTTGGGAACGAATAATCCCATTGATTTTGCATAACTGAGGTAGTGAAACTATCTACTGAAGGGTTGCAGCTGTTGGAGGTGATATTTCAGTCATCTCACTATTTGCAAAATTGTGGCCAAAGGCCAATTTTTGAAGAGTTCGATCTAGGGTTGAATCGAAGATCATATTGCTGTTTGAGAGCTCATTATTCCTTCTACTCTTGGGATGATTTGCATATTTATATTCTGATATATTACAGTCACCATTTTCAGTCATCTTTCTCAGCCAGCTTGAAGCCACGACCTGCTCATAAGTGGCCTCTTTTAGCATCGATCTCACTTGGACTTGGGAGCGCTTGCTTCTAGAGGATTAGACGTCTTTTTAGATGCTGTTTGGAGGTATCTTGGAGCAGCAAATAAATTATTTCATCTGCATTCAAGAAAAAACAGTGGCAGCTTCTTCTTGGTTTCGATTTGGGCTTATGAGGAGTTCATTTCAATTGATGTTTGTTGCAACTTCACCACCATCATGGGGCGCTGCTGTTAATCAGATTCCTATTATGTTATGAAGCAATATTACATTATTAAATCAATTTTAGAAGTTGCTGTAGGTGTGCATTCTATATAAGTTTGGCATTGTATTTGATATCATTTTGTATGCCAAGAGTCTTGGCCATTTACATTAGCATTGTACTTGAGAAGCATTCAATAAAGGAGGGATAAGTTGCATGCCAATTGTTTGTTGTAATGCTTATGTTGGTTAGCTCTAGATTATCATATGAGTATGTATGCCAAGTGTTTGTAAAAATGCTACTTGGCTGTAGATGCACATTTCTTATGTAGTTGTTCCAGTATTTGCATTCAAAGAGACAAAAAGAATTGCATTATCATCTTAGATCATTGACTAGACATTGTAGTGTTGTTTTGCAAGAATTTACATTCATTTGAGATCATTGGAAGACAAACAAGCAAACTGAAAAATACAGAAACAGCAAGACAAAAGGTGAGAAGTGTTTGACAAAATTCCTTGAGGCCTTAATAAGGAAATTAGGGTCAGAAATTGCTAGGAACATTATGGTGGTTTCCAAAAGTGTGAGCATTGTGATTTTGGTCTATCCTTCTCCTTTGGGTGAAAAACCCTAAATTGTTAGAGGGCTCTTAGCAACCAAGATCTTTGTTTCACTTTTAGTGAACCTAGTGTATTCCTTGAAGACAAATTTAGTTAAGAACATGCTAATTGTTTTGTCCCTGATCCTAGATGAAAGTGATGATATTTGCAAACAGTTACACTCAGATTTGTTGGCCATTTGGAGAAAGGAGTAACATGTCTCAACCGCAGCTTATGATTTCACAAGAAGATTGGTTGAGCAGAAAATTGAGAAATTCAAGGAACAGTTGACTAAAGAAGAACTAATCTCTTTTGGTATACTGGTTCCACTTTCTCTACATGAAGAATGCATGCCATCATCCATTGAATCAGTTGAGTTGGATGATGAGTACAAAGAGCAAATTGAGCCCTCTTGTGTTATAACACCTAATGAGGGTATTGAAAATGATTTTGTATGGGGGACTAGTGCTGCCCTAGTTCCAAATCAGCGAGTGTGTAAGGATGATAACGTAGAAGAAGACAGTTGTGTGACTCAAGTGCTTCAAGACCAATCTGATGTTGCTTCTTGTGAAGCATAAGCTGTTCATGAGTCTGTTAGTCCACACAATTTGGAGAACCAATTGAAGGTGAATGAAGATAAGATTGTTGTAGTGTTGTCACATTATGATAGAATTCACAAACTGATTGAAGATCACCTTTGGAAGGCTCAACTTGAGAGAAGACAAAAAGGAATTGAAGAAGAATCTTCTCATGCTAGTCTACAAGTAATCAAAGAAGGTTGGTGGCAATGAAATCAAACTATCTACATCTTCTTTCAGATCGTGACCATCTCCTCAACCTCGCTGAAATATATTCAGATGCATTGAGAGGGATGAAGAGGAAGTTGATAAGCTCACTCATGAGCTTCGGGTTTCCACAAATTCCTTGAAGAGCACTCATATGGCCCTTCAAGAATCAATGATCCAGGTAAACGAGCTTCGCTTGGAGTTAAGCTTGGCTCAAATTTCATCATCCCACAACAATAGTTCAGACATCTATGGCAGCCATAGCACATGATGAAGATAGTAGTGTGAAGTCTTCTATCATTCACACTCAAGATGTGAGTGAAGTGCCTCTTGTGTTAGTCAAGCAAGCGGAACATTCAGAATTGCTTGGGCTTGAGGAGACTTCTTGTGTTGAAGATTCTTATAAGGAGTATGATGCCACCATGGTTCTAGGATAGGTGACTCATGTCATGGAGTCATTTGATGTAGGTTGCATTGTACTTGATTCCGAGAGGTATATGCTCGAGTTACAGATAGATTATGGTCTATGGTATGGAGTTATGCACGAGGGCAAAAGTATTCCAGCTCTAACCCATTGGTTTCTACCTCCTACATTGTTAGTTGATGGCTGTCCTACTTTACTGGTCAGGGAGTTTTTAGGGTACACTTTGAGGACAACAATTGTTTGGAGGGATAGGAGAGACTAGAGTCACCACCTTGGTGTTGGGGGTTGGTTCGATGATGAGTTCTTATCATCTTATGACATTAATGATACCTTTGGATCCATCATAGACATGATTTCCAGTTTGCATGGTGCTGTTTTGATTTATACCAGCGGCTTGGAAGGGGTTGGTATGTGTTTCTATGCACCAGTGTTGGGCATCTTTCACATCCATAGGAGACCACTCAGAGTGGGATGGATTGTTGATGATGCAGACACATCAATCTTGGCTACAAGTTCAGGCATCACTAGTGGAGTGAGTGCACAAAATGATATAATGGTTATCCATGAAAATGAACCATTTAGTGCATCCGCGATTGAAAGGGGCACAAGGCTCTACATTGGTAATGTAGAGATTGTTATTGGACAGCCTTGTAAGAAGAAGATGGTTTCTTTTGAGACTTGTATGTTGGATCATAGCGCTGTTCCATCTTCTTTTTAGGAGAATTGCAGGGCATCAACTAGTGAGGAACATGGCATTCATGATGGTATGTTTCTTTCTCCTGAAAGCAAATCAGAAAACTCATTTTATGCACCTGATTGTGATCATTGGCCTAATGAGTCACATAATTGGAAGGATTAGTTGAAGGTTACCGAAGATAAGGTTGCTCGAACCTTATTTCGCTTTGATAGCACGAATAAGTTCATTGAATACCTCCTATGATTAGCTAAATTTGAGGAAAGATAGAACGGGGTATCAGCTGGAGCTTCTATCCGAAGCTTGTGGACTATCAAGCATGCTTTAGAGGTAATAAAATTAGATTACCTCCATTTTCTATCAGACAGAGACCTTGCCATCAGGGTTGCAAAGAAGGTTGATAGAGTTGTTGCAAGGTCTGTCCATCATGATTTGAGTTGTGAGTCATCTTTTGGTGATGGCAGTGAAGTGTGGAATCCACATGACTACTTTGGTATTCCATTGACGTAGACAGGTGAATTTCACCTCGATTGCATGATGAGGTGTGTTCATCAATTTTCTCTCAGCCCACATACGCAAGATTTGACCATGTCTTTGATAGCTCATAAAGGTGGGTTGGATAAGGGATTATCTAGTTCACTCTGGTATGATATGTTTCCGACTTCAGGTGATGAATCCAAATTTTGCAAGTCTCCTACTTTGCTTTCTTCAGATGGTTGTTTCTAGAAACAAGAATTTGAGGCTTGGCTCATTTGGATTCCAGAGGTTATCAGAGTGGCATAGTAGAAGTCATCAGGCATTGGGTATGATGGACTTCCAATTTGGCTGTGGGATCCGGGAATTGGTATGACTAGTAGATTGCTTCTCTCTACTACATTGTTTGATAGAGTTGTTGTGTACAGTGGTATTATGTTGACGCAATAGGGTTGTGACAGAGCATTCTACAAATTCATTTGGGATCTTGGTATTTGGCCCTGGTATGTAAGTGTGGATTGCTTGGGGAAAAGCAATCTCTGAGAAGGCAAGATTGTAATGTCCCCATTTTCCAGCTCACCAAAATAACATTAATATATTCAATTATTTTAATTATTTAATGTTGCCTGGAAAAAAGTGCAATTATAAAGGTAATATTAAATGATAAAATTAAATGGAGTTATAAAGTGGCATTGAGGAGATATTATGAAGTATTTTAATGTCACTTTATAAAAAGGTGTTTTGGTGGGAAAACCCTAAAAAGGTATTATAAAAGAACACGAGAGCTCATTTTCTCTTTATGCGAAGATTATTATTTTAGTTTGGATTTTTTAGGTGGAGCTCTTCAGAGTCTGAAACCCAAGGTGGGATTCCTACGGGTATCTAGTTTCGGTGGTGAAAGATTCCACCCTAGCTGGATTGAGGTGGATTCATGCAGGATTCGCATTTGGGCGACAAGATCGATTGAAGAAATTTCGTGGGTCTTCTTCGAAGACGAAATTTCATATATAAGGGTTCGATGGAGAGTGATAGTTAGAAGATATCTTGAGTTTGCTAGATTCTAGTTTTCAGGAAAATAAATATTAGACCAATTTCATAGATACATGTTGGGCTTTTGCAAAGATATTCTGAGGAGATATTTTATTATAAATTTTCAGGGTAATTGGTTTATTATATGTAGAGTAATTGATTTTCTTCTCCTGAATGCTGGTCGATATATTTATTATCGAGGATGGGGCTGATTCTATGTGTGAAAGACTTGATATATTAGCATCAAAATTTATTCTGGATGGTGGTCGATGATGAAATTGTAGCCACCACCCTTGTTCCATGCCAATTGCAGCTAAAATTAGGTCGATATTTTGGACTGTCGCGCGTTATGCAAGGTAAAGAGGGGTTATTTATATCTTAAGGGGGCTCGAGCAGCTTCATTTACTTCCATAGCCTTTGGTGATTGAGCCGCAACTTTTAATGAAGGCACGCGAGTCTCAGGGGTTTCTAATGCTGTGCATTAACCATTCATAAGCCAAGTTGTGACTTATAGAAGAGTCGTGGAAGTCCAGTAGCAAATCATGAGCTCTCAAGGTCGTGGGTTCCAGTTTGTGCCAATATTCAATCAGCTGCAGTTGTGGAAACTCAGTTGCTAAGTGTATGAGCTTATTTGGTGAAGTTGTGAGCCTCAGACAATATATTAACATGCTTACTTCTGGGCGTGGAACCTTTTTGAGCACATGCGTGTAAATTTTGAAGGTATTCTCTGCCCATATGAGGGTCGTATGAGCATTTGGGTGCTGGACGTGTAGGTCTTTAGTATCATGGAATGTGCCTATGTGAACAATGACAAGTTTAAAGTCATAAAAATCTGCAAAATAGTACTATGGCGCATACCTGATTGAAGAAAAGTGAAATTTTACAAAAAAGGGTTGGTCTATGGTGAGGCTTGCTCCTCTTAAGGATTGACAATTTTTCAGAATCCAAAAAATTTCAAAAGTTGCAATCATATTCAAGAGCACACACCACATTATAAGCCTGCAAATCTTTTGAAAACACAAAAATTACACTCTAATTCCCAGGCACACACTACCATAAAGTGTGATATATTTTGTTTCAAAAACAAAAGATGTCACCCCATTCATGAGTGTGCTCCTCGTTGAAGGATGTCTGGACTCTTGTAACATTCAAAATGGCACTGCTATATATGAGCACACGCTGCATAGAGAGAGAGAACAGATTTCAAAAACAAAAAAGTATTTTCTTGTTCAAGTGCTTCATAGACGGATTTTCCAAAAAGAACAAAAAGGAAAAGTCCTGATCTATATTTAGGCACACTTCATTAGACGGTCCCCAATTTGTCAATAATCAAAGAAGGGTTTCCATTGAAGATCTTCATGATAATTCAGCAGTTATTAAAAAAATTCAGTAACGATGCCTATATTGTGCAGGGTTTTTCTTCATTTCTATCAGGGCTTTACTTATTAAACTTTAATTGTTCACATGTTGATACAGAACCTATGGTATGAAGGAATTTTCAGTCTTTATCGACAAGGAGCCATTACAAATCAAGCAAACCATGCAACTAAGCACACTAAATCATTTGCATATGCAGTGTTGACATGGTGTGCATAGTCCTATCATTACTCTCTCTTTTTTCCATTGTCTTATGCTGAACCCATCCTTTCTTGTATCATGTGTTGTGTCTTTAGCCCAAATGGACGAAGATAGATTGGATTAGTTATCAAACTTGACTTGAAATATAATTAAAGCATAATAAACTAAAACATGAATAATCCTCATTATTAAAATTTGTTTAAACATTAGTAAATCTATTTACAACATTTCATATTATATTATTCTAGTAAGCTTCTGGAAAAACTGTGAACATCTAAACTCATGTACTGAAAACTCTTTATTCATTAGTATTTTTATTGTCAAAACATTAGGTAATAGAGATTCTAATCTACTTATTACAAAATTGATTAAAGTCAATATTCAACGATATAGTATTTGTCCAAAATTATGGGGTACAACATTGCAATTCCTGTTTAAAACTGTGGACAGCTGATTATAGATTGTCCTTTTTATTTTAGCCAGAGTTTGAAAATTCCATGCGTAGTCACTCAGGGAACATCCATTTTCTCCTTGCAACATTGTTTTATAATGCATTCTCTTGTTCACAAATTTGTTTTGATCTGTTGAACATGTCTTTGATGAGAGAGAGCTTTGAATGCCAATGCTAATGCAATCCAGTTGCTGATATTTCACATAACAAAGTTTATTGTACTTGTGTTTTAGTTTCTTTTGTTAGTCTTTGCTCAATAACCAGAATAGAGGAATTGCAGTGAGTATAAAATCTATGTTTCCTTAATGGGGTCTAACATCTCACTTCGGCACTGATATTTCACAATAGCTTTCATCTTTGAAATTGCAAACATACTGCATGTTGTCTTCTATAATGAAATGTCCCCTTTTTGGATAACCCTAAATCTTGCCCTAGAATCACACGTATAATGTAGTTAGGGTTATATCTTACCAATTAAATGCCTTTAACCAAGATAAATCTTGGTTTAGGTCTTGCAATCATGTTAGATAATATTGGAATATAATTCATATGATCAAACATATATAATAAATGTCTTATCTATTTAAACATGTAAATACATAACTATTTCAAATAATATAAACCACACAATGTCCAAAATGCACATTGGAAGTTGGATCATAATGGGACTTGGATGAGGAACATGATAAGTCTGCTCAAAGCTATCCATACCAAGCCCAAGAGTGGATATACCATCCCTCTTGGCCCTCAAGTGGCAGACACAGTCATCCAACATGGGGTGACGTACTTGGTGGGTAAACTTGTATTTGCATTCCGTACCCTTGTTGCCTTATCCATCCCTTTTATGATTTCAACTCCTTGAATCCATCCCAACAACCAATCCATGTAGAGATTGGGGAAAGGCCTACCATAGGAGGCCCGTAAACATCCTTAAATTATTTAGCATACATAAGGTTCATTGATCTTAAAATATATAAGTAAATATCAACACAAATTTAAGGTTATTATCCATTCCAACAATCAACCATTGGGGAGGTTGGAGAGGAAGCCACAATAGGATGCCTAGACTATTCCTCTTTCTAAGCCCAAGGGCGGATAGGCAACCCCCTTGGCCCACAATGGCAGATGCTTCAGTCATCCATTATGGGTGGCCTACTTAGAAGGAAACCTTGTAACTGCTATCCCCCCTTGTACTTCCCTCTCTCCTTCCCATAATTGATTGTAGAGGAATAAGTAACTTAATGTTGGACCAATAATTTAATTATAAATGTAGTTCTTATTATGTTCTACAAAAAATGCATGAAATTTATGTATTCAAAATATATATATGTAATGTCCCCTTTTGGGATAACCCTAATTCTTACCCTAGAATCACAAGATGGGTGTAGTTAGAGTTATGGTTCACCAATTAGATGCTTTAAGACAGAGGAAACCTGGTTTAGGTCTTGCAACCATGTTAGATGATATTGAAATCTTAGTTTATAATCAAATGTATATAACCAATGTTTTATCTACTAAATCATGTAAACATCTAACTATTTCAAATATAAGCCTCACACTATCATAATGCACCTTGGAAGTTGAACCATAATGGGGCTAGGATGAGGAGCATGATAGGTCCACCCGAAGCTATCCACACCAAGCCCAAGAGTGGATATACCATCCCCCTTGGCCCTCATGTGGCACACATAGTCATCCAACCTGTGGTGGTCTACTTGGCGGACAATTTGTACCTACATTCCTTACCCTTGCTACCTTATCCATCCCTCTTATGATTGAACCACTCCCTTCAATTCATCTTGAGAAACAATCCTTGTAGAGGGTGGGGGAAAGGCTACCATAGGAGGCCCGTAGACATCCTCGCCCAAGGCCCAAAGGTGGATATCACCCCCCTGGCTCCAAGTGGCACACACAGTCATCTATCAAGGAGTGGCATACCTAGGAAGATGTCTAGTACCTGCTCAACCTATTGGTAGTTTCTCCCCTGCTCCTCCCATGGTTGTTTTGATGAGAATAGTAGGCATAAATAACAATAAATACATCATGATTATGATGGAGTATGTCACAGGAATAATAAGTATAAATAACAGGATATATACATATAATTGCATACAAAGCTATGATAAAGCATATTACAAGAATAACAAATATAAATAACAGAATATATATATATATATATATAATTGCAGACCACAAATATGATAAAGCCTACCACATAAATAATAAATATAAATAACAACATACAATGGTATATAATAACTATGATAGAACATACCACAATATCTTCGATGATCAGATTTTCAGAGAATATCCTTAATTAAGTGATTTGCTGTTCAGAATATATTCCTCTTTCTTATCCCTCCTTTCTGCTCTCTAATTCTTTACATTTTATATCCTTGGTGTCTTATTTGGAAGATCACGCCTCTTAGGGAAGAGACTTTAATTTAGAGACATGTCTTTTATTGATCACCACCCTTCATAATAAATCGCTGCAACCTTTGATTGACTTCTTAACATATGCGATTTCATGAGTAAAGCTTAGTTTATTATTATTATAATTGCCAATCGGCAAAGCATTACAAAGTCAAAGAAAGTCAAATTCAAAGTCAAAGGATAAGGATTACAAATATCTTATCCAAATATCTTATCCACAAGGGATAAGGATTACAAATATTTTATCTACAGAGGATAAGGATGACAACTCAAAGGATAAGATTGACAACTCATAAAGCAAAAAGGTGAATCTTATCCACAATGGATAAGGATTGCAAAATATCTTATCCACAAAGGATAAGGATTACAAATATTTTATCTACAGAGAATAAGGATGACAATTCATAGGAAAAATATCTGAAGTCAACATGACTTTTTGATTTAAAATCTCAAAATCTATAAATAAGAGGCCTATGCTTTGTTGCAAAGCATTGAAAAAGTTTATTGTGACAAAGTGACATTCAGTCCTTTAATTTTTTCAGTCAAAATCAGGTCTTTACTTCTGTAATTTTCTTCATTGATTGCATCTTCAACCTTATTTCACGCTGAAATAATGGTTGATTGTATGCTTATGATGCCATATTTTACTGTTTTTCCAAAAAACAGTCATTGTAGCAGCCTTCAGTGATTCAAAGATCAATATTTTTGCCTCTTTTTGTTCCAATTTCTCTATGTATGAAAGAAAAGCAAGTATTATTGTGAGTTTTGTGACTCCTTGATTGATGTTGTTCTAAGTTTACCTCCAAATTATTGTTGTAAATTACTGTGTGAAGCTTTAGATTGAGATTCATAAGTTGTGTTGCTGAAATGAAGTAGAAATCTACTATATTTGGTGTATCGCCTTCATTTTCTGTTTTAGATTTAGATTATCAGATCTTTCTCATCTCTTTTCCCAGCAAGGTTCTTTAGTTAAGTTAGTTTTTAGGTGATTTACCAAGGGGAAGCCGCCCTTTAATTGGAGGTTGACCTTGAGTTTCGCAAGTCCCACAATTCGAGAGGTCATCCCATGTTTCACAGGATAGTTGGATTCAAGATTCAGCAGGGTGCATATTCCAAGTGATAACAATAAGCAATAGCATAGACAAGGCAGTGAACTATTTGAAAAAATTCCTAAAAGAAATGTGGTCTCATGGTGATGGAATGCCATGACAAGCAAAACTTTTAGCCATAGCAAGGCAGTGAACTGTTTGATAAAATGCTTTGGTAGACATGTATGAAAAATGTGGTAGCATAGACAAGGCAATGAACTGTTTGAAAAAATGCCTCAAAGAAATGTGGTCTCATGGAATGCCATGACAAGCAAATGCAATTGGCAGCTGCTCTTAGTTATTAGTTATGCAATGTGAAGTAATTGCATAACTGCTTAGGTTGACTTTGTAAAAACTATATTGTAATTGAAATTTTGTCATCTATCAAAGCATCTAGTTATTAGTTATGCAATGTGAAGTAATGCTTTGAGTTTGAAAGATGTGCAATGCAATGTAATCAGCGATATGAATATAAACTACAAAAATCTATTTTTTACAATTCATTAGTTAAACTCTTTATTTTATTTGCTCTCTATATCTCTATGCTATGGAAATGCCTTTCAATTTTAAAAAAAAAAGATTTTATCTCTTATTCTGCAATTTTTTACTTTTTTTTTAATCCGATTTTTTCAAAAAATTTTATACTTTTGGTTTGCCGATTTTTTCCCCAAAATTTTTTTGCTGCTATGACTTAAACAAAATCAATTTATCCTAAAGTTTAAAAGGTGAGAATGATCCTGGGATTTGTGGGTTATGGAACCATAACAGACTTATTGAATAATTTTGTTGTAGCTTGATTTGTATCCAATTTATCTCAGATACTTAATATTGATGTCCTTGACCTTAAATCGTGGATATAGAGCAAGAAAAATGACTTAGGAGAAGAAGAGCTTAGGATGAAACTATCTCAAATATTTTCTATATCACTAGTTCCTAAAGAGTTGCGCTATCTTCATTATCTTTGCTTAAAAAGTATTTCAAGTATTTCAGCAATTTAAGAAATCTCAAGGATTGTGATTGTTGGGGGATATGCATATGCATGAGTAAAGTAATAGGTGAATTTCCAGAGACCTTAGATTTATTGAGCAACCTTGGGCAGCTTTCCACCTATAAGGATGAGGATTAGAAGCACGACACACATCTATGATCTTAATGGTGATGTTAATGTTGGTCTTCTTTCTCCTTTACCCAAGGTGCAAGGAAAAGTGATATTATTTTCCTTTAGAGAATAATACTTTTCTTTCAAGTTGATTGATATATTTATTCCCTATTGATGGTTTCTTCACAAGGAGATGATTCCCCATTTATATCCTATTTTTGAGGGAGTCATAGTCTTTCATATTTGAAGGGTCACAACTTTTCACATTGGGAGTTACATCCTTTCTCATATTGTTGGCATTTTAATTAACACCTCTGGAGTGCTTATTGAAAACATACAGCTATTGCAAGTGTTTTAGTAACTACTCTTCGAATTATAGAGAGGAAGATCCCTCTTTGCTGATGTTTTGTGTAAAAAGTACAGTAAACTAAGGTTCCTATCTTTTTTACTCAGCGGCAGGATACAAGGGTGCATAAACACAATGCATTGCAGCTAAGGTTTTCTCTAGTTTCTGCAGATTTTAACAACAACTAAAGTAGCTTTTAATCTATCCTATCTCAAGATAAACAGAGCATGAGGGCATAGGAGCGGGAATGGATGGTTGGATTACTTGGGCTGACTGTCTCGCCAGAATGAGTCTGAGGCTTTGAACTCTCAGATCTATGCTAGAATAAGGCTTTATGCAAGCAATCACTCTTTACGGTAAGATGGATCTTAGACTTGCCAAGGAGGAGGAATTCCTATTCGAGGTATAGGCTGGGAAACAACTCACTAGAAACAACAAATTACGATGATTTGGCTAACCGGATTCCCGAGGAGGTGACGACACCTGTCCAAAGTGTAGGCTGAAAGACAATTCATTACACAACATCAAAGGATAACTATTAATATCAAAATATCCGAGGAGGAACCCCTGTCCAAGGAGATTGAACCAATAAGTTATAAGAACAAGACTTTTTGAAAGGACTCAAATCTTTAGATCAAACTGCATGCGCCTTTTGATTTCCTTCTTCAAGCTTTCTCAACAAATTACAAAGAATTGGGACATGCAAAGGTACGAAATCATACACAATTGCTCATCAAGCCAATTATCTCTCATCCAAGAGTGAACAAATATGCCCTTTCAAACTTGTTGGCAACAATGGCGCAGCAATTTTGCGTAGTAAATAAAGGTTAACAAATAATGAGCCCAAGGCTCTTATTTATAGAAACTCAAAGGAGTAGGCAACCCTAAAATCTCCTTGAGTTAACAATCAGTTCTTGCCTATCGACAAGATTTATTCCTATGTCTAAAAGTAGATGAGCAAGCAGTTAACTGGAAATCTACTTTAATTAACTGAAACTAAATAAACAGTCAATTGGAAGTCTACTTCAGTTGACTGAAACTAAACTAAAAGTGAACTTAAATTACAAAATGTGCCTCCAAAATATAGATCCACAATTAGTGGAGATTTGAGATAGACATCCATAATTGGTGGGATCTGACATGCATGATCAGTGTGACATGGAGTTAACTTGAAATGAGGCATAAAGTTAACTCCTGTCACCATTAATGTTATTTTGAAGGGTAGGATGTCCTAGGTGGGTGCTTTACACCTCACCACCTCCAGTCAACAGTTCTTCTAACCAGGTGTTGACTTCTTCTGCCTTTGGGTAATCAATGCTCTGTAAGATGATGACGTGGCATTTCAACATCTCTTCACCATTTGCAAGCTGCTGCTGATATTCTATACACTTTGCAGTTGCGTCATCCAGCCTTGTTGACATGGAATGTGGAAGGTAGTGAGGTAATAACCGGTGGCGGCTCTATGTTTGGAATGACTACCTTTTGCATTTGGCTATCCATTGAACAGTGATGTCAAGGCGTCCATCTTGACTACGGGCTTCACTTGATGCATGTTTGTGTCGAGTGTTTTTAGAAAGTCGTGAAGTAGGACCATTTTGGTCTTGATTTCAACTTGAGAGTACTATATTCTGAAAAACTTGACTGTTGACTGTAAACACGGATATGTTCAGACAACTTTTGAAAACCCCTAAAAATAGCCACCCGTCGAGAAGTAATTTTCTAGAAAAAATCTGAAACATGGGTATTGTTCATGCTTCAATGCTAAACATGCCTAGTTCGTTTGATTTTCAAATCTGTGACTTTTTTGGAAAAATCCCTAAAAATAGGGGCAACGAGTTTACTGTTTCTAGAAAATTCAACAAGTGGGTTTTGTTGGAAAAGATGTGCTGATTATACCCAGTTGGTCAGATCTGTGATTATTTGTTGTTTTCTTGGACATGCAAGAAGATCTAAGACAAGAAAAGAGGAAAAAGACAAGAAGATTGGAAGTTATCAACTGTCTTTCTGAAAAAATTATGCCTTTTGATGCAACCTCTGATAAATTGTTTCTCTATGCAACTGATCTTCAAAAATATGAAGAACGATGAAAACCCCTTTGTCAGATCTTGAAAAGACGTCTTGGAGAGAAAATGACTATTCTTGAGCTCCAACTTGCAAAGACAAATGATGAATAATGATGTCCAAGCTTGATACATAGTGATTGATGTTGAAACAATCAAGTTTGGACGCTAACTCATAATGGAGGAGTCTTTCTGCCTAATTTGGAGTTCACAACCCTGATTTTCACCCATTTAGGGACGTTTTAGAATAGAAAGGCTTCAAAATATCTTAACTTCAGTCAACTGAGCCTTACTTTGACTTTAGGCATCCCTTTGAAGAGTTGAACACTTTTTCATTATTTTTTCTGTGGTGAAATGCCTCCATTCAATCCCTGACTCCAATTGCTTCGATGATCTTGAGGTGTTGCTAATAGATCCATTGTTGAGATGGAACAACTCTAAAGAGGTGTGCTCGGGAGCTGCCAAGCCAAAGACCTGAATCTGATGCTTCAAATTCAAGGGAATCTTTCCCCAGCAGGCACTTTTAGCTTCAGAATTAGTCAATTTTTTTTGAGTGTTCTTCAATTCCTTCATTTTGACCCCCGTGCTCTGATCTGAGATCACTACTGACAGAAGAGCCTGATGATCTTGTTGAAGCATGGGATGAGTAACCAGTTTAGCCTTGGAAAAGATGACTAGCTTCATAAAACCTGAAAGTTGATTTAGATTCCTTAAAAGCTTGGGCGTCTCTGGTTTGCAGGGGCGCCTTTGACCTTTTAACCAGTTATTTCATATTGTAAACTTTCACGAACTACCCCAGCTTGATCTTTGTCGTCAGGTGTTTGATTAGTCTGTTGTCTTTGTTGATGGTGTCATTATTGAGACTGATCACAATGAAGGTCATCCTGGAGATCATTGAGCTTACAGACTGCATTTGATTGCCCAAAAAGTTGGGCGCCTATTTCTAGGAAGGTTTAGTTTCCTTAACACTTGTTCAATTTCTCCATGTTCTTTATCTTGTCTTCACCTTTGGTGTTTCCTGCTTGATCTATGTCCATGAAAGCTTGACAGGTCATGTGAACATGTAGCTAGATTGATCGCAGAGCTGGAAGAGTGTTGAACAAATGCCTTGTTGAAAGCAGTCGTTAAAAACCTCATCAGGTGACTCAAAATGAAGGGCGCTGCTGGCTAGCACGGGTGTTTTTGCCTTGATGTGCATTGATTTACCATCCATTTTGCATGCTTGAATGATTAATAGCTGTTGTCGTTTGATGTGTCTTGTAGGCTGGTGAACAGGTTCATTGTGAAGTTGGGCTGATGCCGGAGAGATCACCTGAAGATAGGCTGGCTCAACAACTGACATCTGGACCATCTAATTCAAGGGCGCCCCTGGTCAGCAGGGGCTCTTTTTCTCATGTTTGACTGTCATTTTGATAGCACTTGCTTTGCAGCATCTCCCAACCTCGCTTACGTTTGCCAGTGATTGGTGAATCAGATGATCATGCTTGACGATGCGCTGGAAAGCCACCAGAAACATGAAGATGACTGCATTGGTGAAGGTTGATGACTGTTTTGGACCCTTTGGATTCAAGGGAGCCCCTTGCCAGTAGGGGCGCTTCTAGCCACAATTCCATCATTTCCTTTGAAAAACTTCATCTCTTCTGGCTTGACGTTCGCTGTGCATCGTGATTGTTTTGAGCATTGTCATTGATGATGCGTACACATGTATCTTGGCAATCACCTACACTGTGTTGCGTGTACGGGTGTTGTAAGAATGACTAAGGCATTTGACTGCACAGCCTCCTCTTGGTAGCAAGGCGTGCATTCTCTAGACTTAGTCAATTTTCAGC
The DNA here is from genome assembly GCA_007258455.2 of Sequoia sempervirens. Lineage (NCBI taxonomy): Eukaryota > Viridiplantae > Streptophyta > Pinopsida > Cupressales > Cupressaceae > Sequoia > Sequoia sempervirens. The sequence goes on along the minus strand of VDFB02292527.1, from coordinate 40,650,567 downwards.
ATTTTTCACTTTTGAAAATCCCCTTTGTGAATGAGCATCTTTTTGGAGTATTTCCGCCATGGATTCATCATTGAAGCTTTTGAAGCTTAGCTTTTAGCCCTTGGTATTGACCAATGTGCCATTAGTGGCTGCGGAGGTCCTAACTTTCTTCTTGAAAAATGAAAATAGACCCACTAGAGTAAAAATAACTTCTTGGTGATTTTGACTTGATCAGTGTGATCGTGAAGTCAATTCGTCCTATCAAAATCATTTTCAATGAATTCTGGCAAGGTCCTATTTTTAGGGGTTTTCCTAAAAATAGGGGTTTAAAACCCTAATTTTCAAATTTTCAGAATTTTGCAGGTATCTTCCTTGACACAAACCCACAAAAGCCTTATGTTCTATTTGACCTAAAACATACTTTTGACAACATTTTTACATGATCTAGATGATTTTAACAAAAATGTCTCTTTGAAGCAAAAATTTATTTTGGGGTACAACACATATCATTGCTATTCATGAGAACCTAATTTAATTCATTTGCAAAATCGCTTAAGGTTCTATTCTCAATTGAGTTCTTCAATGATGTTATGGATGAAATGCTCTCCCTTTTATATCACAAGTTTGAGGGAGTTACACCTTTTCACTTCAATAGTTAGAACTCCTCATTATTGCATTTGGATACTAATAATGTCATGTCTCCAATTTCAGCTGAGACCAAATTCGAATTTGGGGCAGGATTAGTAGAGTTTGTTAACTCTTAAAATATATTAAATATATATATATATATAAAATTATATTAAAATAATAGTAAATAATTAAATATAAATTAATAATTAAATAATAAAATAAATTTAAATCATTGAACAATTATATTTAAATTTGAATTATTTCTTGTGGTCGACCCGTTTGGAAGGCACCCCTGAATCACTATATATTTGGATTGATTTCTTCATGAGAGGGGATGGATCACGATTTGAATTTGGAGCGTAGCTTCTAGGATCCGACTGGGACGAAAACGTCAATAGATCGACACAAGGTAGGATGAACCCCCTTACCTGTGGTCATGATTTTCTATACTCCTTTCATTATTACTGAATTTGATCCAATCTTTGTGGCAGGTCTGGGAAGTTGTAGGCCGACTAAAGAGTGAGAGGCAAATTGATCCTCATTCCCTTGAATTCCCATTGCCGCATCATTGCCAATATCTGGAGGAGTAATTCAGTTGACTCCCTCATTGGAGTTGAGCCACTAGCATAGAGACAGGGAGGCGCCACCTCTGGGTGCTGACTCTTCCATTCGTGCCCAGATTGCATCTACAAAGCCAAGCGTATCACAAGAGTGTCATTTCAGCATTGTGATCAGCCGATGAACTCATGGGAAGCATCGTGGGTGGTATATATCGAGCAAGTTGAATCGCTGTGAGTAACCCGTGCATCAAGCTGAATTGAGGGAGCATCTTCCACAGTTGAAGATTCCATTCAAGACGACTTTCGGAATATGGTGTAGCGCTGATCTAGAATCAAGAGATTCCCTTGTGTTACTAGAGATCTGAAAGTCGATCGGTTGCAATTGAGCGTCTGAATAGAGTCTTCCTACAAACTCATTACCGCTGTGATCTGTTGAGATGAACTATACATATTTGTGCCTGCATCCATTGTCATGAATGGTTAGACATTCAATTTCCATGTTCTCTTGATTCATTCTTGCCCGTGTATGTCATTCCTTAGCTGGAGTATCATTGGCTAGTTTAATCTACGCACTTGCATCCAAATTTGAGTCATCATAAACTCCAGTATTAATTTGTAAGAGTAATGAGCCTAATGGTGTATGTCATCTTGGTTAGATGTTTGTAGTTGTAATGTTCTGCTATATATATCTATTTGCGTTGAGCAACATTGAGTGTTTGTTTGGATCTATGTTATTACCGTAAGCATTACTTTAATTATTGGTGTTCGGTAAAACAACACTTGTTATTCGTTGTTTACTGCTGTTGTGGAGCAATTCGGGGTTAGTACCTTACAGTGGTATCAGAGCCTTAATCTTGCCAGCTTGTGGATCCATTTCTAGAAAGAATTGGGTGAAAGAACATGGATTGGCAATTGAAGCTCCAACCTTAGATAAAGGACATTGATCCTGTTCAGGAGCAATATCAGGATGAAGCTTCCAAAATTTTGGACTAATACGAAATCTTGTCAGAGCATGCAAAGGCTTGTATTCCCCTTGATGCGTACTTGAGAGCACATGAGTCCTACTACTCCCACAAAAGAGGACTATATGACTACATAAGATGAAAGAAGAAAGAAGAGGAAGACTCAGAAACTGCCAAGGAAAGAATTAAAGAGCCAGAGCCAAAAGGATCATTCTTCAAACAAGAAGAGCCTAGGGTGATGGAATCTGAAACAATGGACACATCAGAGCCAAAATCACAAAAGGAGGTACAAGAGGACTCTATAACGAGGTATGATGATTCTGAGGTTGTGATTTTGAACAATATTTTTTCATCCACACATGATCATGAGATATAAGAGTATCATAAGGACGAGTAAGAATCTTGCTTGTGGAGACACAAGAACTACTTGATGGTACTTCAAAGGAATGTTTGGGGGCCCGAGACAAAGAGGATTTGGTTGATTGCAAGAAACAAGGTTTCGAGGAGTACGTGAAGAATAAAGAAGACACCAAACGAGTCATGTTGAGTCCATATCAAGGAGGTATGGTTTCATTTGATATTCCTTCATTGCCTTTGCATCATGGTTTGGATATATTCGAGACAAATGTTGCCCATGCATATGATGATGAGCTAAGAGGGTTGGATAAGATTGATTTGACATTGCGGGATCATATGGAGGATAAGGATGGCATAGCTGTGAAGGATCATGTGGTCGAAGATTCTACTCATTGCTTTGATGGTGATCCCTTGATGGAGCATGACGATGGCCAAGTTTCCACACATGAAGACCATACTAAGGAGGAAACAAACTTGAAGAAACAAGCAAAGGAGGTACAATCAGAAATGTTGCACAAGAGCATTGATGCACATCCTTTGAGAAGCCAACTAAGGGTCAACAAAGGTATGGTTGGTTTGACTCCACATCACTTTGATCATATTCATAAGATGATAGCAATTTTGTTTTGGAAGATTCTTGAGAAGCATGATGATTTTGAGGAGTTGATACTCGTTTGTAGATAGAGATTATCTCCTCAATTTGAGTAAGATATACTATGATGTTTTGAGAGGGAAAGAAGATAAGGTAGATGGGCATGGTGGAGAATTGAGCACATCACAATCTTCATTTCACATAATAGGATTCCAAAGTCATACAGAGGTCGCATCCATGGAAGAAGACAACATGAAGATGGTCCAAGAAGGAATTATGGAAGATGAATTCGAAGGATCCTATGATGGAGATATAGACATATACACATGATATCATAGCGACACTATCACAAGGTACGAAGTCAATTAGATTTTGATATGCATTCTAACAATTCATTGTTTTGGCATAGTCTTGAGGATGATTGGAAGAATCAATTAAAGGTGACTAGGGATGAGGAGGTTCGAACCTTGTCTAAGTTGGATGGCACAGGGAGTGTCCTTGAAGATTTCATACAGAGGGCGGCTACGAGACAAGGTGAACTAAGCATCAACTTTAGAGATTTGAAAGAGATGGACACTATGGAAGGCACCAAATTGGCATACTTGTTGGAACACAATGATCTACTGAGAGGGGGGTGAATCAATAGATATTAAAAATTTAGCTCTTAAAACCTTTTGTGCAGACTACTCTCTTTAACCCTTAATGCGCAGATATTAATCATGTGATACAAAAATATGCATGCACACAGAAACATCACATAACACCAGATATATGTGGAAAACCCGATATGGGAATAACCATGGTGACAAAGCCTGCTTGAGTCTATTGCTCAAATCTAGGGTCACAATCCAAATCTCTGTTACAATGCTTTTAGGATGCATCAACTACCTAATTTAGAAGCAACCACTTCAAGGATGCAACAACACCTTGCTTTAGGACCTGCAACTCCAGGGATGCAACAACACCCTAATCTGAGCTACAACTCAGTACAATGAGGCTACAACCTTTAAAGGATTACAAGCTCATATATGCATATAAATGGTTCTTCATAAACCTGAGATGTGTTACATCCCAAATTGTGAAGCTACTATTTACCGTTAATAGATAGGGTAAATGTGAATATAGTGTGGAATCTGTAGATCTATTATTGATGCATGCACCTTGTTTTCAATATGATGTTATCTCACTTGATGTTGTTTCAGTTGATGTTATCTCAATTGATGTTATTCATGGTAAAATATTGCATAAGGAGGTTAATGAATCATATATACTGCTATTGTTGTGAGCATTTGATTGCCGTGAGTTTATGACGGTGAATGCAGGTATGAGGACCATTCCTCCAGGAGGAGGAGAAATATCACTAGGGAGAGGAGCTTGGTCGGGTAAGCAGTAACGTGAACCATTTGAGCATACACACACACGTTTCTTAGATTGAGTAAGCTAAGTCAGATAAGTTGGTCTTGATAAGTCATCCATAGGATTTAGGAGTCTGGTTTACTTCTTTGTGCTTTGTGAGTGATGATTATTTATTTGTCAAACTTATTGTACTATGATCGTTGTGTGAAAATGAAAGGTTATATGTGTATAGGTTGAATGGGTATGTATACTCATGTATACATTATGAACACGTATCCATATATATAAGCATATTGATATAGCCGTATGATCGACAAATGGATATGCCCATACGTATGTGTCAACGTGGTATACATATACATACGTATACATGGAGGTATATACGGTTATACACATACACACGCTACCTATTGTCTGTAGCTATAAATAATATTATAATATTATTGCCTGATGACTACATATATATGATTTATATATCGGGTAAATGCTGACTGGCTCACGATATATTTATATTTGTTAAATATATAGATTTATATATATGTAATTATATATTAAAGATTATATAGCCAGTATTGGCATGGTGTGATGGTTTATAGGTGGTATTGTTGTTCTTGCCACCAAGGTTCAAACCCCATTAGGGTGGTATTGTTGAATGGTTGTATCCGGTTCATAGCTCCGGTCAAAAGCGTTTACCCCTTGAATAAAAAAAAAAAATATTAAAGATTATATATAATATTATTATAGTTATATTAAAATATATATAAATATTAAATACTCGGGTATTTAAATATTTATATATTTAATATATTTAAAAGAACTATAATAATATTTATATAATAAAATATGTAATTGTTTCCTAATGGAATTATATTTTAATATTATAAATCTTTAAAGTGAATTAAAAGATTAAATTTTTACTTGGAGTAAATATATAGTGTAAATATTTATAAACTCCAAAGTATAAATATATATAAATATTTAAAAGTGAAAATATTTATAAACTCCAAAGTGGAAATATTTATAAATATTTAAATGAATAAATATTGGACTCAAAAGTATAAAGTTAAAAGATTTAAATCTTTTAAACATGGGCAAGTTTATTAAAGTGAACTATTAAAAGAATATAGTTGTTAGTCTTGAGCAAAACATGGAAACTTCATAAAGTCTCGAACCTTTTTATGAATCAAATATTTGATGTAAACATTTGGAAAATAAACAAAAAAAACACAGCTAAGAGTTTTCACATGAATGAAAGAATGTCTCAATGCAGCAAAAATGATGGAGGAAAATTTCAGCGTTGGGTAATACGGAATGCCAGCCAGAGGTTCTGTGTTGTAACAAGCCGAGACTTGACAAAATCGCAGCAAAATGAGTCATGTGTTTTTATGTGCCAGGCAAAGACGTTTTTCCTGTAGGTGGCGATTTTTGAGTTTAAAGTTGATTTTTTCTGCTTATGCTGGCTCCATAAGGGTCGATTCACTCCTTTTTGAGATGACATAGGGTTTAGTTGCTTGCCAAGTGACATTTGACTGGGTATAGACGCCTTGTTGTCATTTTACATGCCCAAAATGAAGGAAATTGTTGCAATTACGGGCTTATAAATACTTGCCGGCCATTCATTGTTGGATATGCTTGTGCAATTTGTCTTTTGCGAATTTGAGAGCTTTCTTGTCCATTGTCTAAGCTGCTGTGTTGTTTTCTGTTGCTACATTATACCAATTTGCTGAGAGTGTGAGAATTAGAAGCTTTTACTAGCTGCTATTAATTGACTGTGCTAAATCCCTTGTAGAAGAATAAATTAACAACTTCTAATAGAGAAGTGTTAATTAAGAAGAGTGATTTGAAGGAGTCATCTTCATTGAAAGAGAGTTATTTTGCAAAGCTGCCATCTCCAATTTGAGAATTTTGGAAGTTGTTGACGGAGCAGTGCTGGGAAAAGAGCTCATTATAACAAGCATGGTATCTATTTAATAATTCTTGTTTGAATTGCTGCTCTATTTTATTGTTGAATTTGATGTTTGCAATTAGCTCATGGAGAATTAGAAATGTCTTGATAAACTTTCTTTGCATTTAAGGGAAAATGGTTGAAGGAATTCATTGTATTTAAAGGGCGAATGTATAAGGGAAATCATTACAATTAAGGGAATTGCATAAGGGAGTTCAATGCATTTTAATGGTAGATGAAATGAAGGATTTAAGGATAAAGGGATTGTTAAAAGGGAATTAAATGTTTAAGGAGCTGAAGGGATTAGCTTAACTTATCTTGCATTAAAGGGAAATAGTGGAAAATAAATTTAAGGGATTGGTTTATTTGTTTAACATAAAGGGGAAAATTTATGAAAATAGTTAAGGGAAGATTTAAAATGCATATTAGTATGAAGTTGCATGTTCTGCATGATCTTCATAAGAGGAGAATACTGTTGGCATGAATATTATTTGCTAAAAGCCTGATTGCTTCATAAAAGAGAATTGAAGCATTAGAGCCACTTTTATAAGATGTTTTTAAGTACTCCATGATAGGAGAAAGGACTTGATTGAGGAATTCAGCAACATTATATAAAGCATGACATAAGTATTTAATTATACTAGCTATGTTTGAGTGTGGGATGATTTATGGTTGCTATTGATACATAGGAAATGAAATGTTGCATTCTAGTTGTAATCTGCATTAATTGTATGATCTCCGTATAAGGAGAGTATTACTGCAATAGTAACTATATACTAGAACCGAAATGAGGACAGGAGTCAAGTAAATTCTATTGGCTTAAGTTATTAGGTTAACTAAGGTAAGCCCGGGTTACTCCTAGGATAAAGATTTCTAGTATAGGGGTAATAGGTGAATTACTTGTTATGCTGTTTCATTTCTAGCAGTTAGAATGTTGTAGGAAGTCTAGGGTGACTGATTACCCAATGGACATAACCTACGCGTAGTGTAAGATAGCCTTAAGTCAAATCGGCCCTGAGTAGTGTATATGATAGATGACTCACTCAGTCGTTTACTAAACTAAAACACTTTAATCAAAGTAGTGTAATGTACCTACATCCTCTTAGATTGGGCGATGTTTACACTGTTAGTTCATTGTGATCCTTGTACTAGTTCGAGATTGTGAAATAGCAAGGTTCTAGTTGTGTAGGACACAACACTATGCTCAGTTGGTAATTGTTAAAGGATACCCTACCAATCTCTTCGATGAAGGGAGGGCCATCTATTGAATAATGGATGTGCGGGGGACTGCATTATAAGTCTGTGGTTGGCAGAAAAGCACCCGAGTGATGTTTCTCCTCCACAGCAAGCGACCGATGTACCAAGATTTGAAAGGAAAAGAATTCTGGACCTTCTTACTACTATTTGTTCTAAAGCTCATTGGAGCTATGTTAGTGAGGTATGTATTCTTGTTTCATGTACTTGTGAAGTTGTTATATTGGAAATGGAATATTTATTGTAAATTGATATGGCAACTGGTTCATGTTTTATGAATAAAGAAAAGGAAATTTTTTATTACAATGTCATGTTAACATGTTTACTTACTTGTAGGATGTAAATTAAGGAAATTTTTATTTTACCGAAGGATTGGGTTGTTACAAGATGCATCATTACATTCTGTTCTTAATTGCACATATTGCGACTCACTTCTTACTGCTGAAGCTGCACTCTCAGCAACATACACCCTAATCTCTGCACTCTCCTCTGCACATAGAACAATCATTGTTCTATCTTGCTGCTCTGCTCTTCTTTCCCTTTCTGCAGTGTCTTATACATCTGCACTATACACTCTCTTCTCTCTCTGCCTCTACTGCACAGACAGTGAACATACTTCTGTTCAACACCTTGTGCACTTGCAGACATCACACACATACAACAGATACAACCTCTTCAACTCTTCTCAGATTGTCTTCATTTTGTTTAACTCCACCAATCTGCAATCTTAGCCTCGAGATTCTCACCAACGTTAAGATCTTCTCAAACATTTTGTTAGGGTTTCCTTAGCTTGCAAACTTCATCAGCAAGCTACCTTTTCCTCAAGCCACACACCACTGTCCAGCTCATCATTAATTCATCTGATAGGGTCTATTAGATATCTTCATTGTCACTCTACCTCTGCATCGAGATGATTCCACATTTAATTCGATTATAGAGAATTTTCCTCATTCTCTCTATCGAACCCTAAAATCTGATTATGCATTCAATGCATTCTTCTGTTCATCCAATCTGATTTTATCTCAATCACCTGTTAGGGTTTACCACATGTCTTGCTCTACACCATACCTGTGCATTGAGCCTTACAATAATAAATTTTGTCTTAGAAGGTTTGCTAAGAATAACAACCTGTGAAACCCTAGAATCAGATAGGTATTAAATGCGTTCTCTTGTTCAATCGATCTGGTTTGATCTCGATCACCTCTGTAGTCTGCTCCATCGCCTTGAAGATCAAATCTTCATTTAATTGGTTGCTTGGTGTAGCTAGACCAATTAACTCCTTCCTCTGTGTCAGTTACCAGACGAAACCCTCTTCACACTGAGTTAGCCGTTTGTGATTACTGCATTCAAATCTGGGCTGTCGATCTTCTTCGCGCCATGATCCATTGGCTCTCGTTCATCATCATCTCTTTAAACTTTTCTATCAGATCAAATACCTTTAACCATGTGCTGTCGATCTCCATCGACTGATGATCACCGTTGGATCAATTTCCTTTTGATCTCCATCGTCGATCACATAACCATCGCAATCACATAGTGCATCGCAATAACCTTAAATCATGATCGTCAGATCAACCTTCTTCAAATCCTTCCATCTTGACCGATGGATCCTCTGCGTTTTGATCTTCGTTGCCAGTCTCCTTCATACATCGCTTGCCATATGCAGGGTCCACCATTCTAGCTCATTGCCACGCAATTCACAAAAAGGATGTGAATTGCACAATCATCCAATCGATAATTGCCATCTGCTTATACACGTCACACTCTGGTCCCACACTCGGCATCACTCTCCTATCACCCAGTCGCTAAAAACTTGAATCTCAGAACCTCTTGTCGGAGGTTATGAAGTTCTGAGAACCCACGACATACCGACAATAAAGAGAACCTATGAAACTCCTTTCAAAATGACAGTCACTTTGATGAAAACAACACCCAATACATCATTCCAATGTGGGGTCCACATGCTGTTGTCACATATCCACGTCATCGCCATGTCACAGCTCCGTAATCCACAAGGGTGTGGATTACCGTTTACTCAATCCCATCATGCCACATGTTTGCATTGTCATTATGGCTAGGTCCCACATGGAGTGCTTTCTTATTCCTTATTGCTCCATCGCTTAGTCGCCAAAAATTTGAACTTAAGAACCTCTTTGTCGGAGGTTGTGAACTTTTGAAAACCCGTGACATGTCGATAACAAAGAGAGCCTTCTTCCTTATCACTCCATTAGCTAAGTCGCTAAGTTGGGAGGTTATGAAACTTGAGAACCCCGCGACATAGGTTAGGAAAACTTGAAACTCCGCGATTCCATTCACTTTCGCCGAACTGATGGTAATGTATATCCTTAAAGCTCTAGGCAGGGGGGCCGGTCACCTTCACGACTATAAAGACATAAGTTCCAACTAATGCAACAGACAACCGTCGATACCAGGTCAACATCAAAATAGAACATTTTGAGGACGCCATGATTGCAACTCTAGGGTATAATCAGTGAACCCTAATTTTGTCTGTGAGAAAACAAAATTCATTTTTGGACATGTTATACATCCTCTAGCCCTACATAATACCTTTTTGGAAAGTTCTCGAAAAACCCATCACGAATCTACCACTCAATTCGCCATTAGGACCATTGCTCTCTCATCCATCTTCTGTCATCATGCCAACAAACTCCTTTGCCTGATTTGCCCTTTTGACATCAATGACAACTATATGCACTTCAACACACTTCTCCTTTGATCCCCTTTTGACATCAATGGCAACATATTCCAACAATACTTACATTTGATCAAGGACAAGGGCAAGGCAATTGAGTATGTGGACACAACGATGGCTACTTCCAGAAAGTGTGCGAAAGAGGTTGGCCAGATTATGGAGGAGATTGATAGCATACAGGAAGACCTTAGACTAATCCATCACTCCAAGAGTTCAGAGTTCCAGATTCCTCTTTCTCTTAGGAATATTCCTATGGCTTGGAGAGAGCAACTCATGGCAGAGTACTCTGAGGATACCTTTGCACGGAAGGCAAAAATCAGGGCAATAGGTACCGAGTGTTTGACGGTATAATATACGTCAAGGACAAAATCTTCTTGGTGACAAGATCGAGGTTAAAGAATGACATAATGAAGGCCTTTCATGATATCTCAACAGTAGGGCATCTAAGTGTATTCAAGACCCATAGACAGGTGCATGAGAGATTCTTTTGGGAGAGTCTTAGAGAAGACATTCTGCAGCATTTTCAGAGGTGTATGACTTGTCATCAGGGCAAGCCATGGCATCTTCCATATTCACCATTTATGACAGAGCTGGAGGAGCGAGATGATTGTTTAGAGATGGATGACACAGTTTGCATTTGGAGGATCGAGGTAGGAGAATCTTCGCTGGTGGATAGCATGGGAGTTTTGGACCCCACCCAAAACAGTTGCACTTGGAGAGCACATTCTTTTGATAGGGTCATGCCAAAGGACAATTTGCTTTTCGACCCTTTTGATGGTGTCAAGAGTTGGAACCTGTGGACTAGATCTAAGGTACAGGATGATGAGATCCCACCATATTGGGACAGTGGTGGCACAGTGAGAGACAATAACCATTTCATTTTCAGCTCACATGGAGAGACAATAGCTTGAGGTTTGGACATTGTGTTCCACACTACACTACCTCACTATGCTTGGAATGCCAAGACAACATAGCAGCCGCATGGTGGATACATTTTGGGATTCACTTGGGATCTGAGAGTTAGCATGGAGTTTAGTATGATCCATGACAGGGGAGTTCAACAGCCGCCTTGTGGATTCTTCATGAGGCTTTGGGATTCGGGGGTTGTTTGTTCAAAGACACATAGATTGTTTCATCACTATGAGCGAAGCACTGTTTATATCAGAGTAGCGCAACAAACTTCACTATTGTAGGGATGGAGCAGAACCGAGTTCATCCACGAGTTTTGGTGGGACACCTCCCATGATGCTTCTTGGCAATGCTTGAGGACAAGCAATTTTTGGGACGGGAGGACTGTCATGTCCCCAATTTCAGTCGGGACCAAATTTGAATTTGGGGCAAGATTAATAGAGTTTGTTAATTTTAAAATAAATTAAATATATATATATATATATATATATATATATATATAATTATATTAAAATAATAATAAATAATTAAATAATAAAATAAATTTAAATCATTGAACAATAATATTTAAATTTGAATTATTTCTTGTGGCCGACCCGTTTGGAAGGCACCCCTGCATCGCTATATATTTGGATTGATTTCATGAGGGATGGATCACGATTTGAATTTGGAGCATAGCTTCTAGGATCTGACTGGGACAAAAACCTCAGTAGATCGACATAGGGTTAGGAACTTAGGACGAACCCCCTTACTTGTGGTTGTGATTTTCTATACTGCGTTCATTATTCCTAAATTTGATCCAATCTTCGTGCTAGGTTTGGGAAGTTGCAGACCGACTGAAGAGTGAGAGGTGAATTGATCCTCATTCCCGTGAATTCCCATTGCCGCATCATTGCCAATATCTGGAGGAGTAATTTAGTCAACTCCCTCATTGGAGTTGAGCCCCCAGCATAGAGATAGGGAGGTGCCACCTCTGGGCACTGGCTCTTCCATTCATGCCCAGATCGCATCTACAAAGCCAAGTGTATCATGGGAGTGTCATTTCAGAATTGTGATCAGTCGATGAACTCATGGGAAGCATTGTGGGTGGTATATATCGAGCAAGTTGAATTGCTGTGGGTAACCCGTGCATCAACGACAAGCATTTGATTTGAGGGAGCATCTTCCACAGTCGAAGGTTCGATTCAAGATGACTTCCGGAATATGGTGTAGCACTGATCTAGAATCGAGAGATTCCCTTGTGTTACCTGAGATCTTAAAGTCGAGCTGTTGCAATTGAGCGTTTGAATAGTCTTCTTACGAACTCATTACCGCCGTGATCTGTTGAGATGAACTATACATATTTGTACCTGCATCCACTATCATGAATGGGTAGAAGTTGGATTTCCAGGTTCTCTTGATTCATTCCTGCCTGTGTATGTCATTCCTCATCTGGAATATCACTTGCTATTTTAATCTATGCACTTGCATCCAAATCTAAGTCATTATAAACTCCAGTATTAATCTATAAGAGCAATGAGCCTAATGGTGTATGTCATCTTGGTTAGATGTCTGTAGTTGTAATGTTCTGTTATATATATCTATTTGCATTGAGCAACATTGAATGTTTGTTTGGATCTATGTTATTGCCGTAAGCATTACTTTAATTATTGGTGTTCGATAAAACAACACTTGTTATTCGTTGTTTATTGCTATTGTGGAGCAATTTGGGGTCAGTACCTTACATAATAATTCAATTTTAGATAAGTTAATTTGTTAGTGCTTCTCAACTCAAGAAGCATTTTGATAGACAGTTTTTAACATTTTCACAATTTTTAAGCATAAAGTAATCATAAACACACATGGAGTAATCTTGTTGAAGACACATCCGACATGAAGCAAACACATAGATATACACAATACACAAAGTATACACATAAATACATGTAAGACATGAAGCATGAAGCATACATGTGAATACACATAATACATGAAGTATACATAAATACACGTAAGACACAAAGCATGAAGCATACACATGAATACACATAATACATGAAGTATACATAAATATACATAAGACATGAAGCATGAAGCATACATGTGAATACACGTAATACATAAATACATGTAATTCATGAAGTGTACGCATGAATACACGTAAGTCACAAAGTATACACATGAATACACATGATCATAAAGTATACACATGAATACATGTAAGTCACAAAGTATACACATGAATACACAAGTCATAAAGTATACACATGAATACATGTAAGTCACAAAGTATACACATGAATACACGTAGTCACAAAATATACACATGAAAGGCACACACATATAGAAATGCATTATTGGCCTACTTAAGAAGAAGGCTGAATAGCTAATTATAATTGAATGGCGGTTAAAGTCAGTTTGTCCGTAGGTTGGCAGGATTAAAGCTCTGATACCAATTGTAATGTGCCCTTTTTGGATAACCCTAATCTTTCCCTAGAATCACACGTATAATGTAGTTAGGGTTATATCTTACCAATTAAATGCCTTAAGCAAGATAAATCTTGGTATAGGTCCTGCAATCATGTTAGATAATATTGGAATATAATTCATATGATCAAACATATATAATAAATGTCTTATCTATTTAAACATGTAAATACATAACTATTTCAAATAATATAAACCACACAATATCGGAATGCACATTGGAAGTTGGATCATAATGGACTTGGATGAGGAACATGATAAGTCCGCCCGAAGCTATCCATACCAAGCCCAAGAGCGGATATACCATCCCTCTTGGCCCTCAAGTGGCAGACACACAGTCATCCAACATGGGGTGGCGTACTTGGTGGGCAAACTTGTATTTGCATTCCCTACCCTTGTTGCCTTATCTATCCCTCTTATGATTAAAACTCCTCGAATCCATCCTGACAACCAATCCGTGTAGAGATTGGGGAAAGGGCTACCATAGGAGGCCCATAGACATCCTTAAATTATTTAGCATACATAAGGTTCATTGATCTTAAAATAGATAAGTAAATATCAATATGAATTTATGGTTATTATCCACTCCAACAATCAACCATCAAGGAGGTTGGAGAGGAAGCTGCAATAGGATGCCCGAAGTATTCCTCCTTCTAAACCCAAGGGCGGATAGACAACCCCCTTGGCCCACAATGGCAGACACTTCAGACATCCATTATGTGTTGCCTACCTAGAAGGAAACCTTGTAACTGCTATCCCCCCTTGTACTTCCCTCTCTCCTTCCCATGATTGATTGTAGAGGAATAAGTAACTTAGTGTTGGACCAATAATTTAATTAGAAATGCAGTTCTTATTATGTTCTACATAAAATGCATGAAATTTATGTATTCAATATACATATATATATATCAAATTGTATACCACAATTGAATAACGCTGCTGTAATTTACTGATATTTCTAATCTGATTGATATAACAGAGTTGCAGATTGCTTGATCTTCTAATAGATGTCGATCTGCTTTAATATTCAGAAGATATTGCTTAAAGAGAAACAAATAGATTAATTCAAATGAATAATTACTAGTAAGGATTAATAATTTGCTGCAAGCATCATTATTGCATGTGTATATATAAATATATAGATATATAATTATTTCTAATTAATTTCAATACTTTATATGAACATATATTAATCTTACTGCTCAAATATTTTCTTGGCAATAATACTTGATCCAATGGATCTCTTATAATTTATTCATTCTTTCCTATCTGCTGCCTTTCCCGATTTCTCCTTTAAAATTACATATATTTATTTTATATTATTTTATATTTATATGTATATTATTTTATATTTACATATTTAATATTAATATAGTATATATTTATTTTTATATTAATTTTATATACCTTTTCATATTTTTAGTATTATATTATAATGATTATAATTATAATAATAGTATTTAAATTGTTAATATTTATATTTATATTGCTATTTATTTTATTTATTTATTTGTATTTCAATGCTTGGTTTTTTTTAACGATGCAATTTTGAGGGCATGACATATAACTTCAAAGTAATTTGCATTAGGGCTGGCTTTGTTCTGAAATCTATTTTTCAGTGTTAAAAGCCACAGTTATTTGAAATCTCTAAATCAATATTATGCAGATTATGTTGCATAAATATGTAAGGCAGCTAAAACTCAAGAGAGTTGCGCATCAATTTTATCTTTAGGATATAGATAAATTTTTAATCAGTCTAAATCTCTATGATTGATGCCTTTAACATAATTGCAAAGAGGACTAGCATTCTGCCTTGGCTTATTCCATTTCTGAGTACATATCAAGAACACCAATGATTGGTAAGAAACCATACCCAGGAATTTTACATGCTTGTTACTCCAGGCTTAGATCATTGGGACTTCTTTCTTCATTGATGCTTGGTATTCCAGGTTTGTAATATGCAGAAGTTTAAATTAGTTAATGAATTCTAAAGTGATTGTACACTGTGCTTCTTTATACTAAATAAAGTTCTTGTTTCTCCTATTGAATTGGCGAATACTATGTAAGTTGATATTATTAAATTCTGAGATGCATTAAAACTAAATATCTATGTTACAGAAATGTCCTATTATTTTATCATTATGTAATTGTTTGCCCTGTATGATCATGGCTTTAGGTTCCTTGGAGAGCTCCATGATGGTTTCCGGAGCAGAAAATAACTACTGGGGATTCACGTACCCAAGTTGTATGAGTATCGCCAGCAACAACCATCAGGAAAAGTTAAAAGTTAATTGCAAGGTGCCTCACGATCAACTACAGGCATCCATTCAGTTCTCTGGGTTGTCTTCTGAAGGAACAAGTGATGATTGGTGTAGTCCTGTCCAAGATGATTTTTCGACTCACACTGCTTTTTTTCCAGATCAGAGCAGTTTGACAGAAGATTGCTTCTTACCAAGAAGTAAAATGTCCTCTTATCCTTTGCATAGAAACACAGGAAGTGTTTCTATACCTCAGGTCACCGAAGGTCTGATAGACAGCAAGAATATATGTGGGAAAAGAAAGGGTGATTGCTTACCATGTACAATCCATGCAACAATCAGTCACGATGAGTGTTCTCAGTTTGATAGTGTAGATTGGTCTCAAAGAAAAAATGATGAAAAGCTTTGTAAGGCTTCAAATCCAGCAGTAGGAGATGCTTCATGCACTGCTTTTGGTTATTCACAGAAAATGCATATGCAAGAGAACAGAGCTGACGATATTTCAGCTGCTAGAAAATCGATGGTTACCCATAATTTTGCTGCAAACTCCAAGCACTTTTTAATGAACCCAGAACCAGAAAAAAATGGATTAGATCAGCTGGATTCTGTCACAGATTGTCACATCCTTGTAGATAATATTTGGAAATCTTCTCTCATGCTGTTTGCTAGTCATTTGTCTGAATCAGATAGATTGGCAGAGCCTGATGTTGAAATACTGCTTTTTGTCATTCACAGTCTTTCCAATTATCTCACACATAAAGCTGGAGTTTCTGCTAAATGTATCCAAGCTGCTTCTCAGCCTGACAGATCTCATTTTGGTGACGATTCAAGTATCAGTGAAAAGGTCTTCTCACTTTCTATGATGCAGCATTTCTAATTTTCCATTCTTGTTGTGCTTGCGAATTGTATGTGGTAATGTGCTAATGAATAGTATATATCAATAAAAAATGTCTAGTGATTACATTTACTTTTAATGGATCATATGTACAGTCAAGTGTTTAGGAGCTCTTGGTTTTTTTAATTAAATAGTGTATATCAACAAACTGCAGATTCTGCCATTTATGTGTGGAGCAGTGTTCCACGGGGTTTCGGGGACGGGGACGGGGGGACAGCAGGGGACGTGTTTCGGGGACGCGGGTACGGGGGGTCTAAGTTTGGCGGCGGCGGGGGGGCGGTGGGGGGACGACGGTGGGGTGGTGGCAGGGTGCTGAAATACATATAATACTTGAAAAAATAGTTATAAAAAGATGTATAGGTGTAAGAATTATACATCTTGGAGTCAACTAGGAGTCCCCTAGACATCTTGAGGACACCCCGGCATCCTCAAAGTCCTAGTGGCATCTTGGAGACAGCGAAACTGGTGGTGGGATGGTGGCGGTGGTGGTGGGCTGGTGGGGGGACGTCCCCCCAAGTCTCCGAGATGTCCCCGTCTAGGAAACACGGGGTTTTTTTTGGGAGGGGGGGAGGACGCATCCCCGTGGAACACTGGTGTGGAATCAACAGCATTTTATCCTTTCTTGCTTCCCACATTTTGGGTCTAACTTCTGGATTTTACAAAAGGCATATTTTCAAGTTTTAGTTAACTTGGCAAAATAAAAAAGGTGTGGAATATCAACTATATGGAGGACCATAGCCAAGCAATGGACCACACTCTAAAACCAACGATACAATTTTGCTTCGGATTTATAACAAAATTTTGTTCACTGGACCTTGACCACTTGCTATCTATCCACCCCAACTCTGCAGTCTATTGTTGGCCTGCTGCAAATTTTAGTTTATGATAAAAGGGGTAAAAATCAGATTTTGAAGTAGTCCTGAAACCTTTTACAAAAAGTGAAATGTCAGAAAACTAACAGTCGACCAACAACAAAATAACAGTTGAGAAGCACCAGAAACCAGAAAACAAAACAAAATACTAGAACAGCAGATTACAATTTTTTTTCAGAATATTAGTAGCTTCCAATTCTTCCAGGTAGAAGCTCTCATGGAGTTCAACGAAGCCCTGAAGTGCAATCTTATCCTCGTAGCTCTTTTTTCTGCTGCTCCTAGTTCTAGAGCTAGGACCTGCTTTATCATCTTTTCCAGCCACCTTGGAAATGGGTTAAGAATCTTTAGCCGTTCTCTTCAGTTTATCCCTTAAATTTTTTATTGAACTTGTTAATCAGTGGAATAGCATCCCAATTCTGGAAAATTCTAGCATCCTCCAAGGAAGAGACCTGAGTACCCCATTTCCGTTTCTTATCAATAATCTCTATCTTGATTTTGAGCCTATTAATCTCAACATAAAACCACTTGATGTGATTATGCTGATCCTCAAAGGCCTGTTGGAGGGTCTCAATATTTTGAACAACAAGATTGAGATCCTCAAGCAGCTCTTGTAAGGAAGCAGAATTAGATTGATGCAAGGCAAAGTCCTTAGGGAGCACGGGTAGGGGTCTTGTATTCTAGGGAAGGGCTCACTGATAGTTGGTTCTGAGAAGGCCTTAACATTTCCAATACCCTTCTCATTTGTCCTAGAGACCTCACTAATCTTAGGGGTTTCATGGGCCCTACCCTCACTCCTCTTAACAGAACCCCCCTTCCCTATCTTACCCATGGATATTTTGCCTGAGAAGTTCCACCATTTTCCTCTTGTTCTCCCTACTATCCCCAACACCTTTATCACTTCTTTCTAGATTCCCTTCTTCCTAGGACTCACTGTCCTTGTCTGATGAGTTACCAGGTATACAACCATGTCATTTACCAAATATTCAACGTCATTTATTGCGGCCCTTTGTGGCTTCAAGCTTTGGTAGATTGCATGAATGTCCAAGCATTCATCTCTAATAGGAAAATATAGTAGAGTAACAAAGCATATGGAGCCAAGAGGGTTCTGTGAAATTGCAAAATATAACAGGCTTGAGAAGTGAATAGAGAGAGGAAGAAGGAAAAATGAAAATTTATGCATCATTGTTTTGGTTCTTTAGACATCAAATCAGTTGGATTTATCTCCTCCTAAACTCCTCAGATTTTAGTTAACAGTTATTCAACCATGTCATTTATTACAGCCCTTTGTGGCTCCAAGCTTTGGTATATTGCATAGATCATAGATGTATAAGCAGACATCTTTAATAGAAAAATATAAGTAAAGGAATAAAGCATTAAGAAATGGAGTCAAGAGGGTTCTGTGAAATTGCAAAATATAATATGCTTGAGAAGTGAATACAGGAGAAGAAAAGGAGGAATGGAAAATGAAAATTTATGATCATTATTTTCATTTTGCTTCTTTGGACATCAAATCAGCTGGATTTATCTCCTAAATTCCTCATTGGCATTTTCCTTCATTTCTGAACTTCACGATTCTTCATTTCATGTATCCATTGATAGTTCTATCTAAAAAAGATATTGCAAAGTCATTGTGATTTGATTCATATATTTTCTGTTTTACTTCCAAGCACCACGTACCAATCCATTAAGAAAAATCACATGCCACAGGTTTGTATCTGGTTTCAATCTTATATGTACTATGTCTTGCCTGTAGACACCCTTGGATTCACTTATATATTTATTAATGATAGGAATTGTGATTGACTCCCCAGGTTTCCAAGTTGGCTGAATGCTATTATAGGGAAATTGATGCTGCAGATTATGAAACACAAGTGTCGAAGTTGTCTGACATATGTTCTGCATTGAGAGGCATCCATGTTGCAGAAGGTGGTCCATATATGACTGACATTATTGCAGAATCTGACCAGTTGCAGGGGACATATTACAAAAAAGCAAAGCTCTCTGATCTGGAAAAGAAGAGAGAGTCAAAAAGGGTAATCTCTGAATTGCAGGAACTCGTTGATAAGTTGAGAGATGACTTTGAGTTTGAAATCAAGGAAAGAGATGCTGCAATTCTTCTTTACAAGAATTTGTATAGTGAAGCTCATGCAGCATTGTCTACCACAAAGAGTGAAATGGAGCACATTAAAACAGAGGTTGAGGCGCTAAAGCAAAAACAGTTTAACACAGGTAGGTCTGGTTTATATATATTAGTGGTGTTAATTTTCATGGTATGGGTTTGCAGAAAGGTTGACTTCCTTCCATGTTGAACCACACACAAGCATGTGAACTGTCATTTGATAAGGTGAAAAAGCAAACTATTTTTTTTAAATTTCCTTATAGCTGTAACATCTCTTAAATAAAAATTTATAAGATAAAAAAAAATTCTTTCCTTAGATTGCCGTAGTATTTTGAATATCCTTTATTCCCTATTTCATGTGTCAAAAATTTCACTTTGCCACAGCCATTAGCCTTGATTGCATTTATTGTGTATATTTCTTTCCCTTCTAGCTTTGAATCTTACAAATTATGTCATCATGTATCTTAATAACATTCGATTATTGGAACAGATGCACGTGATCTAGATGTTATAGGAGGAGAAACTTGTAAGATGAGAGAGAGGACAAGCTTGGAAACTTGTCTCAAGGTTAATTTAAATAAAATAGAAAATGTTATGGACCAGGCTGCAATGTACCAGGGAAAAGATCATAAGGAACCTGATATGAATACAAGCTTGTGCTCTCCAACAGATATAATTTCTAAAGCATATGATGAAAGGGCCTTTTGGGAACGAGCAGCTGTTCTGATTTCTCGTGAGGAAGGTCTTAGGGAAACAAGCTCTATATGTCCTGTGGAGGATGATTTGAATCCAGAAAGACATGTCACGGACCAGGCTGCAATGTACCAGGGAAAAGATCATAAGGAACCTGATATGAATACAAGCTTGATCTCTCGAACAGATATCATTTCTAAAGCATATGATGACAGGGACTTTTGGGAACGAGCAGCTGTCCTGATTTCTCGTGAAGAACGTCTTAGGGAAACAAGCTCTATATGTCCTGTGGAGGATGATTTACATCCAGAAAGAAATGTCACAGAACAGGCTGCAATACAACCATCTTTCAGAAAATATTGTGAGGAGTCTCAACCAAAGACAAACTTGAAATCTCCAATTAATGTTACATCGGAAGTACACTGTGAAGATAGCTATTGGGAACGGGCAGCTAGTTTGTTTTCTTGTGAGGAAAGTCTTGGAATATCTGAAATAAGCAGAAATGAATATAATTTTGACCATGATATACAGGAGGTAAGTCCTGAAATAGAAGATATTATTAGAAGATTTAAAGTTTTACAGGAATATAAACAATCAGATATGGTGGGAAGAGATTCCAGAAAGCAAGTTGGGGAGGCCATTTTTGATGTTTCTGGCTCATTGAACAACTCTCTTCATCTAGAGGAGATTACAGCTGATGATCTGAATCCAGAAAGCTGCGAGTCTAATCAAGTCCTTTACCAAGCTAGACAGGGGGAAGGGACCTTTTGGGAACGGGCAAGTCTGCTGCTTTCTCGGGAGAAAATTCAGAGAGAAAGTCTAACTTCTGAGACCAGGGGCAAAGCAAACTCTGAATGTTCTATAAAAAAAGATTTGAATCCAAAATTAAATCTCACAGACCAAACAACAATACTTTCCCATCAAAACATTTGTGAGAGTTCTGGAACAAAGAAAAACATGAATTGTCTAAGGAATGTTATACCTCAAGAACACGATGAAATATGGAAACAGGCAGCTATTATGTTTTCTACACAGGAATGTCCTGTAGAATCTGATAGAAGCAGGAATTTGATTACATGCAATCAAAATACAATGGAAAGAGAAAAAATTCTTTGCAGATTCAAAGCTCTACAAGAATGTAGTCATCATTCAAATATAACAGTAAGAGATTATTGGAAGCAATTTGGCGAGGCCAATGTTCATGAGTCTGGTTCATGTAACTGTTCTCATGTAGAGGAGAATGTCAGCAATGATTTGAATACAGAAAGTTATAAGTCTAATCAAGATAATAGCCAAGCCATACAGGGTGGAGGACTTGCCAACCAAAATGTATATCCAAATACAGATGAAGTTCAAGAACGCCTTGCTGTTCTTTATCACAGGGAAGCTTCAGGGGGTGAAATGGAAGATTTTCAAACTGTAGTCATGTCCAACTACTTTGAAAAACAGGCATCATGTACGCTTGCATCAGAAGACATTCATGATATTATAAACTCTGCCTATGGTACTGAATATTTTTCCAATTCACATTCAGGACTGAAAAGTTATATGACATTTGGCAGGGAGGAGTTTCTATGCATTGTTCCTGCAACAGAATCTTCCTCTGAAGGAAATACACTGATCAGAAATCCAAGTATCCCCTCTCGATTAGAATCATTCAATTCGGATTCAGTACCTGATGTTTCAATTGATAGTCAATCACTAAATTTTGGTCAACCAATATCCAATCCATACGATGATCTTAATGATACTTTTACTGCTGAATATTCTGGTACAGCAAGTGAAGGTGGAAATGTTTTTATAATGGATGGCCATAGCCAAATATTTTCCGCTGGCTCCTCTTTAATCCCAAGTCTAGACTTAGACAAAAGGGATATCATCGGAATGCAGAACCAAAATTGCAGCAATCCTTCTAGAGATAGTGAAGATGCTGAATGTCTCAGTCAGGAGCTTGGCTGCATTTCAGAATGCCAACATGACATTGGTCACGATACATTTTCCTGTGAGATGGAAAGTTCAAGCACAGATTCAGAATTTAGTTGGGAATGTGTAGAAAAGGAGGAAGGTATATCATTTCAGTGTTGACTATTTCAATTTGCTTGTGTAGGAACTTGGTCCCACACAAGAGATCCATAGAGGCAAATCAAATGGTTTTTCTTTTCAGTGTGATGAAGAAAAACGTATTTTTAAACTGTAGATACAATAGATGAAAACAATAGTGTGCACACCTTAGCATTCAGTATTTTTTAATTTGTGTCCAATATTGAAAGTTGGTAAGACAATCATTTGGAGAAATTAAAACACCAAAATTTCAAACAAATGTTATACGCTTTCTTTCACTTTGAAGGTCTTATCCTGTGACAAACTAATAGTTCCACATTACCCGCCTAAGGTGAACCTGCTGCTACTAAGTTCTTTCTTCTAGTAGAAATATAAGCTAAGAATGTTCTGTAAACTGAGATTAAGGGGAGTTGCTTTTTTATTTAAGCAGCCTTTAATAGCATCTGGCTATTAACCTGCCTTTTGTTAGCTGTTTTTTGGACTTTCATTGGTTTATTTTTAGTCTGAGTAGTTATGGAGGTCATGATGTGGCATTATTTATTTAAGTATTCGTTGATGGTTAAAATTTCAACAAGCTAATTACCAAATTATATGCGATGTTGGAAGTAATTGCCTTAGAGACTTGAATTATATGTATGGGAAAGTGATTGAAATTGTCTAAGTACTTGGTGTGAAACCTGTAGCATGGAGAAGTTATAAAATAAGCAAGCTAGAATTCATAAATTTGTACTTGTTGGGTTTCTAAATATGTGGCACATATTTATTTTAGAATTAGTTTTTTCATTTACATACATGCAGAAATTCAAGGTCAAATTTTTCCATATATAATTTGAAGCGCACCATCATAAGAGTAATATTTATGCAGTTCACAATGTTATCTCTTTCCTAATGCTTTCATTTCTTTAGAATTTGTTTTACATTATAAGTTAAAGTTCATTTCTGTAGAATTTGTTGTACATTTAAGTTAAAAGTAGTGTATGTAGTAATGATCTTATAAAGAAAATTTCAGGATTATGAAATGAGCATACACAAAGCACTATTTTTCAATTTCATCAATGTTTTATGCTTATAGAAGGTAGCACAATTTTAAAGAAACCTACATTAATATCAGTTTTGAATGATCCATGTGCAAGGATGACTTAGATATATATATTTTCCGTAGGTACCATTGCATTTAAATGCCCTTATCTACCTCCAATCTATTATTGAGAAGAAGACGATGATTATTAGGGATAGTCTGCCTGCACAAAGCTTGAGGATACCCTATGTTATATGACATCAATGCCACGCAAGTAGAATGTTTTACAATAGGCCAACTCCTTTTCACATGTTAGCTAGGCATCTAATATCTTTGCACATTCTTCCTATATGATAGAGAGTGTTTCTATGATAACTCTATATGTGATTTGTGTATCAACATTTTAGGTCATAATCCATAATTCATCATTAGAAAGAGAGAGAAAATGATAAGACCTTAATCTTGACCTAATAAATAGATGGGTTGGTGACTAATGGAAGCAGAGGGAATGAAAATGAGATAGGAGAAGAATATTTTAATATAAAAATAATTTAAGTAGACTCCTACAAATTTTTTAAAAAAAAGAAAAAAGTCAACCATAATTTAAATTTTTAGTAGTTTAGTTACATTGTTCTTGTATTGCAATTGACTTCAAATGTTATAATCTAACTTTGCCTACTTACTCTTTTGTATTAGAGTTGACTTTTAAATTTTATAATTTAAACTATTTTTTGAGGTGAATTTACATTGTTTTTGTATTAAAATTTTATTCTTCTCTCATTTTTCATTCCCTCATTTCCTCTTAACAACCACCCTATCTATTTATTAGGCCAAGTTTGCAATCTGATCATTTTCTCTCTTTCTAAGATGGATCATGGAGTATGATGTGAAATGAATACAAAAATTACACAGTTATTACAAAAGCACTCTTATCATATGGAAACATCATATCTATTGTTCTTCAAACATTTTAATCTATTAAAAATATTGTTAATAGATTCTTATTATATGATTATTAGTTCAAAAATTTAGTTATCATTGTTTTGCATGTGGATAAAGTACTCATCTTAGAACAATTTACTCCTAATGAAATAATAGACATTGATGCAATAAAAATAATGTATTGTTTTCCATGTGCCTTTTGTTGAAAAAAATAAAAATAATGTATTGTGAGTAAAAAAGTAGCACATGTTGTATGATTAATATGTATCTCTTTATTAGGAAAATTATAGTATCCTACAAACACTTTGTAAAATATCTCCTATATAAGTATACATTTCATTCATTTAATCCATATATTGTTGTAGATAGCTTTGTGAGTTTTATATTCAAGAAAAGTGATATCTCCTATATATGTATAAATTTCATTCCTTTGATCCATTTATTGTTGTAGATAATTTTGTGAACTTTATATTTGTGAAAAGTGATTTTGCATGCTTTTAATATTCCTATTATCTTTCAACTTGTCTATTTTATGAACATATACTGGTTGTAATTGATGAAGATTATTTTCCCCAATCATCTATCATCTATCTCCCAATGAAGCAAACAACTTTCTTCTCGTGATCAAATTTAATATTCATCTTGTTGATTGCATTTGAAAATTTGTTGTAATGCCCAACCCTATGTATTCTTGTGCTTGGAAAGTGTGTGTTGTTGACTTAGTTGTTGTGATTATTAAAGTAAAGATGAATTGTTACAATGATGATTTTAGCCTTATCTACTTAGGAATGTTCTAAACAATCCATGGTTCTCAAATATGAACTCACAATTCTAAAATTTGACTCGAATTTGGGACTCATAAAAACTTGGAAAACTTTTTGAATATCAAAAATCTATAAAATAATCCTAATTAACATGCATAAAATTGAATATTCAAAGGTCACGAGATTTTTTTTTTCATTTATAGATTTAAAATGAGTTGAATTCAAATTAGTATTATATGATCCCATAGATATGTGTGCCCTTATTTCCGTTACATAGTTTTGTATTGGTTTATATGTATGTTGTTTTGTGATCACATTGGATACTAATGTGGGTATTATATGAGGCATTACTATTTTTATGATTGAACCATTATGGTCCATTTAACTTCAATATTTTCTTTATTATTATTATTATTATTATTATTATGAGATGCCAATTGTTTAATTTCAATAGTTCAGTGTTATTAAGTGGTTAATCAAATATGGTTCAATCATGCACCTTTTATGTTATCTTGATTATGTTACACTTAAAGGATAATTACTGAGTTGTGGTTTATATAATATGATTATGTGAGATGTATGTGACTTGTGTGAATGCATGCACATATTGGTTATTTATTATATTGTGCTTTAGCTATGTAATGTTGGATATGCTTGATTTGTATGTGAGTGTGTAGGGCACATTGTTAACCAATGATGGTAATTTTATAGATGATCATATGGATTTGTTTGATTGTGTGTATCGCTCTTGCTCCATAAGCGGTGATAAGATGTAATTTCTACTTATCAAACCATCTTTCCTAATCACATGTGATTTAGAAATTCCCTTGTCATTAAACTAAGAAAATGTGTTTATTCTATGTTTAATTAATTCTCTATCATGTATAATGCTTTTCTATGTGTGTAGAAATGAATTAATTGCTTTCAAGATTGAACATTCATTTGAAAAATTCAAGGGTTGGATGGTATTAAAATAGTGAAATTATGAGTGTTGAAAAAAAAAAATATTATAATTACAAAAGTATCTTAAAATACATAGAAATTTTTGTGACAATGAAAAGTTGTTAAGTGACTTATTGAGCAAGTGGGTCATAAAGGATTATATTTGGAAAGTTGATATTATCTCTAAGTTTGTTGAGTATGTATATAAAAATAATAATTTAAAAGTAAGTTTGTTTACGTATTAGAAAAGAGTTTCATTGTTGAAACCTTATACAATTTTGAGATTGAAAAAGAATATAGATAATCTAGAGAAAATATTTTTAAAACCTAGAGTGAGTTCTTCATGATTCTGAAAGTAGCTTTTTCTTGGAAGAAGGATTGAAATTTTTGGAGTGGCTTGCTATGATCTTGGGAAGTCCTTGGATTCCTAGTTTGAAAAGATTTAAGGTATTCATATTTGTATGTGTAATGTCATAAAATTGCATCGCTTGCAATTTCACATACGTTCTTGCATCTACTTTAGTGTCCATTCTCTTAGCATTTGTGTAGGCTCATTTTAGCCCCTGCATTAGCCTTTTTCCCCTCTCAGAATGCTCGGGACCCCTTTTCAGCAGCTACCTTCGTGCATCAGCTTTGCGTCAAACCTTGTGCTTTTCCCGTTCTCGTCGTTTTGTAATGTGATGTGTCTAGACATTAGCATTCTGTGCGAATGTCCATGTGCTGCGCTAGCATCCTGTGACATTTTAACATTCAAACGACCATTTTCAAGCATGTTTGCCACTTGCCACTTACCTTTGTCGCTGGTAACGGCCCGGGATGCCTTGTAACCACTTGAGAAGCTTCTATTCCCTCCTATTCTCTCTTTAAATGCTATTTTCCCTATTCATTTATGCTTCTGGCTTCTTTCTAGCTTCTTGGCTTCACTCTTTTCCCTCTTTACTCTCTTGCTAGCACAAATCTCTTGCTTGTCACATCAGCTTCAAGCACTCTTGCATTCTTGCAATGCTCTTTGCAGCTCTTTTGGCTCTCACAGCTATTGCTCTTTCTCTTTGGCTTCCTTAAGCCTTGCGGCTGATATCTTTCTTACCTTGTGCTTGCGAGCATCTGGAATTTCTCATATCCCCTATCTACTGCATCTCTATTTTGTGATATGAGTTCTCCTCCTTGAGCGGGGATTGCTTTTATCACTTCATATTTGCTTACTTTGCTCACTTTCTCTATCTATTTGGTTGTCTGTGGAGTTGGGAACACCAAAACAGGGGTTTGACTAAGGTAAACCCCTATATAGCCCCAACATGTTCTCTAGAACTTATGTATGCAAGTATTGAACACATTCATTTGTTGGAGGCTCCATTACTTGGGTTTTTGTGAGTGTATTCTATCTCTCATCCTTTTTAACTTTATCATTTGCACTTTGCTTCATCTTAGTTCTGTTACCTTCCCACATTCTGTAAGTTCTTAGCAATCTGATTGTTAGTAGTCATTTTGCTGCTTTCTGTGATAAAATCGGTTTCTGGTCCATACGAGATGCCATCACGCCTCTAGAACTCTAGCGCGCTGCACTATCATCCTTAGTCCGCACTACCGTCCTTTGGTCGAGAGCTCGTTAGTTTGTCCAGAAAACCTTTGTGATTTACTCCTTATGATTCTAGAACTCTTGCGTTGTTCCTTGAGATAGTTTAAGGCAGTTTTCCCCTTGGGAATCTCTCGAGAATAAAGAGACTCATGAGTAGCAAATCCCCCTTCTCTACATTTTGGTGAACTTGACGTGAATCACAGTATTTTAAAAAAACTAGGAATTTATTTACCCCAATTTGGTGGGGTCATAACTTTTGACTTGATGCTTAGAATTCAAAATCGTTTACATCTTGGAAAGGTCTCCAAGAGGACTAATTTAGTCTTTAAAATATCGTGCCTTCAATAGCTGAATTTTAGGGACCAATGCAAGTTTCAACCCCAAATTCTGCTCCGAAGACCTCCAAAAATGCAAATTACTAGAACCTAGAAAATACCGAAAAAATTGAAAAATCAAGATTTTTGGTTTTTCTCAGTTATGTCACCCCTAGATTGCTCTAGATAGGCCAATGTGTCTATATCTCTATTTCAAAATGTATTTTCTATCTTTCTTCCTTCTATCTCTTTCTAGCTTTGTTAAGAAGCTTCAAGAAGTTCTCTTAGAAGCACATGAAAGTGAGTTCTTGTCTCCTTTCTTATTATTCTTTGCTGATCCCTCTCCTAAGATTCCTTCTAAGGATATTTTGGTGCAGGAGGATGAAATCATTGACACCTTTCTTAATCTTACTCCACATTCTCTTCATTCCAGTGCACTCTCTTCTAGAGATGATGCATTAGTGAATGATGAATCTCCTCTCCATTCCAATGCACTCTCTTTTGGAGATGATGCATTAGTGAATGATGAAGTTCCTTTCACATCAGATCCTCCAAGGATAGATGCTGAGCATGATTCTTCAAATAATTATTCCAAAAGTTGTGATGATTCTGTAAATGTAATCTATGTCTCTGTTTCCCTTAAAACGCCTAAGAGACTGGTCATTTATTTGACTACAACTAGTCCTTCTCCTAAAAGGATTTGTTCTATTGACGGTGTCCCATTTGATAATGATTCTCTTGATCTTTCTATGGCTCCCTCTTATAGAGCAGTAGCCCATAATTATAATACTAGAAAGAATGAACAAAATGTTGATCAACCTACTTCTTTACCACCTTCTCAACCAAGTCTTCCTTTAGCTCCTAAACCTACAACTAAAGCACCTAGTGATTACGATCTTGTCGAGCAACTTCGTGTTACTCTAGCCAAGATCTCACTGTGGGACTTGCTTTAGTCTACTCCGGTTTATCAAGGTATGCTCTAGGAAGCCTTGCAGAAGATCCTCTTGCCTGCCTTTGCTAGGACAATGGATGTTAATGCGTTGATGGCTCATATTCGTGCAAATTCATTGAATATCACGTTCTATCTGCAAGAACTTCTGCCCCCAGATGTGCAGAAACAAGTAGATCCTTTAATGATTATAGTTAATATTAATAATATCAGCATTAGACGTACTCTCGTTGCCACTGGTTCGTCACTCAATGTATGTAGCATTGATCTATTGCCTAAGATTAACATTGATTCATCTTCTCTTAATGCTTCTTCTATTGTCATTCATGGGTTCAATAATGTCGGTCGACAAGCCCTAGGCATAATAGTATTTCCTTTGAGGTTGGGACTTGTTATTGTACCCACCCTTGTATATGTTATGCCGGAAAAATTACCATATAACCTTCTTCTTGGTAGATCGTGGATTCATGATATGGGTGTAGTCCCGTCTACCTTGCATAAATCTATTAAGTTAATTTGCAATAATCAAGTAGTCATAGTCATGGCTGACCCTTAGGCTATGCACTTCTGTGAGATGGCAGCTACTGGTCAGGTTTTGGTTGTGCCTACTCTTATCCCTTCAATATATTCCCATGTGTTGACATCTACTCTAGCAATATCTACTACAAAGGATACTCTTGAGATAGATGTCCCTGAAGAAGATCCTTCTAAAGCAAGAAATCTTAAGTCTACTCCTTCCACCTCTTCTTAAGAAAATGCATGTCTTGGTGATGATTGGGGTTCTCTAGACTTTACGAAATCCTTCGTTGGAGAAAATAAAGTCACCCCGATCCACTTAGATCTTCTGATAACATCATTCAAACCTGCTACCAAAGATGGTTATTCTTTTGCATCGCGGGATAATGTAAGCAATAGTTGTAATGTTCATAATGTTGGTCCTCCTCCTTCTGAGGAAGATGATCGTACTTCTATTAAAGAGGCTAATGTTGGCAGTCCTATAAAGAAGGATGATAGTGATCCCATAGAAGAGTGTGATCCCCGTTGTTGGAACAATGCTCTCTATGAAGATCCTCCTCCTTCTCAAGATTTGCAAGCATGTTATGGCCTTGGCTTTAAGCTTGTCTCTAAATATGGCTATGGGCATAAAGGATGTGGGTGTTATGAACAAGGCATTCAGGTCCATATAGAATGTGCACCTCATAAGCATAATTTGGGGCTTGGTTGCTTGAATGAACAATCTAAACAAAAACCACAATTGAATGTTGGCATGATTCCAGCTCAACCTCATCCTCTTGAGGTGATTCATCCTCCATTATCCACTATCTTTGTGCCTTCTTGTGAGCAGTCAAAATTTTCTCTACAAGAGAAAGGGTTGTTTCCTGCTCCTCATCCTCTATTTGAGCAAGAGCTTTATTTGTTGTGGCTTCTAAAAGTCCAGTTGATTACTCTTCTTTCTACATGTAAGAAATTTCATAAGCATGATAAAGAAAAATATTCTTTTTGTGCATACAATTAGTGCCTGGCCATTCCACTAGTGAATGTAAGGCCTTGAAGGATAAAATACAACTTCATGATTATGGTACCATAACTCATCTATTTGATGATGCACCTGCATCTTCTTCAAATGACAAGTGATATCGAGGTCCACCTCTATCCTGTATGTTTTGAGTATCTTGAATGGTTCTCCTCCCCTGTATGTTGGGTGTAGTGACAACTTGTTCTGGAGATGTGCGTACTTCTTGAGGACTCCCTCTCTTCTCAATGTATTTCAAATGAAGCGTCCCTTGAGTGGACCCCTTTTTCTTTTGAAGGGTTCTTGAGGGACCCCCTTTGAAAGCTTCTCATTTGAATGGATTCATTGGTGTCTAGCTTGGGGGCAACCTGGCTAGACCTATTTTTTTGTGATTGTCCTGCAATGCAACTTGCAATAGCCATAGGTTCATCTGATTAGTCTTGTTGTACAGGATCAAGAACCTATAGAGCTCATTTGCATCAAGCTTGCCTAACATGTTTAGTTTGCAGATTAACAAGTTGCTTTGCAGGTGCACCTGTGAAGCTACTTTTCAATCAACCTTGTAGGACCGAGCACCCGTGATGACCAATCCGACTCTGTAGAGTCTCTTACATCGGACTTCCCTCAGGAGAGAGTACCTGTGGTACCTTCTTTTCAAGTCTGAGGACCTATAAAGTGCTTTCATCCTATGGGATATGTGCACCATCGCTCTGCAGACCTTCGGTGCACTTTGTTCAACTCTATAGGAGAGAGTACTTGCAGAGTCTTTTGTTCACCTTCCTGTAGGTTTGAGGGCCTACGATGCATTTTGTTCAAATCTCGTCAGGAGAGAGTACTTGTGGAGCCATCTCTCTTGGAATTTTCATTCCTTTCTAGCTTCTCCATCTCTCTAGTCTTAAATTCACTCTCTTCTCAAATTGTATATACCGGATCAAAGATCTACATCTTCACCTTGAGTATATGCTCTTTCTCTCTTCAAAGTTGATTGCTTCTCTGACTTTTGGGTGCATTCTTCTCTTGAAGCAATCAATCCTTACATTCTTCTCTCCATTTAAGAATTCTTTTATGTGCTATTTCTTAATTTGGGGACGACGCATAGTACTGAAACAACCTTTTACATCGAGGTCTCTTTCACTTTGCTGACTCAAATCTTGTTAGTTAGTTAGGTGCTTATGTGTATGTTTTTTTATGTTCTAACCCCGTGATGTAGTGGCTTCTTATTTTCTAACATTGTTGTCTTGTGCAGGTCTTTCTTGTCTAATGTGTTTGTTTTGTAGGTCTTCAGCCTGGGAGCATGCTTCTTTGGTTCGAAGAGTTATCTGCTTCCTCTACAGTATCCTTTTGGCATCATGATGCTATTTATGTTTAGTAGATTTCCTTTAGCGTGCATATTAGTGTAGATTCATATGCCCGCTAAAGTGGGGGAAAAATTTAATGTTGTAAAATTGCACTGCTTGCAATTTCTCATACATTCTTGCATCTGCTTTAGTGTCCATTCCCTTAGCATTTGTGTAGGATCATTTTAGCCCTTGCATTAGCCTTTTTCCCCTCTCAGGATGCTTGGGACCCCTTTTCAACAGCTACCTTTGCGCATTAGCTTTGCATTAAACCTTGTGCTTTTCTTGTTCTCGTCGTTTTGTAACGTGATGTGTCTGGACACTAGCGCACCATGTGGACGTCTGCGTGCTGCGCTAGCATCCTGTGACATTTTAGTGTTCAAATGACCATTTTTGAGCATGTTTTCCACTTGTCGCTTACCTTTGTTAGTGGTAATGGCCCGGGATGCCTTGTAACCACTTGGGAAGCTTCTATTCCCTCCTATTCTCTTTAAATGCTATTTTTCCTATTCATTTATGCTTCTGGCTTCTTTCTAGCTTCTTGGATTCTCTCTTTTCCCTCTTTACTCTCTTGCTAGCATAGATGTCTTGCTTGTCACAACACCTTCAAGCACTCTTGCATTCTTACAATGCTCTTTGCAACTCTTTTGGCTCTTGTAGCTATTGCTCTCTCTCTCTCTCTGTGGCTTCCTTAAGCCTTGCAGTTGATATCTCTCTTACCTTTTGCTTGCGAGCATCTTGGGATTTCTCATATCCCCTATCTACTGCATCTCTATTTTGTGATACGAGTTCTCCTCCTTGAGTGGGGATTACTTTATCACTTCATATTTTCCTACTTTGTTCACTTTCTCTATCTATTTGGCTGTTCGTGGAGGTGGGAACACCAAAATGGGAGTTTGACTGAGGCAAACCCCTAGATAGCCCCAACATTTTCTCTAGAACTTATGTATGCAGGTATTGAAGACATTCATTTGTTGGAGGTTCCATTACTTGGGTTTTTTTTGAGCATCTTCTATCTCTCATCCTCTTTAACTTTATCATTTGTACTTTATTTCATCTCAGTTTTGTTACATTCTATTACCTTCCTGCATTCTATAAGTTCTTAGCAATCTGATTGTTAGTAGTCGCTTTGCTGCTTTCTATGATAAAATCGGTTTCTAGTCTGTACGAGATGCCAACACGCCTTTGGGACTCCAACACATTGCGTTGTCATCCTTAGTCTACACTACTGTCCTTTGACCGAGAGCTCATCAAATTTTCCAGAAAACCTTTGTGATTTATTCCTTATGATTCTAGAACTCTCACATTGTTCCTGGAGGTAGTTTAGGGCAGTTCGCCCCTTGGGAATCTCTTGAGAATAAAGAGACTCATGAGTAGCGAATCAACCTTCTCTACAGTATGTTTTGTAAGTGTTTTGGAATAATGAAAGATTGTTTGTGATGATTATATGCTCAAAATGAGTGTTTTGTTTCTTTTCATTGTTCCTATGAAAAAAATTGATACTTTCTTAATGTAGGTCATGTGTATTGTGTAAACTTTCAAAGGAAACTTGAAAAATTTAGATTTAGATTTATTAGCTTATTTGAAGAGTTCTATTTTATGGATATTTCTAAAAATATAATGGTAAGGGAAAAACTTAAGCAAATGACTTGCTTGTTTCTTGTTTGCAACTCTTTCACTTTTCATAAGAATCATTTTGTAGATTTATTTTTCTTATATTGTTTTAGGAATTGTTGAGATAACGGGAGGCTTGGAGTGGCCATTCTTGTCCAACCTTTATTGAATTTTACCTAGTTTTTGATCAAAGGTTGTAAGCAATAAAATGATTAGATGAATATTGTTTCCCAAATTCTAGGATTTTATCTAATGTTTAATACAATTTAGGGAGAAGTGTCCCTAGTGTACGGGTTTATACTATGAGACTTACTATGTCTCATTAATCCCATTTGGATGGCCAAAGTAGATGACACTCCTTTTCTTAGTCCATCTCTTCTTCCTTATGTTAATTGGATTGTGTGCGTCTAATTTGTGATTGATAAACCTATGTTTGAGTATGTTTTCGCATGTTCTAAATCATGTGATTGATGAGTTTGTTCTTCTAAATATGAACTCATATTCACTGTCAAGTGGGGTGAACCTTTGGGTTTCACTCGATAGACCATCTGCCATTGGTTTATGGAAGGAGTGATGAAAAATCCATTTTGGAGAGCTTGTATGATTCTTTGTTTCTTTTACTTCATGTGTGCACTTTGTAATTAAACAAATGGAAAAGTATAATTATTGATCTTATGGATTCAATTATATATTTGAAATGGATTCTACAAGTTGATTATCTCAATTATAATTTTATTTGAGCAAATTTATTTTATAGTTAGATTTAATTTTGTATTATATACTTTGAATTAAAAGAGGGAAAAAAATGTTGAGATTAGAAGTTGGTTTGCATTTTTGAGGGTTGGGCCTTGTTGTATTTATAAATTGTGATCCAATGAGATATAGGGAAAGTTTGTAGAACATTTCTATAACTTGTAATCCTTAGTTACAATTTTTAATCAATGAATCTAAAATTTGAGTTTTGAAAATTTTAGATGCATTTCTAGGTCTTGACAACTTTTTGTGGTTCCTTTTAGTTGTATTATTCAATTTTGGTATGTGTTAATTTGGAAGGTTGGAGAATCATATTATAAATCGTGTGAGATTTCATTTCTTAAAAAAATGTTTTTCTTTACTTTTGAGAGTCTCATAGAGTTACCATGTCAATTAAGTGTCTAGGGTTTTGTGAAAGCATTGCTGCAAAAGCATTTTGGGATTAAAGTTTTTTGTTAATTTTTTTTGGTTAAATTGGATTCTTTTTCCAATGATTGGATATTTTTTATCATTTCTTTCCTTTATAATTGTATATGTTGCAATGAACAAATTAATTGAATTAATAATGATTTGATTAAGAGATTATATTTTGAAATATGATTATTTCATTTTTATATTTCTTCATTTATACTCAAATTAAGTAATTAGATAATGAGCCTTTCTTTTTTCTTGTTCTTGGTTTGCATTTCTAGGTGGTGGCTATGAGTACCTAATTAGTAGTAAGGGTGAGACCTTATCTCTCATATTGGACTTCATGATGGTTTGAATTGTGATATTGAAGTCTTACACTTGTGTGTTGTCATGTGTGATGATATCCTTGGTGTATGTGTGTGTGCATTGTGACATTGCTATATAAAGATTGTTAATGTGAAAATTTTAATGGTTGTATTTTTACCCATTATTTTACTTAGTAAAATTTTGGCATTACGTATGGTATTAGAGCCCTAAGTCATAACATTGAAAAATATAGGTTATGTGTGTGTCTAAAAGTAATAATATATTTGTTGACCCTCACTTCTTTGTTGTGAATGAGAATACCACCTAGATCATACTTCCTACATTCTTGTTGATATGGTCATGATGAATTTGGTAGGGAATATTATTTAGAGATTCAAATTGAGGAATCTCATTTTAGACTACTTTAGATAGATGACATTAGTTTTTTTGGACTACAAATGGTGGGTAATTTATAGTATCTTTTGGAGAGGTTTTCTCCTAGGAAAGAGGGTACTCATGCAACTAGTTCATAACCTTCTTGAGAAAGGGATGCTACCCACTATGATGATTAAGAGCACTCTGGTGCAGGAGCACCTTGACAATGACATATTTTTTATGAAGCAAATCTTGGAGATTGATTAAATTTTGTTGATTCAATATAGTTGTAAGGTAATTTGAGTCATTTCCCATTTGTTGAGGACATTAGGATGGTCATTTGAGTCAAATATGAAAAAATGTAAGAAAAATCCAAAAGTTGTCACAATATTGCAAAAAATGCAAAATGATGTAAAGAGGGGAAGGTGAAAGGTATTTTTTGTTCTAGGTTGTTGAAAGGTAGTTAAAAGGTGTTGAGTCATGCTTAAATTCCTTTAAAAGGGCTTTGTAAACCATTTCTGAGGTGTGGGTGAT